>BSBN01000862.1:3245000-3702798 GCA_027924645.1 Cunninghamia lanceolata | reverse complement strand
GACTTCCATGTTATAGTTGCTGTTATGAAAGATGGGTTGTTAGAAATTTAAATGAAATTTTAACTTTCTACCTTATGGTTGCATGAAAAAAAAAAGAGATAATATATTTCTATGTATTTGAACTATTTAAAAAAAAAAATGTTTCTGAATAGTATATTTTCAAGAAGAATGCTTCTGTATCATTTAAGTTTTAGACAGAATGTTAGTATTATATGTTAAACCAAAATTAGTGCTAATGGAAAGTTAGTTTAATGGGTATATATATATATATATATATATATATATATATATATATATATATATATATATATATATATATAAACACCTTTTTTTTTTTTTACCTAGTTGCTGTTCATTTTATGTGTATATATTGAAATTAGAAGAAACCATAGAGGCTTAATATTTGTTGTATGTATTAAATATATATATATATATACACACTTATATATATATATATATATATATATATATATATATATATAAGTGCATATATATATATATATACCATAATAAAACAAAATGCTTTTATACTGTGATATTTTTGAATAAACTATAAGTATCAACCTGAGTATATATATATATATATATATATATATATATATTTAGACCGAAATTTATATTAAACAAAAAAAAATCAGAAATCGAAATTCATCAATGATGGATTGTGCTGGGCCGAAGGGTTTTTGTTTAAAAAAAACTAGGAATTATTTTTTTAGGTGGGCACTGTGGTGGGCGTCGGTACCCACCATAGTCCCCACCGCAGCCATTGTTTGTAGAGAGGGTGTGGGGAGGGGGTCAAAAAAGGGTGTGGGTGGGGGTTTTTGACCCCCTCCCCACCATTGTCACTTCAATATAAACCACTCCCACACAGTCTCCTCCCCCGCACTCCTCGCAGTCTCCACCACGCGGCCCTTACCCTTCCTCCGGACCCTTCAACCCCTTCACCTGCAGTCCTCCTCGGCGGCGGCAACAACTCCTCCCCTTGCCCTTTTATGATGTCATTCGGCCCCTCCCACTCTTATAACCCTATAGATTGAGTATCTATCATAACTAATAGAGTATATATATATATATCACTCTGTCATTAAAAAAAATAAAGAAATATAACAATAACTCTGCTGAGTATACCTCCGTGAGAGGTAGTAGAGGGCTCCATTCATGGCTTTCACCTCTTTTCAAACCCTAACCTGCATAAACAAAGAAGAAAGACAAAACAAAAAAAGAGAGGAAAGAATGAGGTAGAGAGTTAGGGCAACAAAGAGAAAACAATAAAATACAAATTAGGGTTTCTCAAATTTGGGAAACCAATATTTTAATAAGAGGAGGATGTGAGGGATTTGTTTTATTCTTATTTTTAAATCCTCTATTTTGCCTTGCCTTTAATTCTTTTCTTGTGCTCATTTAATTTTTGTTTAAGTTTTTAATTGGGAGTTTGATTTCTTGTATTATTGTCTTGTTCTTTTGTTTTTAATGGGAAGTGTATTTCCTTGAGATTAAATCATTTTACTTGGGATAATTATTTACTTATTTCTACGTTTTTGTCATTTTATTTATTTAGCAACTTGATTATTATTTTACGGGAAAGGATACTTTAATCTTTTCCCTCCTCTGTTATTCTGAGTTAGTTAATAAATATAATGCTGAAATATATTTATTAACTTACTCAAATTTTGAAACCTATTTTGGCATCACTTGGTTATTTTATTTCAATTTTTTTATATTTTATTGCAAGTCGAGTTATTTTGGACTTGGTGAGACTTCATGGAAGTAGAGAAGGAACTCGAGGATGATACAATATTGCAAGATCTAGCTACTAATGAGACTCGATGGAATGATGACTACCAAGACCGAAATGATATGGATGAGTATAACAGTGATGGTCAAGAATCTAGAATATCATAAAGAAGTCAAACAAAATACAGGAAATAAAAATCAATGTTATTATTATGTGCTTATAAGATCATAAGAATTGTAGTATGTATTGAGTTTTTGAAGATTAGAGCAGAAATGTAATCAGTAAGATACTATATTCATTTTTTTGGATTGAAGAGAAAGCTTTTTTTGTATTTTGAATTGGTCTTCTTGACCACTTACATGTAACTCCTTTTATATTTTGAATATAATTAGTGCTAGATTCTCAATCCGTGTGTGTGTGTGTGTCAAAAATGATTTCCTTTCAAAAGAACTTAGGTTCTTAGTGAAGAAGTAAGGTCCATAGGACCATCTTTATTACCTATTCTATTAATCATAATGAGTATCACATTGTAGTAAACTATTACGATGGAATAGACTAAGTCTAACTAGGAATGATCTTGTATGGAATCATATATGAGTGTATACATTATGATTGTTAATTACATCACATTAAGGAAAGAAGAAGGTATTAATACTCCTTTGTATAGGAGGTATTATCTACTACAGATCCATATTAATCTTAACCTTGGTTGAGTTAAACCAAAGGTCATTTATAAACCTTAGTCTTGTAAGTTATGAGATATGGTTATTTTGATATGATGGATTATTCAAGGCTTATTATGCAAACCCTAGAGTTGAATATGAACCAAATGGTTAGTTATGTCATATGGACTTATCTAAGTCAAGAAGACTATTATCATGACAAGATGTTAAAACTATCTAAGTAAACATAGTTGGTGAGGATAAACTACGAGAATACGACAGTATCCAAGTCGAGTAGGGGTGGGCGAACACTACGACCACGTTCATTACAAACATTATTCATATTAAAACTTTGGCCATTTGAAGTAATGCATTCATTTCTGCATGCATTATTGGTTCACTATATCTAGATTGCATAACCTATCAGAAATCATACTTAGCTAGAGGGTATCTAGGGTTGCATGGTTGATAGAGTTGTGTAGGATAGAACACTATGTACTCGGGAAGGCAAATTACCACTAGTCACTTATGGTCTATATTTCTCGTGAAGGGTAGGGCCACTTCCTATGTGGAAGATGTGTGGGAGACCGCCGGTCTGTGGATGGAGGTAAATCACTGGGAAGATACTCTCTCTCTAGCAGAAAACATGCAAGGGCTTGTGATAAAGATATCAGACATTTGGAAGTAGTAATTATTCCAAAGTTGTTTATGTAATTGATTTACTTTTGCAGATGTTGTAATTGAGAAAGATAATATGATATATTATATTATGTAAGAGGATCTTGTAATTTTTGTTACTTTATTATATGTTAATTAAAAGAAAAATTTTCTCTCATTTTTACCTTGTTGAATTACTCTATGGTAAATTTCTAGTTTTACTATGTTTTAGAATGTGGATGTTACACCATATGAGTTGAAGCTTCATCCTCTACATTCATATTTGCTTTTGCGGGTACAAAGGGAGATGGAGGATTTTAATGTATCAGAAAAGACCAGGCCACATAAGCATCTTCGATCTTAGTTTTGAAGGAGTTTCCTAGTTATTTTTTGTGGGCCCGAATAGAACAATCTAGTTGATTAGAAGAATTGTTTTGGAGACTAAGATTCATCTCTTGGAACACACAACTTAAGTGGGGTTTATCAAACAATTTTGCTTGAGCAAACAGGCCTCCAACCTCTGCTGGACCCGAGTGAAGGTCGTAATTTGTAAAATCTTGATTCATCTTTTCCTCCGGAAGTAGAAACTCATGGATGAAATTGACTGCTAGCCCTTTGACAATGTCCACCTGCTAGATAATATCCATAGAATTGGAAAGAAAATGTGAAACCAGGTGAGAATAATAACAGACCTTCAAATGTTGAAGGAAATCCTTGCCCATAACCTCTATCAAAGCCTCTTCTACATCTGCCAAGTGTAGTTTAAACGCCTTTGAAGCCCTTCTTTGTCAATTGAGCCATGATGTGGAGTTTCCTAATCCTGGACTGATATGAAAACTTGAGCATTTCGTGGAATTAATGACATGGCTGGATAGAAGGAAGCAGAAAATGGAAATCTATGAAGGAAGAGTGAGAGGAACCAAATCTTATAAAACCAATCCCACGCGCCAACAATAATGCCAAATCCTTCAAGTGTTGTAAAGGGATAACTTCAAAATTGAAATGAGGTCCATCGTACAGGAGCACATGTGAAGTGACGATCTCTTGCTGCACAGAGGACCACGTCACCAGTTGTGTGATAAATACTCTAAGGATGAGCACACATGTGAATTAAAGAGCACAGGAGGAGTACACAATATGAAAACTATGTAATCATTCTTATTTGCACAGCGCGGTCCTAATAGAGACTTAGAAAAAATTTAAAAAAGTTGAAAGAGAGCTATTAGAAATCAAGAACCCTGCCAAACAACACAAACAAGTTAGAAAAAACAAAGAGGTTATTGAGCATCCTTTTCCTCCGATCTCAGGAGATCAACCAGAAGGGGAAACTTAGAGGTAGACTCTTTGTCAATGTGAAGAGATCCTTTTGGAAGCATGCAAGCCATTTTAGCAACAAAATCTGCTACCTTATTCCCTTACCTGTATACATGATTTCTTTGATAATCTTCAAAATGGCCCATTAAGTGCCAGACTTGTTCCAACATGTAGTTACATCTCCAACTGGGAGCATTTTTCTTTTGAAAGGCTTGGGTTATCAGAAGAGAATCTCCTTCAAGAATGATCTTTTTAAGACCAAGAGAGATCGTAGTCTTGATGCCAAGGAGTAGAGCTTGAACTTTTGCCTCATTGTTTGTCCATCAACAATTCTTTCAGCTTTTGTACATAATAAAGTACCCATGCTATCTCAGAATTGGAGGATAATTAAATAAATAAATTTATTTAATTAATTGAACATGATTGAAGAAAAAATAAGATAAGAAAATTTAAATAAATTAAACAAATAAATTGATTTAATTTATTTTGCATGATAGAAGAATATAAATAAAATATTCTTTTTATTTATTTTTAGAAGATAAATAAATTTGAACAATTTATTTAAATTTAGAGGAATAATTGACTAATTAAATAATTAAAATTATTTAATCATTGATAAGAGAAATTTTAAATAATGAATTAATTAAATAATTGAGTTTATTTAATTAATGTGGATTTAAAAGAAGAAAATGATTTAATTTGGAGGAATAAGGTGGATTTTAATGAAATTAATTAAATAAATAGAATTTATTCAATTAATGTTATAAATTAGAGAAAATAGAAGAAATTGAGGAATTTGACGAATTAATTAAATAATTAGATTATTTAATTAACGTTAAATGCAAGTGGTTTGACAAAATTGATGAAATGCAAGTGATGCAATGCAAAGGGTCATTTTTAGGTGTCTACATTTTGCCCTCTTTGATACATGTGATTTAGCGTTGTTTCAAAGAAGAATAGTGATAAAAATGTGATACAAGCATGCCCCAGTGTAGCTGGTGTAGGATGCCCCCTCGAGAGGAAAGACGGGGAAGCGACAAAAGAACTAGGTTGTTGGGGCTAAAACACTTGCAATGGTGCGGGGATTGAGGCATGTTATGTGGGATTGGATACTAGGGGAGGCGGACCCTAGGATGACACCTGAGTATGATGCCTATTGGGTACAACACCGTCCAGTACGGTTCACAGGTCTAGGTGCACTGGGGGCAACAACAAACTTGGGAGGGCCAGGATAGGAGGCCCGAGTATGTTGAGAGGCCAGAGGTTAAGGAAAAGGATAGGGAGACAAGGATGAGGAGATGGTGGAGGCAAGTTAGAGATAGAGAGTGGTTTGGGCTGAGACCCCATTGGAGAGGCCCCATAGACTATTGCACGAGGAGACAGTGAGGAGGACTCGTATAGAGCTCCACTTCATCATGAGAGAGAGAGAGAGAGAGAGAGAGAGAGAGAGAGAGAGAGAGAGAGAGAGAGAGAGAGAGAGAGAGGAGAGAGAGAGAGGAGAGAGAGAGAGAGAGAGAGAGAGAGAGAGAGAGAGAGAGAGAGAGAGAGAGGCACAAGTAGCAGCGGTAGCATAGGCCGCAACAATAGCAATAGTAGCACAACCACCACCACCTCCACCAACCCTAGCACCAGTAGATGATGGTGCCTTAGCTAGGGTTACAATAGAGAGAGATGCCATCATACAAGTGAGGTTATCAACAGAGGCCTTTGTGTAGAGGCTATCGTACAAGCGAGGTTATCAATAGAGGCCTTTGTACAGAGGCTTACTTATGAGAGAGACATGGCGAGGAGGGCCTTGGGGACAGACCAGGCAATAATTATAGTAGCTTCAGAGCTAACCCAGGTGCAGGGTGATGTGGCATTCGCCGGTTAGGAGGGGGCGTACTACATGGGTTTATACTTTAGGGTTGTTCCACCAGATCAGTGACAGCCCAGGTATAGGAGTAGGTCGAGGTCAGGGGCTTCCACTTCACAGAGGACTGCGAGATTAGGTTCATCGGTCATGGGTCCCCCCTTCATCCACATGGAGGGGGACCAGCTAGAGGACCTTCACCGAGTGTAGGTGGAGCATAGGGATCTCAGCAAGCTGGGAGCTTGACGCATGGCTCACAGTAGAGCATGCTTGTATATATTGTATCATATGGATGTATATTGTGTCATATGTATCAACTATGTATTTTGATTATGATGCCTACGTGCTTCTAATGTACATTTTGAGGGTTCATTGATAGCCTTGATGTATTATAGCACCATTTGTTATGTACATGATGTGTATATGGACATTTGTTTTCTTTTGATGACCTTGATGATATATGATATATGTGATGATCTTTGTAGTATATAATGATGTTTATAGATGTTCATGCTTATGATACTATATTTCTATATGCTATGGATGTGATGATGTAATTATGATTATGGATTCATGTGATAATTCAGATGTATGGATTGTGATGACATTATGATATGATTATGGACTTATATGATGATATGTATGCTGAGATAGTGACTGTGCATATTACCTTCACTGCTTCTTATACATTGCCCATCAAAAATTAGTGGCTGCTCCCTAAGACCTAGGGTTTGATGAGGATGATTCAACAATGAGGACTATCCCTCATGTTTATCAGCCCTCTGCATCAGGAACCCAAAATCTACATCATTGTCTTGACATGATGCTTTGTACATGACTCTTTTCTCATCCATGTTCACTGTAGGGTGACCAACACCCTAGATGTTGACTATAGGATCTGTTGCTATGCCCTTTGTTACTTCTAGATTTGATAACAGTCCCTTGATGGTTCACTGTGGTTTCCTTAATCCCTTGACCGTCATCTCCCTTCTCACCTACTATCCATTCTTCTTGTGTATATCACTATTCTTCGAATGTTTAGGATTGTTCTTTTCAACCTCATGACTATCTTCTCCCTTCTCACCTACTATCCCTTCTTCTCGTGTACATCACTATTCTTTGAATGTTTAGGACTGTTCTTTTAAACCTCATGACTATCTTCTTCATATTTTACAGTCATTCAATGATTGTTCTTTTGTGTGACTGTATGATAGTCATTTCTAGAACTGCCTTTGCTACTTTAGGAGTCTACTTGGCTGCAATACTCTATCAAGGACTGATCCTTAATATTGTTGTGAAGGACTACTCCTTTCTCATTATTGACTATTTCGTTTGGTCTCTTTTAGACCTCTACTTTGTAGATCATCTCTGACATTAACCTCTATATGGTTTCCTCTGAACTCTATATGTATCTTCAAGGCTTATACTATTTCTTGAACTCACTACACTCATCTCCTCTCAAACTCTTTTAGCTTGCTACTATTTCTGACATTAGCACTTAAACCCTTAATATCCTTTTGTGGATCTACACCTTTATCAAGCATTATCAAGCATCTCTACACTAGTTTTGATAGATGTTTACCAAGCTTAATATATATATGTGCATGGTGATATAAAGGTCTATGAGAATGGTGGCTATCCTAACAGGCTTTAAGTTGCCCCCCTTTTTTTTTACTAACTTGAGATAAAAGAGGTGACTATCCTATTCATATAGGTGACTGATGTTCCTATCTCTTACAACTTCTAACATTTCATTACAATTTGGATGACTATAGACCTTATGATTGTCATCTAAAATACCCTTGGGAAAAGTCATAAAGAATGCAAGTAATCACAATTCTAAAGCAATGTGAAACATGAAAGCAGAGTTTACACATAGACAAATAAGGGTTAAACCATCCATCCATAAGTTGCTCTACTTCACCTGCCTTCTGTCATAGTCCTTCACCCTTTGTATCTTTCTTCATTTTCCCTTTGATGTCATTGCCTCTTCTTGACTCTGTCAAAATTTGGAGTAATCTTGATCTTCATGACCCCTGACATTCTCATCAAACTTGAGAACAAGACAATGATAATCAATAGGTTGGTCTACATGCTCTGTCATAGTCTTCTATGTGTGCTAGATATCACAGTCTTCTACAAAACTTCACATCTAAATATGCAGTCTCTGCCATCTCAGTCCTTTTAGTCTATTGTAGACCCATTTAAACCCTTCCCAAGGCTTCCAAACAGGTCTCCAAAATCTATTTGAGGTATAACTTAGTATCCCTAAGATTGTCTAATCTCTATATTGCCTTGTAACTCCATATATCCACCCCTATTTCTTCAAAGTCTTGCACATCTATCTTGAATGGGTGTAGAGCACCATATAGGCCCTACAAAACACCTTAAAGGCTATAGTCATGTTTGGAGAACTATGTAGGCCTTTTATGGTAAGAAATAGAGACTATAGTCTCTTAGAGACCTTGTATAGTACTGTTCAAAACCTTCTTATCTAAAAAACCTCATACATAGTCCTTCACATATAGTCAAGATCCTCCCTTACTTTGTATCTTAACACAGTCATCCTGTCAAACATGACTGTCTCTTCATGACAGACCCTAGCATACTATCACAATACCCTTGTTTGTTGTGCAACAAAGTTTGATCGATGCCTCTTTACCGTGTCAAACTCATTCAGACCTTAGTATTGCATTGAAGGCTTCAAAGAAGCATGGTTTACCCTATTTAAAACTCAATCACCTCCCTGGAGCCTTCCTCACACTGCCAATGAACTCTTAAGGATTTAAGAACATATTTGCTTTAGACGTATCTGTTGCTGCCTTGTGCCTTATGGATTTCATCCTATCTAAATAACCCTTAGGAGCTCACACATCTGATTTGCCTCCCTTGTGCATTGAGACACCTACAACATTATACAGAATCCTAGAATGTGACAAGAAGACCCTAGAACATGACAAGAAGAGTAAACCTGAAAACCCTAAGAAAGAAGACCTAAAACAAAAGAAGACTCGGCTTGCTTCAAATGAAAGTTTCCCTCTATAAAATGTATGAGCATTTGAGGATAGATTAAGGTATTTTTTTGAAAGGTTTAAGGTTTTTAATAACTTCTTTACGTGGGATACCTTAAATTATTAACATTTTGACATGTTAAAAGACTCATGCTATATGCAAAATACCCCTTTTAGACGAGGTAAGTGGGACTTTAACAAGTTTAAAGTCTATGGTTAATTCCAAAACCCCCTTTATCACCTTTTAAACAATGTTAATGCAATATTTACCAATCTAGAGCTTTACACTACCCTTCAAAGCCTCCTTAGGAAAACCAATGAACTTGAATAACACGATTAAACTCTTGACCTCATATATTGGCTTTACAAAACCAACTCCCTTTGCTTGAGGATAATAACAACCTGAATATATCTGAAACACAGAGTGAAATGGGTAACATTTTTGGCAACCTCTACTCAAGTTTTGCTCGCTAAAACTCATAGGACCAGCTACCTTACACCATCCATTAGGTTATAGAGTCACAGAAGCTTGGAAAAAAACTCAGAATAGATCTTAGACACTGCTATAACACCCTCAAAATAACAAGACACAAACTGAAACACACCCAACACTACCTAAAAATAAGACCGAAAATGTGCATTAGCACTTGGAGGGAATAAAACACTAATAAGACCTATACTAATCTAAACTAAACAAAAGAAACATGCTGCTTAAACAAATCCATTAACCGGTTCCTTGAAATAGCTGCCCTTCCTCATCAATTTGCAATATTTTTCATGTTTGTGAGCAGCCAAGAAGAGGTGAAAAAATGACATATGCTTAACTAGTTGTTACAATGTTTCTTGCAGAGAGAAAACAAACTCACTTACCCACTTATATTGACCATTCATGTTGTTTTGAAGTGGATAGGACAACTGGGCATGCTCTCTTTCAATAGAATCCTCATGCTTGGATGCAAGAATGACCTGTAATGCATTGCTGGCCTTCATCCTAGTTAGATGCCTAATAGGACATCCCCTTGAAAGCTTTGGATTGGTTGCTTCATTTGGTGTGATGGTGTTCTCCATCTTACTTTCATGTTGCTCTTATGTGACAAGCAACGGATTTAGAACTTCATGCTCCTCTTCTTCTTCCCTCAAAGAAACCAAGAAGGTTGATATAGTGTTGTCATGACTGCATTCTTCAAACCTTTCATCCATTTGTTCATGGATGTCCTGTTTCATGGCTAAGTTTGGACAAGTGAGAAAACAATTCAAATGACTAGAATTATATCATTTTCTTCACCTTGCATGATAGCTTGCCATGACAATTCCTCCTCCATGGTTGATGGATCATCCTCTTCCATTAGGATAGCTAATAACTCATCAAAGCTATCAGCTCTTGGAAGGCTTTTACAAATAGCTAGTTCAATCTCAAAATTCCCATTATTACCCAAAGAAATACCCTCCAAATCAGGCTTTTCTTCTTCAATGAAGGAAGGCAAATGTTCAAACAATGAGGTAGCCTCTTCCAACAAACTATCATTTGTTATATTAGCCTCAAACTCTTTTGTACAACAAAAAGGAAGTTCCTCCAACCAGCCAAGATCTTGCAAATCAACCTTATGAGAGGTCTCTTGACTTGAAGGAAATGACTCCTCTTTATCAAGACTATATTCTTCCTCTTGTTCCATGTCTGATTTTTCTTATTTGATGGCCCAAAAGGGGTTGCAAATAGTTATCTCTTCATCATCTTCACTTGAAATCTTCTCCTCTTCACCTACATAGCCTTCATTTTCTCTATATATAACGGGTCTTCCTTTGAAAAGGGAGATGGTGGGAGGGCAAAAAGGTCTAACTGATGAATTAGGATAAACATGTTCATTGCTAAGCTGATTATGTACCATTATGGACTGCTCTTGGTTATGAATTAGCTATTGGATTGAAGGAGAACTCCTAAAACTTGGAATTTTGACACAAGGAGTCTTACTTGAGGATTCAAGAGATTTTTCTTGTTTAAAACTAGGAATTTTGGACTTGGCAACCTCTTCATTCAAAGGATGATTCATCACTACAAGAAGAGTTGAACTGAAACTAGGAATGCGAGGGGCTGATTAGGTTTCATACCTTTATACTTGTGCAAGCAAGTGTTTAATTTGTTCTTCTTTGGCTGCAACTTGTCTAGCAAGAAAATCCTCTTCATACCTTTGTGCCTCCACCTCCTTCTGATGAATATGAGCTTGATGAGCAAGCTCTTCCTACTATATATTATACTCCTGCTCTTTTGTGACAACCTCTAATTTCCTTTGCGAGTCTAATGTTATTTCCCTAATACTCATGTTAGCATCTTGAGGTTGATTCAAAGAGTAGTCATGTTGGTTATGAGCAAAATGATCTTCTTGCAAATGATCATAATCAAGGATAGGCTGCCAATAAGGATAAGCATGGGTTGTTTCAAAATACTCCTGCTAGTAATGCTGGTTGCAATGAGGAGAATAGCTATTTGGAGGCCAAAAGCTTGAATTTTCATGAAATGGAGGATAATAACCATTGTGGTGTTGATAAATAGACATTGCAAGGGTAAAGCATGAAGCATAGACAAGTCTAGATAACAAATTTGGAATGAATATGGACCATAGGGTCTTGAAATGCTAGTATGTGAGTTAGAACACCAAATAGAGTCACCAGGTGCTAAGAAAATACTTTCAAATGATAGAAAACTAACAAGTAGCACCAACCTCATTAGTTTCATGTATCTAGATTGCTAAAACCAGTTGATATGTGATTAGAGTCGCCATGGTGTTATTTGCATTGCCTCCAAAGGCTGATAACACTAAGACAAACACCAAATCTCTTAGTATTTTGATGAAAAGTTCATCACACTGTCCCACCGAGCATGCCAAAAACTGTTATCAACAAGATTGTACCCTCTTGTTGAATGTGATCCAACAAGAACTCGTGATATAATTGGAATAGCTTCTAGGTGTGAGACCTTGAAAAAATTGAAGCTAAACCTCCATATGAAGGGTTGGCTCCCTCTATTTCATCACCTAAACTAGACTACCTACTTTTGTTGCTAGGAAAAGAGTGAGGAAAAGACATAAAATTCTCCTAATCTAGTTGGAAAGGTGATTCACCAAATGATAATGGACCTGTCAACTATTTTTTGACACACATAATCTCAATAAAGTAGTTATTTCACACACAACTCATACTCTACTAATGTTTACAGCTCCGTATGTTATAGGAAGGCTTGATATCTTGCAGTTTTAGGAAGGAAACTTTATGTATTTTACAACCAGGACTATTTTGTATCATAACACAGCTCATACTCACATAGACATGCATTATTTTGTAACAAAGGCATCAAATATGACATTTTGTTTAAGGATTTCATTGAATGTCACATAAACATGCATTCATATTCATTCATACACAATGAAAACAAGAGCTGAGAAGGTAAAAAGATTAAATTTTTATTTAAAAGAAGGTGTCCTTATAGTTGAATAAGTCTGATAATGACTTGATATGCTTATAAAATATTGTCATACAACTAAATGTGTTTCTTCTTGAGTTACAATCTGTTATTTTAGGCTTCTAGAGCTCAAAAACATGAAAAGAACTGCCTAAAAATGTTGCCTAAGGGTCCTATCTGTCATCCCAGACATATGAGAGCATATAGGAATTGAAAATGACCAAGTTACAAAGCCTTAAAAGTAGCTAACTTATTTTGGACGACCAAAGGATCCAAGTTTGACTTGGTCTCCTCAAAAAGGTGTTTGACCTCTTCAAGTTGCTTGAATTGTGCTCCAACTATTGCAAAAGCTCCTAGATGCTTGAGAGGAGTTTAAACTGCTCAAAGATACCCTCTAACTGTCTACAAACTGCTCCACCTGCTCCTATATGTTTACATGATGCTCCAAATACTCATAATGCTGCCACAATTGACCAAACTACCTCATAACCTCACTTGCAGGATAATAGGACATTTTTTTCCCAATGAGTTTGAAACTAACTTTGTCTTCTTGAAGATGTGGAGAAGATTGAATCTTTTTGGTCCAATCCAAACTACACTAAGAATGGCCACTTGATACCTTTAGTTTCACATGATGTGGTGATCTATATAGGTGTTCAACATCTTTGGTTGTGTCATCCTTTCTGCCTATGATTTTACTTTGACCTCATCACAAACCTCCAAAGGTTTTCTGTAATGCTCAATGAGTTTTAAACTCTTAATCACACCCTTGAAAGTGTTTTTGCAGACTTGCCAAAACTTGTTTGTTAGAACCTCCTTTGCAATGGTTTTCAAAAGCCCAAATATTCTTCCAAATTGTTAGCAAGTCTTTGATGTATCTCCATGGCATGCTTTCTTTTACTTTCTTATAACCCTACTAATACTGTCCTTGATAGTCCTTCTAGATGTATGTGAACACCCTTCACAAAAATGTAAGACAATGGTCTTACAGCTACAAAGACCTATAAGAAGGATGTGGGCTAAGAGATGAAACTTTGACATATTCTTAAAGTTTTGACAATGGACTATTTGCTCCCTATGACTGTTACAGTCATCTTTATGATTGTTAAGGTTTGATCTTGGTCTTTTTGACTATATTCTCAATCCTCACTCTTTGTGCTTTTAGTGATTGCTCCTTGATAGAGATAGTGACTGTGCCTATTACCTTCACTGCTTCTTATACATTGCACATAAAAAATTAGAGGTTGCTCCCTAAGACCTAGAGTTTGATGAGGATGATTCAACAATGAGGACTATCCCTCATGTTTCTTAGTCCTCTGCATCAAGAACCCAAAATCTACATCATTGTCTTGACACGATGCTTTATACATGACTCTTTTCTCATCCATGTTCACTGTAGGGTAACTAACACCCTAGATGTTGACTGTAGGATCTCTTGCTCTGCCCTTTGTTACTTCTAGATCTAATAATAGTCCCTTGATTGTTCACTATGGTTTCTTTAATCCCTTGACTGTCATCTCCCTTCTCACCTCCTATCCCTTCTTCTTGTGTATATCATTTTTCTTTGAATGTTTAGGACTGTTCTTTTAAACCTCATGACTATCTTCTTCATATTTTACAGTCATTCAATGATTGTTCTCTTGTGTGACTGTATGATAGTCATTTCTAGGACTAACTTTACTACTTTAGGAGTCTCCTTGGATGCAATACTCTGTCAAGGACTGATCCTTAACATTGTTGTGAAGGACTACTCCTTTCTTATTATTGATTGTTGCTTTTGGTCTCTTTTAGACCTCTACTTTGTAGATCATCTCTGACAGTAACCTCTATATGGTTTCCTCTAAACTCTGTATGTATCTTCAAGGCTTATACTATTTCTTGAACTCACTGTACTCATCCCCTCTCAAACTCTTTCAGCCTAGTGCTATTGCCATCATTAGCACTTAAACCCTTAATATCTGTTTGTGGATCTACAGCTTTATCAAGCATTCTCAAGCATCTTTGCACTAGTTTTGATTGATGTTTACCAAGCTTAATACATATATGTGCATGGTGATATAAAGGTCTGTGACAATGGTGGCTGTCCTAACAAGCTTTAAGTTCCCCCCCCTTTTTTTGACTATCTTGACATAAAAGAGGTGACTATCCTATTCATATAGGTGACTGTCGTTCCTATCTCATACAACCTTCTAACAATTCATTAGAATTTTGATGACTAGAGACCTTGTGATTGTCATCTAAAATACCTTGTGACTATTTGTTGTTCTTCCATTGGCATCCTATTGTCCTAAAACATAATCAAACCCTTGGGAAAAGTCATAAAGAATGCAAGTAATCACAATTCTAAAGCAATGTGAAACATGAAAGCAGAGTTTACACATATGACAAACAAGGGTTAAACCACCCATCCATAAGTTGATGTACTTCCCCTGCCTTCTGTCATAGTCCTTCACCCTTTGTATCTTTCTTTATTGTCCCTTTCATGTCATTGCCTCTTCTTGACTGTGTCAAAATTTGGAGTAATCTTGATCTTCATGACCACTGACATTCTCATCAAACTTGAGAATAAGACAGTGATAATCAACAGGTTGGTCTGCATGCTCTTCCATAGTCTTCTATGTGTGCTAGATATCATAGTTTTCATCAAAACTTTACATCTAAATATGCAGTCTCTGCCATTTTAGTCCTTTTAGTCTATTGTACACCCATTGAAAACCTTCCCAAGGCTTCCAAACAGGTCTCCAAAATCTGTTTGAGGTATAACTTAGTATCCCTAAGATTGTCTAATCTCTATATTGCCTTGTAACTCCATATATCCACCCCTATTTCTTCAAAGTCTTGCACATATGTCTTGAATGGGTGTAGAGCACCATATAGGTCCTACAAAATACCTTAAAGGCTATGATCATGTTTGGAGAACTATGTAGGCCTTTTATGGTAAGAAATAGAGACTGCAGTCTCTCAGAGACCTTGTATAGTGTTTAAAACCTTCTTATCTAAAAAACCTCATACATAGTCCTTCACATACAGTCAAGATCCTCCCTTACTTTGTATCTTAACACAGTCATCCTATCAAACATGACTATCTCTTCATGACAGACCCCTCCATACTGTCACAATACCCTTGTCTGTTGTGCAACAAATTTTGATCGATGCCTCCTTACCATGTCAAACTCATTTAGACCTTAGTATTGCATTGAAGGCTTCAAAGAAGCATGGTTTACCCTATTTAAAACTCAGTCACCTCCTTGGAGGCTTCCTCACGCTGTCAATGAACTCTTAAGGATTTAAGAACATATTTGCCTTAAACGTATCTGTTGCTGCCTTGTGCCTTAAGGATTTCATCCTATCTTTATAACCCTTAGGAGCTTAGACATTTGATTTACCTCTCTCATGCATTGAGACACCTACAACATTATATAGAATCCTAGAACGTGACAAGAAGACCCTAGAACATGATAAGAAGAGTAAACCCGAAAATCCTAAGGAAAAAGACCTAAAACAAAAGAAGACTCAACTTGCTTCAAATGAAAGTTTCCCTCTATAAATTGTATGAGCATTTGAGGATAGATTAAGGTATTTTTTTGAAAGGGTTAAGGTTTTTAATAACTTATTTACGTGGGATACCTTAAATTCTTAACATTTTGACTTGTTAAAAGGCTCATGCTATATGCAAAACACCCCTTTTGGATGAGGTAAGTGGGGATTTAACAAGTTTAAAGTCTATGGTCAATTCCAAAACCCCCTTTATCACCTTTTAAACAATGTTAATGTAGTATTTACCAATCTAGAGCTGTACAATACCCTTCAAAGCCTCCTTAGGAAAACCAATGAACTTGAATAACATGATTAAACTCTTGACCTCATATATTGGCTTTACAAAACCAACTCTCTTTGCTTGAGGATAATAACAACCTGATTATATCTAAAACACAGAGTGAAATGGGTAACAATTATTTTGTGTAACTCAAATACATATTGGCTATATTTGCTCAAAGATAGTAATTTATAGCGATTGTATGACATAAGCTTTGTATTGTGAATTGTAAACATTTTTTCCTGAAAAAAGAGAAATAGATGATATGGAAAGACCCCATTGCTAGTTTTAGTGTAAATACATCTAGTTAGTTACTGCTTGATTTTAGTTAGAAATACAAAGGGAGCCTCCCCTTTATGAGAGGGGAGATTAAATCTCATCACATTGTGGTTGATATAACCATTTTGTCTTTAGTTAGTCGATGATAAAATATTCAACCAACATGGCTAAAGATAGGATTTGATTTCATAAATTAGAATGTTTTTTCCAATTTATGATTTAAAAATAAAAGTAATAATAATTAAAGCCAATTAACTCAACTTATGATTTGCTTTTTGAAGTTACTGATTGTGCAAATAGAAGTAAAGATTATTTTTAGAAGAATTGGAGGATAATTAAATAAATAAATTTATTTAATTATTTATGCATGGAAGAATAAGATTATTTTTGGAAGATAATTAAGAAATTAAATAAATATATTTATTTAATTAATTTTACATGATTGAATAAAATATAAGATAAGAAGATTTAAATAAGTTAAACAAATAAATTGATTTAATTTATTTTGCATGATAGAGGAATATAAATAAAATATTAATTTTATTTATTTTTAGAAGATAAAAGTTAACTTAAATAAATTTGAACAATTTATTTAAATTTAGAGGAATAATTGACTAATTAAATAATTAAAATTATTTAATCATTGATAAGAGGAAATTTAAGTAATGAATAAATTAAATAATTAAGTTTATTTAATTAATGTGGATTTAAAAGAAGAAAATGATTTAATTAAGTAATTAAAATTATTTAATTTGGAAGAATAAGGTGGATTTTAATGAATTTTTGTTTGACTGGTAAGGATGCATAGCATCATAAGTATTTATATTAATATATAAAAAGCTTTTACAAAAAAGGTCCACAGACCAGATATTTCTTTCACATTCCAAGTCAAATAAAAAAGAGGCAAAGAAAGGCCTCCAAAAAGATAAAAATAGAGATATACGAACTAGTTAAAGGCATTAAGATCAGCCACCTTAAAAGTTTGAAAACCCATGTGAGTCGAAGCTTCATCCTCTACATTCATATTTGCTTCTGCGGGCACAAAGGGAGCTATAGGATTGTAATGTATCAAAAATGACCAGGCTGCATAAGCATCTTCAATATTGGTTTTGAAGGAGTTTCCCAGTTGTTTTTTGTGGGCCCGAATAGAACAATCTAGCTAATCAGAGGAATTGTTTTGGAGACTAAGATTCAGTGCTTGGAACACATAGCTTAAGTGGGGTTTATCAAATAGTTTTGCTCAAGCAAACATGCCTCCAACCTCTATTGGACCCGAGTGAAGGTCATAATTTGCAAAAGATTGATTTAGATTTTCCTCCGTAAGTAGAAACTCATGGATGAAATTGACTGCTAGCCCTTTGACAATGTCCACCTACTGGATAATATCCATAGCATTAGAAAGAAAATGTTAAACCAGGTGAGAAGAATAACAGACCTTCAAATGTTGAAGGAAATCCTTGCCCATAACCTCTATCAGAGTCTCTTCTACATCCGTCGAGTGTAGTTTAAATGCCCTTTGAAGCCCTCCTTTATCAATTGAGCCATGATGTGGAGTTTCCCAATCTTAGACTGATATGAATACTCGAGCATTTCATGGAATTAACGACATGGCTGGATAAAAGGAAGTAGAAAATGGAAAGCTATGAAGGAAGAGTGAGAGGAGCCAAATCTTATAAAACCAATCCCACGTGCTAGCAATAATGCCAAATCCTTCAAGTGTTGTAAAGGGATAACTTCAAAATTGAAATGAGATCCATCGCATGAGAGCACATGTGAAGTGACGATCTCTTGCTGCATGGAGAACCACATCACCAACTATGTGATAAATACTCTGAGGATGAGCACACATGCAAATTAAAGAGCACGGGAGGAGTACACAATATGAAAACTATGCAATCATTCTTATTTGCATAGCGCGGTCCCAATAGAGATGAAGGACAAAAATAAATAAATAGAATTTATTCAATTAATGTTAGAAATTAGGGAAAATAGAAGAAATTGAGGAATTTGACAAAATTAATTAAGTAATTAGATTATTTAATTAATGTTAAATGCAGGTGATTTGACATAATTGATGAAATGCAAGTGATGTGATTCGAAGGGTCATTTTTAGGTGTCTACAATATATATAAGAAATAAAATATATAAGCTATATGTATATATATAGCTTGAAATAATATATGTATAATCCTTTCTCTACAACAATGGTGAAATAATTTATATGTGTTTGCTTTATCAATTTCAATTTGGTATCAGAGCATTCTTCAGTTTTGGTTGAATGCATAGATGATCTGATGAAAATTCAAGCAAGAAGCAAGGAAGATGTTTCCATGTTTTAACTTATGCGCCAACAAACTTAGAAAGATTGTAGTTCCAAAACACACATTTACAGTCCACAGTTATAGCAAAGCAATCCCTTCGAAAAATTAGGCCAAGTGCAGTCCAAGCTTAATTGTATATATTTCACACATAGCATAAGAATGATTTATCATCAATAGTGATACACAAGTGATGATATGAATTGTAATAAACTCTCTGCATTTTCTTAAGAATTATATTGCTGATGTTTTGAAACATAGGCTTCATTGTTGTGGTGGATAAATTTTATGATCTTCCCAAAGTCTATACCACTCAACAAACAAGTTCATAGTGCTCAAGATGTTTCCTGGGCTAACTTTTACAATGGCATGTTGAATGTATGGAAGGGCAGTGACACAAAATAATCTTTTATGGTGGTGGCATTCAATTTCTAATTTAGAGCTTCATACAACAATTCTATGGAAATAAAATAGACAATCTTGTGCTGAGAGGAATGTGTGCATTGCCCATGAAAGAGCCATTAAATATTTGTACAATTTTTTTGTTGAGTGGATTTTTTTGAGGGCTTGTTTTATTTTTCCAAAGTCATGATAAAATTGTTTGAAGTATTCACTAATCCACTTGGTAAGAGATTTTCAGTTTGGAACATGTTTTAATGTGGCAAGGTGTTGTAATAATATGTATACACTCAAATTATCAATTCTTGTACACCTTGGTGTTAAGGGAATCTTTATAATAAGGTGCATTCTTGGTTGAACTTGACACCTTACAAATGAAAACATTTCTCTTGTCACCTCCTACTTTTAGGGTCATCCATGTGACACCTAATAAGAATTTCAAAGATTTTGATGTTGTATTTGACATATTGACCACAAAGAGGTCAAAGAGGAGGCTAGCAGACACCAAAGGTTGGAGGAATTTCTCCATCTCGAGCTATCTTCTCAATTTGAGATGGTAGATTATTTGAGAAGCACCATCACATTTGTGTCCCTTCTTGGAGCAAGCAGAGCCTAGCAGTTTTGTAACTATCAAATCATGGATAGTTGAGCATGAAAGTCCACACTTTGAAGATAGGGAAGGATCTAGTGTGAATGAAACTCAATATGGATGGATTCCTAGATAGTTTAGGGGTTTTTAACAATTATGGCATGCACTTTATCATAATTTTATATTATTCATGGATACCCTCATATGTTAGATTAATGGTGAAGGAGCCTAAGAATAGGCACACAACTCCCACTAACTAAGACTGGTGGCATGCAAACTCTACAAGACTAGCATGTTAACTCCATGTGACTAGCACACCTAAGAAAGCTTAACTCCAAATGTAGGAGTAATCCATACATAATACATGCATAGGAATAATCTACAATAAACAATAAAGATAAATAATATCCTACACTAACACCCGGTTAAGCATAGCGTAGATGGGCATAAAGAAACTAGGTCATGGTAATGAGGCTTGATGAGGTACCCAAGTACAATTCTACCCTCATGAAGTTGAGAAACAAAGAAAAACTTACGAGAAAAAACTCTCCCCCAAAAGAGAGAAAAGGAAGTTAAGAGAGATAGAAGGCCCCTGATGTAGAGGCATCCTGATGCACTCTTTTTGATGCAAATTGTTGTTATGTGCTAAGATTTGAGTTTTGATTTGTTTGGTGTCAATAAGGTCATTTAAGACCATTTGGAGTCATTTGGAATCATTTAAATCTATTGTGTAATGTTTTGGAGTCAAGTTGCAAAAGCTGTAAAATATTGTCAAAATTTTGTCAAAAAAGTTGTAAATGTGGTCATTTGTGTAAACAAGTAGTTAGAGGTCAGTTTTTTTAGTTGGCATTGGTTGTGAAATGATAAATATGTAATGTAACCATGAGAACCAGGGTTGGAGAAGGTTGGGATGCAAAGAACTTCATTTTGCCATGTTTTACTTGCATTTTTCTGTGTGAAACAACCTATTTTTCACGTTGTACGACCTTGTATGATTGAGTACGGCCTATAAATCAATTGGAGAAGTGGAAGGAACCTTTTCTATTTCAGATAATTTTTTTTCATGAATTTTCATTATGTTTTGTAGAAGTTATGGCCGTTTTTGTGTTAACAATTGCAAAATTTTACTGTGAAACAAGGAAAACATGTTGGTACGGTTTTGTACGACCTAGTACAGTTGAGGGCAAGCATGTGAATGATAAAGCTATGAAATATAGAAATTTTTCCTTTTTTTAGAGTCATTTCATTAAGTTTTGTGAAAGTTATTACATTTTTAGTGATGACAGTCTTGTACCCTAACTAGGGTTTCCAGTAACACTAAAAAATTCATATCTCCCATTTTGTATGGTGAAAAATCCTAATTTTTTGTGAGAAACTCTATTTTAACATTCTTTAAAGGATTCCAAAGTCTTGGTTTGTTATCTTTTGGCCACAAGAAGTTATGGGTGACTGTTATAAGAAAAACCCTATCAAAAAGAGAATAAACACTAAGTTGCTTGGTGGTTGAACAAATCTATGCATAGTTTGATTATAGTTGGATTGAGAATCACTGCGATATGTTGTGGAAGGTCTGTGCAGACCAAGACTCTCAAATTTGCATGTTGTTCTCTTTGTTGAGTGCCCATTAGGCCATTATGGTCATGTTTCCAAGTGCACAAGTATGCAATTAGTGATTGTTTGAGATGGATCATTGTGTGAAAGGTGTCAAATCAATCAAGTTGTGTTATATAAAGGTTTTTCTCTGTATTATTTTTAGTATCAGAGCTATAAGTTCTCTAGGAAATGATTTATTTAATATGGTTTATTGAGATTTGATGTTTACGGATGACTCTTAATAAGAAGAAAGATGGGCAAAGAGCATCATCATTATTAAATATTTTGTTCAAAGTGGTAGAGAGGCTACAGGAGGAAGAAATGGTAGCCAAGAAAGAAAGAAAGTTGGAAAATGAAAGATTATTTCGGACTACCTGCAACTCCAAAGGTAAATGATGTCAAGTTGTGATTTCAGATAACTACATGGATAATATTATTTCTGAATATATGGTAGACAAGTTGGGTTTGAAAAGAATACAACACCCCATGCCCTATTCTATGAGTTGGCTTCAAACAAGTAACCAGTTAACCATGCGTGAACAATGCAAAGTTGAGTTTCACATAGGCAATTATAAGGATGAAATAGTTTGTGATATTATGCGATTGGATGTATGTCACATTGTGTTTGGAAGGTTGTGGCATTATAGCAAGGCAACGAAGTATAACAAGAAAAACAACACATATGAATTGAACAAAGATGGAAATAAATATGCATTAACAACCTCGAAGGACGAGTGCACAAGAATTGAAAGCTTGTTGTTAAGTGAGAAGAAAGATGTACGATGGTATGAAGCAAAGACAAATGAGGTAATGGATCAGGTAACAAATTTTGAAAACATGTTGTTTGAAAACCTAGTTGAACAAGAAATGGAAGAAATTTCTTTTGAATTTTCTCGAGCTAATGAAAGTAATAGTGACATTGATGTTGAAGTCAATGATGTTTAGGAAGAAGAAAAAGAAATAACAAAAGAAGTTGTAGAGGACTCAAAGATAGTCCAAAGAGAGAAGTTAGTCATGAAGGATAAGAAGATAGCATGGTTCTCAAGAGAAGAACCGAGAGATGAGAATGTTGATGTCAAGGAGAACAAAAGAATAGATGAGAAATTAAAAAATAAAGATGAATGATTGAGTAAAGTTGAAGTGAAGCCAAAGATTTTGGAGAATAATGAAGAGAACAAAATGTATGACAAACAACATGAGGTGGATGAAGCAGTAAAAGTATGAAGAAGCATATGATTTTTTTAATATGTTTGTTTCTTGTGTAGGTGAAAAAGAAAAAGTGGATGACAACAAAAGTAAATTTACAATTGCAGTCTAAGCTCAAGCTAGAATGAGAATACAAACAAAAGCACATGGCTACATTGTACCAAGTTGGCCTTGGCTCAAGAAGCATGCTGGTGGACCAAAAATCACAAGTGCAAAAATTGATACAAATGTAGTTGAGATCTAGAAAAAAGAAAACAATGCACACATGCAAAGGAACTAGAAGATAAGAAAGAAAATTCCTATTTGAGGTGGAACTCAAATTTTTTCTCTCTGGAGAGTATAATCAAGGGGCATCCTAATGCACCCTTTTTTAGGCAAATGTTGTCATGATTGATTAACTTTTTTTTTGGTTTGGTTAGGGTTAATAAGGTCATGTAAGACCATTTTGAGTCATTTGGAGTCATTCTATGATGTTCCATGGTGTTTTGGAGTTATGTTGCAAAAATTGTAAAATATTGTCAAAATGTTGTAAGAAAAGTTGTAAATATGGTCATTTGTGTTAACAACAAGTTAGAGGTCAGTTTTTTTAGTTGGGATTGGTTGTGACATGATAAATATGCAATGTAACCATGAGCACCAGGGTTGGAGAAGGTTGGAATGCAAAGAACTTCATTTTGCCATGTTTTACTTGCATTTTTATGTGTGAAACAACCCGTTCTTCACGTTGTACGACTTTGTACAATTGAGTACAACCCAGAAATCAATTGGAGAAGTTGAAGGAACCTTTCCTCTTTTAGATGATTTTTTTTCATGATTTTTCATTATGTTTTGTAGAAGTTATGGTCATTTTCGTATTAACAATTACAGAATTTTACTGTGAAACAACAAGAAAAACATGTTAGTATGGTTTTGTACGACCTGGTACAATTAAGGAAAGGCATGTGGATGATAATCTATGAAATACATAACTTTTTATTTTTGTTTGGAGTCATTTCATTAAGTTTTGTGAAAGTTATTGCATTTTTAGTGCTGACAATCTTGTACCCTAACTAGGGTTTCTAGAAACACAAAAAAAATCATATCTTTGTTTTCCACCATCAAAACCCATGAAAATTGGTAGAAAGTTATGTTTTAAGGAGATCTAAAAACCTTTTTGGGCTCAAGCCTTTAAATTTTTGCACGTGTGAGGAATGAATGATAGTGTGCTCTCATTTGCTTGAAAATAGTCAAGAAACCCTATGTTCTTGGTGATTGAACAAATCTTTGCATAATTTGATCATGGTTGAGTGTAGAATTAGGAAGACATGTTATGAAAGGGCTGAAGTGTCTAAGAATTATTACATGATGTTCTCCTTGTTGAATGCCTATTAGGCCATGTTGGCAATGTTCCAAAGATGAACTAGGATGCATCAAAGTCATTGTTGCCAATAAATCATTGTTTCAGTTGTGCCAAGTTGGTTTAGTTGAGTCTTTCTCTACATCACTCATCCTACAAATGGTAAGTTTACTTGGAATAATAGGAGGAAAATTTTCTCCTCATAGCAGAAAGACTTGACAGGTTTCTTCTTTTAGTTGATTGGCTTGAATCTAATGATCAATATCATTCCTCTATCTTGCCTTTCTCAAGATATGATCATTTTCTAATTTCTTTAGAGGTGAAATCCATGCTTTCTTAGAACTCTTTTAAGAAATCTTTCAAATTTCAGGCTATGTGGTTTAGAGATGACAATTTTCTTCCCTTGTTAAGTCAATGGTGGTCTTCAATACCTTTCATAATTGGTTCCAGATTGTATTAACTTTGTAAAAAGTTGAATTGGCTAAACTTTAAAATTTTGGAGTGGAATAGGACTCATTTTAAGAATATTTTTGTTCAGAAAACACATTTGGAGAACATTGTTGAATCGATTAATTCTTAGATTATTCATTTTGGTATGAATCAGGACCTTTCTAAACAACACAAATCCCTCCAATTTGAAATAGAATAAGTGCTAGCCAGGGAAGAGATATTTTGGAGGTAGAAATCCAGAGAAATATGGTTGCGTGAGGGAGACAAAAATCCAAAATTATTTCGTGCTTCACTTAAAATCATAAGGCAACATAATATGATACAGACAGTGAAGTTAGAAGAAGGTGATTTTTTGATTGATCAATCCCTTATACAATCTAAGGCAGTTAAGTTCTCTAATCTTCTTTCTAAAAAAGATGGTGTTACAGAGAATTCTTCTTCTGACAATATTCTAGATAGTATTCCAAAGTTGGTTTTAGTGGAAGACAATGAAATGTTGCTTCAAATGTTTACCTTAGAAGAGGTACGGGGGGTTGTTTTCTCCTTGGACCTAGATAAAGCTCTAGGCTCATATGGTTTTACACCTCTCTTTTTTCAAAAATGTTGGGATTTCTTAGGTAGAGACATTTGGTTAGCCCTTGAAGAATCTCGAAGGAATAGAACTATCCTAAAAGAGATGAACACTACACTTATTGCTTCGATCCCCAAGAATAACTCCCCTTGCTCTTTTTCTAATTATAGGCGTATTTCCTTATGCAACACTTTGTATAATTTTTTTTCTAAAGCAATCACTCTGAGGCTATCTACCATTATCCCAAATATAATTTGAAGAGCAAGGTGTCTTTGTGCCTGGTAAAGAAATAATGGATGGGGCTTTAGTTGCTGATGAGGTCCTCCACTCAATACATTCTAATAATTTGCTGGCTATGATTTTGAAATTAGACATGATGAAGGCTTACGATAAAGTTTCTTGGAGTTTTCTCATGCAGGTTCTTGGTAAGTTTTGTTTCTCTCAAAAATGGTGTAAATGGGTCTATTCCTGCATCTTAGGGGTCAGATTTTTAGTATTAATTAATTGGTTCTCCTTCTAGTTTCTTCCAATCCTCTCAAGGAGTTAGACAATGGGACCCGATTTATCCTTTCCTCTTCATTCTAATGGTAGAAGCTCTAAGTAGATTTATCTCAGTTAAAAATTGCAGTCATATTTAGAAAGGCATGCAAATTTATGACTTCCTTTTGCCATTACACATACGCTCTTTGCTAATGATACTCTATTGTTTAGTTGTCCTTCTGTTCCAGAAGCCAAGTGTATTCGAAGGACTATTTCAATGTTTTGTGATGCCTCTGGTCAAGCCTTAAATCTAGCTAAGTCAAAAAAAATTCTTCAATACCAGTCATTCAAATCAAAATCATATCGTTTCTTTGCTATAGGTTTCAACATTGAGTCTCTTCCTACTCAGTATTTTGGGATTCCTCTTTTCAGTGGAGTGCATAAGAAGGATTTTTGGTTAAAAATAGTGCAAGCAATCCATAAAAAGGTTGTTTCTTAGAAGGCAAATGGCTAACTTTTGCAGAAAGAATCACACTAATCAAATCTGTTTAACTGCTATACCAATTTACATGATGACAGTTCTAAAAATACCTAAGGGTATCATTAATGAGATTGAAAAATCTCTAAGAGATTTTCTTTGGAAAGGTAATGCAGAGAAGGAAAGGAAGATAACTCTAATAGCCTGGGAAAAAAATTGTTCTTCTATCCATAGTGGGGGGACTGGTATTCATAAATTGGAAGCTCATAATTTAGCTCTAGGAGCTAAATTGGCCTGGAACTTATATGCAAAACCTCAGTCTAAATGGTGTAAATTAACGCAACTTAAATATTTGGATTCCCCCTCTCTAGAAAGAGTATTTACTATACCAAATCTGCCTTTGGGGTAAAAAATGTGGAACTTCTTCATTGAATGTAGAGATGTTATTCTTCCACATTTGTCTTAGGTAATTCACAATGGAAATAAGGCCTCTTTCTAGTATGAATTATAGAATGGTTATCCCCCTTTATCCCAATAGCTACATCTAAATCAAGCTCAAAAAGTCCTTTCTAACTTATGGGGCTCTTAAGTTTAGGATTATTGTTTTTTCTTTTGATTCTGCTCTACCTATTGTGATTTGGAAAGAATTCAAGGAGTGCCCCTTTCCTTTTGATAAGAAATTATTGTTAGCATCCATTTTGAAGAATACAACAATCTCTTTTTCAGGTAAGGATGATAAGTTAGTTTGGTCTTTCTCCAAATCAGGTCTGTATTCGGTCAAGGAAGGTTACAAGTCTCTTATCCAAAAAGGAAATCCTAATTCTAGTCACTAGCCTCATACTTTGTGTTGGAATAAAGCATGTTTACCTAAAGCTAGTTCATTTTCTTGGCTAGCTTTTAACAATAAGATCCTTACAAGTCAAAGATTGGTAAAATTGGGAGTTACTAATTCTTGTAAGTGTTTTCTATTGAAATTAAGGAACACTGAGGGGGGGGATGACTCAGTGTTCTGCAAAACTTATTATTATGTTCCTCTATTAATTTACCACATACATCCAAAAGAAAGAAGTATGAACATAAGAATATAAACAACAAGATCATCACACCTGAACACCAGGATTTTTACGTGGAAACCCGGTTAAGGGAAAAACCACGGTGGGGGTTAACCCACAAGATTTTGTACTCTGTTAAAAGTATTACAAATGGGAAGGCACATGCCTTCGGGCACACTTCCCAGAGCTCACTGCTCAAAGGAGGCTCACTACCTACAAGATTAATTACAAGAAGTTCACTGGAATACTTGAACTAAAGAATAGCATCTAACAATGCAAGATTTTAGTTCTGGTTAAACTCAGTACACTGACTTCACACACTTCATCTCTCTCTGCCCTGCTTCACTGTTCTGCCATGATCTGGAGCCTAGATCTCTTTTCTTCACACTTGATACTACTATACTTCACACCTATCCCTTCATATTCACACAACCACACCACAAAATGCTTGAATCCATCGATCATATATATCCACAACATGAAATTTCATCAACTGTAGTCGGCCTCAAAGAAAACTTAGAGAGTTTTCCAAGATCACTGTTCTGTCGGCTAAATCCATGCACTAACATTAATGCGGACCAAAACCTATGTATTCAAGTCACCACACATGTCATCCAATAACACTGGATTTCATAAATTACTCAACCAACCACTTCTCTTAATCCGCACAAGGATCAAACACTTAGTCGACCTATTCTTCACTAGACTGAACTATCTAACCAAAACTTGATACTCAGATGCTTGTAACTTTCAATCCCTTTATCACTAGAGGTTAAAATCTTGGATTTAGGTATCCTTGACATCTCTTAACATTCCCTCAGATCCGTAGCACAATATGATTACTTGTGGAGAAATGCGGACTAAGATGCTGAACCCTGTCATATGCTCTGTTCCTGTCTATCCTGACTTAGACAAATTTGTAATCTGACTTCTAGTATGATCAAATGATACAGTGCATATGTGTAAGATAGATTCATTTGCCATCAATGACAACACCTGACATGCCTAGTAGTATCTCTTGCCAACAATCTCCCCCTTTGGCATTGATGGCAACACTTAGTGAAAAATGACTAAGTGTTAGAATAGCTCCCCCTTACTATGTACACTTGTGATTTCCAATGCTCTCCCTTAGATGAATTCCTCATTTTTCACTTCTTTCCTCTCCCCCTTTGACATCAATGGCAAAGGATGAGATCTACATACCATATTTCACGCCAAAACTCTATGTACATACTTTCGCATATGAACACAGTCTTTTAAGCCTTGTTCATCAGCAAAAAGATATCACCAAAAATATTTTTCAACCGTGTCAATTCACTGTCCTAGTTCTTCTTTATGCTACCCAAAATGGATATATGTCCACTGAACAAAAATGCCTGTGATTCTACCTTTTGAAGATTAGTAGGATCACAAGTAGTAGCAGCAGCTTGGGATTCTGCCAATATATCATACATAGTCTCTAGCTTAGGGGAAATCAGTCCCCGGAGCTCATCCAATCTACCCAAAAATTTAACCTTTTCCTTCTCCAAATTACTCAATTCGTTTTGCAAACTCACTACTTGACATTATTTAGTTATTACAGACTTAGTTAAAGGACTATAGGACTGAGAGATGTTAGACAATTTAAGCTCTAAGTCCTTAATCTTCTTCTCAATATCTTCAACAACTTTAGACCGAGCTAAAAAAAACTTATAAATCTCTGCACCTTCAGAGAGGGCATTTTGAATACTCTTTACACTAGTATCAAGCATTGATCTATCATAACTAATTATTCTCTTTATTTCAACAAATCTCTTCTCATTAAATTCATTTCAGATTTTAACTTTTTCTAACTTTTCAAAAGTTTCAAAATGAGTACTTATAGAGTTTATCAGACTCTTCAACTGACCAGAGGGGGATGCTAATGAGTCCTAAAATGTAGGCATGATTTTCTCCAAAATCCTAGATGCAAGACCAAGCAACTCACTGTCTTCTATATGGGACTTCAAGATTTCCTCTCTGGCCTTAGCTTGTGCAAAAGAAGCTAACTTTATCTTCTGTATCAGTGAGAGAGTGTCCAAATTGATTGGACCTTGTATTATATCCAGATCTTCTGCAACTTGTTTATCTTTCTCCAAAATTTCTTTCACTACTTCTGCAGTGTCTCTTGCCCAATATGATGTTTCAGTTTTATGCTCTTTAGGACCTGCATCTTCTCCCTTTTTGGAGTCAACCTCATTGTCTTGCTTATCATTTTCATTCTTTTTCTTTGCTTCTGCTTTCTCTGCATCATCAGCAAAGGCATCCTCCCTTTTATCTTTATCAGAAATGTCTTCTATACTCTTTTCCAGAGGATTTTTTGTATCCTCAACAGCAACATTTTCATCATTTTTATCAAATTCTTCAAAATCCGGAATGGAGGAATTAATTCCATCATCAGTTTCTTCTTCAATAGTGGGAAGATTATGCCTTTTCAATGCATTCAGAAGAATCTCCTGAGTATCTTCAACTATCTTATCAATCTCACCCAACATGAGCTTATTCATTCTGATCTTACTCCTGAAGTCCACTTTCACTTCTTTGAATATCAAGTTCATTTGATCCAGAGTAATTTGAGGACACAATTTTATTAGCACATGCTCCCAAAGCTCAATATCTTTAACTTTTTCATTTTCTTTTCTTATTTCTAGAATTTTTGTAAGGCTTTCTGAAATTTTAGAAATTATTTCAATTAAAGTCTTATTATAGATATTCAAGTATTTGACTATTGCTTCCTCTAAAACTCTCTTATCAACATCACTGTAATGATCATAAAATTCAGTCATTGGCTTTAAGTTTCCATCTACAGTTTTTGACTTAATGATGTCTTCCACAGAAAGAGTAGGCTTCTCAACATAAGCCTCTGACTTATGCCTTTTACTTGACTTTTTGGTTCTGAAGGGCTTCTCCTTAGACACTTTAGCAGATTTAGTGCCTAAGGCCTTCAACTCTTTAACCTCACCATCTAAATCAGTTTCTTCTTCATCCTCCTTCTCCACACTAACATATGATCTTTTGCCCATTACTTTTGTCCTTTTTCCTTTCTTACCGATAGGTTTTTCTTTGAATTCTTTTGCAATAGGAGAAGGTGATGCACTGGAGGTTGAACTAGAACTCCTAGTAGTTCTTGACTTAGAAGGGGATTCTACTAGAACACTTCCCTATTCCCTATCCTACTTCTCCTTCTCAGCTTTCTCTGTCCTTTCCCTGTATTGTCTCACAGCTTCCTTCGTAAGGCCTAAATTCTCAGCCAACTGCTCAACTTCTTTCCTCACAGTCCTTTTGATTTCAAGAGCCTTGAATTCAAGATGCAATTTTTGTGAAATCTCTTCATATGTTCCAAATCTCTCCTCAGCTGGATCCCTAGGCTAGCTCAATAGATGTTGTGCATACAGCTCCAATACATGTCCATCCACTTCATACCCCATGGGCATGATCCACACAACTCTAGGCTCCACTGCTTCCGTTTTGCACTGATCAATAGTAACCATAAAACAAATGGTGTCCTTGTATTTCTCAACCATAACCCTAGGTATTCTATCCCTAGCCTGCATCATACTTTAGAAATTTTTGAAGAATCCCCAAAGTGCAGATTTTTGTGCCTCATAATTACCTAAACAACTCAAATAATTTCTAATTTGAACTACTACCGGTTGTCATTGGACCAATATACATTCTTGTTTCCAGGGAGCTCACTCAAGAAATAAAAGAAAAGAAACATAATTAGCGTACCAAATTTGAATGAGTACTTCTTATCCTTCTTTATCTTTCGTAGATTCTCCATAAGCTGGTTCAACAACAGTTCATAGAGATCATAGTCTGCATCTTCTTTTACCATCTGATATGCAATATAAATTGCTATTCTAGATACTAAATTTTCTCTGCTAGAGAAATATATCTTGTACCCTATCACCATCGATGCAAATCTGACCCCATGATACTCCATATCATTTATAGTCATAGCTCTCTTATCAAATATTGATCCGGTTGCCTCTGTGACTTCTTGATTCTTCAGGCCTTCAACTAAGGCAGAGTATCAGTTGAATTCAACCCTGTAACTACCCTTATTGCATCTTTTGTGATCTTAAATGGATTGACTTCAGAGGACTTGAAAGGGTGCTTCTTAAACTTTGGCCTAGGTCGCTCAATGATATTCACAACCAGAGGTGTAGCCATTTCAAAAAGATCACAAGTTCAAAGCTTCGCAGAAAAATACCTTTTTCTCCATGGGATTAGGGTTAGCTAGTGAATTCTCCTATCCCATTCCAAATCTTTGAAATCTCAGCTCAGGTGCTCTTCTGCTTTCTCTCTTCAAATACAAAGTGATTCAAGTGTTGAGTGGGTTAACTTTTATGCTCCGCAAAACCTAATTCACCATTGTAATAAATGTGTTGCCCTAATTCATCTAGTTACACTATTTTTGAATACAATTAATCTTCAATTATTCCGCAATCAATTGCATTAGCTTCTTTCCTTCCAGAAATTGCTTTAACAGATCTGCAATAGGAGTGTTTTTCTTCATTCATCATGCCAGATTCAGGCACCCACTTACTTGCAGGGAGAATTAGTTTTTCAATGCAACTCCCCCTGAGCCAGAGATCCTATTTCAATTCCTGGAGGAATTACTAGCACCAAATTTTGGTGCGGAGCCATCACCATCATTCATTACACCTTTCTTCACCCATGTTATGTTCATTTCATTCTGAATCTCATTCATATCTACTTTGCCCTTGCCTTTATCCTGTCTCTGCACATTCTGGTTTTTGTTAATCAAACCTTTTCTATCATCATTCCTGCTTCTATAGAATCTTGCAATATGACCCGATTTGTTGCAATTAAAGCACACAACATTTCTTTGCTCATTCACTTGATTTCCTCTTGATCTACACTGATTAGCCATGTGTCCAAATCTATTGCATGCAAAACATTTTCCATTGAAATAATTGACATTTCCTCTGTTGTTAGAGTAGTTCATCAACATACTTCTGCATTCATTGGATCTATGACCATACTTTTTACAATTGAAGCATTGACCGAAGAAGGATGGACCACTTCAGTTTACTCTACTTCTACAATGAGTAGCTCTATGACCAAATTTATTGCAATTGAAACAATTTCCATTGAAGGATGGATACCTTTGAGCATTAGGTTATCTAACTGGATGTCTTCTAGGTCTGTTTCTCTGATTCCTTGATTTAGAATTTCTTTGACTGGATCCAGAGCTTTCACCTTTCTCATATCCTAGACCATGCTTATCATCTGCCTTCTTCTAACTCTCAAGCAACACCTCAAGTTTAGCTGAGCTTACCTTGAACTTTTCTTTGTACTCATTTGTAGCTTCTAGGTCATGTTTGAGAATGACAATTTGCCTTTCAAGTTCTTCCTCATTGTCCCTAGTTTCTTGTAGATCAAACTCTAAGTGGCCAATTATTCTGTCCAATCTGTAGCACTCTTCTATTCTTTCTTTCAGACATCGATTCAGGTTTTCTTCAATTTTCTTCCTTTCCTCAATTTCCTTGGTTAGTTTCATTACCCCAGATTCCATCTCATGTTTTAGGACAACAACTTCTTTTGCCAACTTCTCACATTCCTTTGTCTTCTCCTTCAGAGACTCATCCATGCCATTGTCTTCATTCTGATTCGCTAACTGTTGAAGTAGCTTCTTTCTCTTTTCCATGGATTTGCTTAGTTGCCCTTTTAAGGTCTGAATGAAATCCTCAGCATATTTAAGGTTCTCTTACAGTTCTTTGACTTCTGCTCTGGAGTGATCAAGATCTTCTAAAGCAAGTTGAAGTTGGTCATTGATGCCATCAAAATACTTGAATGAACCCATTGAAACACCTTCCTAGATCTTTCTCAAGCTATTAAACTTCTTCCAAGGAACCTTGCTCTGATACCAATTGTTGAAATTAAGGAACACTGAGAGGGGGTGTGAATCAATGTTCTGTAAAACTTATTATTATGTTCCTTTATTAATTTACCACATACATCCAAAAGAAAGAAGCATGAACATAAGAACACAAACAACAAGATCATCACACATGAACACCATGATTTTTAAGTGGAAACCTAGCTAAGGGAAAAACCACGGCGGGGATTAACCCACAAGATTTTATACTCTGTTAAAAGTATTACAAATGGGAAGTCACATGCCTTCGAGCACACTGCCTAGAGATCACTGCTCAAAGGAGGCTCATTGCTTACAAGATTAATTACAAGAAGTTCACTGGAATACTTTAACTAAAGAATAGCATCTAACAATACAAGATTTCAATTATGGTTAATATTAGTACACTGACTTCACACACTTCATCTATCTCTGCCATGCTTCACTGCTCTGCCATGAGCCAGAGCCTAGATCTCTTTCCTTCGCACTTGATACTACTATACTTCGCACCTATCCCTTTATATTTGCACAACCACACCACAAAATGCTCAAATCCATCGATCATATATATCTGTAACATGAAATTTCATCAACTGCAGTTAGCCTCAAAGAAAACTTAGACTTTTCCAAGATCACTATTCTGTCAGCTGAATCCATGCACTAACATCAATGCGGACCAAAACCTATGTAGTCAAGTCACCACACATGTTAGCCAATACCACTGGATTGCATAAATTACTCAACCAACCACTTCTCTTAATCTACACAAGGATCAAACACTTAGTTGGCCTGTTCTTCACTGGACTGAACTGTCTAACTGAAACCCAATACTCAGATGCTTGTAACCTTCAATCCCTTCATCACCAGAGGCTAAAATATTGGATTTAGGTAGCCTTAACATCCCTTAACATTACCTCAGATCCACATCACAATATGATTAGCTATGGAGAAATGCAGACTAAGATGTTGAACCCTGTCATATGCTCTGTTCCTGTCTATCCGAACTTAGACATATCTGCAATCTGACTTCTGGTATGATCAAATGATACAATGAGGATGTGTAAGATAGATTTAGTTACCATCAATAACAACACCTGACATGCCTAGTAGTGTCTCTTGCCAACATTTTCTCTGTCAAATAGTTGAAGAAATCACTGATCATTTATTGGTGGCATGCCCTTTTACTTCTAAAAGCTGGTATTGGGCTTGTGAAAAATTGAGTTGGTATTCCCCATTGCATAACTCTCTTCAAGGTCTTTTCAATAGCTGGCCTCTTTTGTATAGAGATTTTACTTTTACATCTCTTTGGATAGTTTCGCCCTCCATTGTTATTTGGATCATTTGGTTGGAGAGGAATAGAAGGATTTTCAGAAAAGAATGTAGAAGTCTTGAGAAAATTCTCTCCATTATTGAAACTTCTCTCTCTGAACTAATTATGTCTCATCTCTGCAAAATAGGGATCTCAAATCTTTCATTTTCTTCTTGGGATTCCTTAATGATTTCTAATTGGAAGTCCTTAAGACTTCCCCCTTCTAATTGTTTTCATGAGACAAGGAAAATTGATAGGAGTCAAGTTGTTTGGGTTCCTCCTAAAGAATCTATTTTTATACTAAATTTTGATGGAGCTGCAAGAGGGAATCTAGGGCCCTCGATGGTGGGATGTGTCATTAGAAACTCCACAGGCAAGGTCATCATTGCCTTATCTAAGTGCATTCTTGATGGGACTAATAATTAGGTTGAGGCTACTGCATTGGTAGAAGGGTTGAAAATAACTTATAAGGAGGGAATTCAGAATATCTGTGTTGAAGGTGATTCTTTGAACATTATCAATGCTTTGAAATCTAAATCATTTAGTAATTGTAGAATTAGCTATATATTACAATATGCTTGGAAGTTGTTGGAGCACTTTGACGGCTTTGCTATTCTTCATTATTATAGATAGGCTAATGGCTTAGCCGATGGTTTAGCAAATTTAGCTTTGGATCAACATTTTGAGTTAATGGAATTCAATAAAGAATCAACTGGAAACTTTCCTCAAATCTCTTCTATTAAGGAAAGGGAGATAAAAGAGCTTGAGAGGTTGGAGGCCTATTTTTCCATGCTGGATTTCTCTCCTATATTTCATCCAATGTGGAGGAGTACAGTATCTATGTGGCTTTGTGCCACATGTTTTTTCATCTGACATTTGGTGTATGTTTGCAGGTAATTATTTTCAAGTCATTGGCGGTGAATTCATTGCTATTTCACTTCCATCTTATGCGAGATTGGCTACAAAGAAGTTTGTACTAGTTGATGAGGTGTTTTAAGCATGCCAAATCTTTCATCTCATTCTTTAAAATATTTCCTTAAAGATGAGTGCAGGTGGTTATTTATTACTATTTTGTAAGATGGGTCGAACCATCATATCCCCTCCACGTGGTTTCTATTTATTCAAAGATTTTGTTCAGTGATTGGGCATTCTTCTTGAGTGGCAATTACAATGGAGAAGCAGTTCAACAAGAGGGTACATTTTCCAATTCAGAAATGGGAACAACCTTTTATGGGTAATATTGACTCGGAGGCTTTAGTGTCAATCTTTCCTATTAATGGTGAAGATGTGGAAGATGCAATTTGTGAAATTTTAGGTAGGGATTTTCTGGATGCTCATTCCCTCACTTTGTATCCGTCCCAACTTCTTTCCTTTCTTGCATCAAATTTCATGGATCTGGCACATGATAGTAATATTGTTAGGTCTCTCATTCTCAAGTATGTTCATGAATTTATTTTTACAGAGGAATCTTTGAATTCAACCTTTCAGGGATACGATCTCTTTAAATTTGAAGCTCCTGTTGGGGTATCTTCACACTCTATCAAATTAGCCACTCTCCTCCTTTCAACTGCATCTTCAATGCTTTGCAACATGGCTTGTAGAATGAATGTGAGATTATGATCTCAAATTCCTTGAGAGTCCATAGGGAGGAGATTGGAGGGGATTTCACTACCAAAATTTAAGATAAGTTTCATTCTATTTTATTTCTTCTGCAGCGTCAACCACAAATTCCACCACCACCAGGTGACATTACTGAAGAGGAAGGTGAAGACAACACTGCTAACATGGATGAGGATCTCCTTGGGCTAATGATTGATATGAATGAGCCTCTTGTTTAAGGATATCTACACTTCCTTTTGCTCTGTGTTCCACAAGTCTGTATACACATTTTTGTATCTTTCTTATTTTGAGGGCATTTTGTATTCCCGTCACTAGTGATATCAATGCTTAATTTAGTTGGGTGATTACTATATGGTTTTTCATTGCGAATTCTGCAATCTAGTGCAATTTGTATTGTGGCCCTCTCATGGCTATTTTGTAATGACTTTTATAATTAATATAATACTCTTTTCAGGTGCTCTGCACCTTTTGCTTAAAAAAATTGATGCTCCTTATCTCTAGATATCATATTATAAGTTGTTAATATATAATTATCTCATATATTTCTTAGTATAACTTCATCTATCGACATTCGTCTCACCAAAAGTAAAAAGCAAATGACACAAGCATAAACATCAATCACAATATTTTAAACTTTCTACTACATAACCAAATTTTTCTTACAACATTAAATGATTAAAATGAACATAAATTATCATTTTTTATCATGTTTCTTGTTGGGCACTCTGAATATTTTAAACTTTTTACTCATAATCATATTTGATCTTATAATGTATTATATATTTTTTGCTTCATAATAGTATTGTATTATATTGTTGTAAATCAAAAAGATACATTTCTGCCTTCATAGCTTTCATAGTTTATCTAGAATCAAAAGCTTCATTTACCCTTCTAATTTGGACCCATAGAACAGACAAAGAAACATAAACCATTTGGAAAAATGGCCATCCAGACACCAGAGATCAGACAAAGGGTGGTCACGCAAGACCCCTGAACTAGAACCAAACTGAACCTAAAAACCATTGCTAACCCTAAAATAGAATAGTTTTTAGACTATATCAACATAACTATTAACAACATGAGAGAAGTTATAGACCACCAATATAGACTTCAATTTTCAATTTCATACTTGTGTAGCTTCTAATTGAACTCCTCAACCCAATCGAAGCCCTATCCATTGATCAACTGAAATAGCTTGAGCAGGTAGTTGGTCCCTACAAGTGCATTCTGCCTGTACCACACTAGCTCCGCACTCTGCAAATCTAGAATAAACAGGTAGTATTTCACTATGTTGATAGCGTGTGTAGAAGATGGATATCTTTTGGCCTTAGCATCCCTACACTGAAGGTAGCGATCTCTAGGGTTTCTGCTAGACCACCAGCACTTCAGGGATAAACAACCTACGAGTGATAGTATTAACCCATGTCTCGGCAATGTTAAGGTCGAAAAGGGATACCACAAACCTAGAGCTCAAGTCTGTGTCCACTTGATACCGCTCTCCTTCCTCAATGAAATTCTTTCCCAACACTATTTTCACAGCCCCTATAACTAGAGCGTCATTCTGCTTGAGCACTCTCTTCGGTCGAAGGTCAAAAATCTTGCCTAGGAATGCCATCTGTCTCCTTGAGCTTACCAGATGAATAGGGGTGTCCATTCCCCCACACCTAATGCTCTCTACTGGAAGATGCAAAACAACCTTAGGTTCCTTGGACATACTTGAAGAGCTACAAGAAAGGCATATGTCTCCAAATAAAAACAAGGGTGCTATAAGCACTGCACGCCATAATGCCCATGTCCTTTAGCTCTGCTAGGGAGTTATCTCCCATCATGCACATAATGTTCTCATGCTTGAAGATCTCCTTGTTGTGAAGTCGCTCGTGCCACCAACTCATTTACTATATTATCTTTACACTCAAGCTTATGATTGCTATCACATCATAGCCGAACATAGGAGATCCAACATTATTTATAATGAAATCTTCAAAGACGACAATCAAGATTTAAATATCATCTGCTCCCTTTCCTCGATTCTGCCTCGGCCTTTCCACCACTGCAAGGGTGGAAAGGCGCCCACCCTGTTGCCCTCATAATGTATCATGTTTTAAAATGAACATAAATTATCCTTTTTATCATGTGTCTTGTTGGGCACATTGAATTCTTGAAATGGTTAAAAAATATTTTCTTGATTCTCTATATAATCTAGTACTCTATCATGTTTCATATTTACTATGACATAATAGCCCAAAATATTCACACATGTTAGGTTACTATGAAAGGTCTTTTTGCCAATTGAGTAATAAAATTTGTTTTTATAAATGTTTTAACCAATAACCAACTGTAATTATTTGAATATAATTCTATTCTCAAATACTAGAAGCCCTACTTCTATTTGGAAAAACATTATTATCCAGTTGTCTTATAAATTTAGATATAAATTATTTTTTCATTTTAGATTTTGGCATCTAAATTAATTGATTTATAATAGGACAATCTTATAGGGATTATATTTAAATATTATAACTTTTTGAAATATAGCCTATATAAAGAATCAAATATGTCAACTATATAATATTTAGATATATTATGCATAATAGTAGATTTATAATATTATATTGTTAATTATAGTTTTTAAATATATAGAAATATACATTTATAATCATAACATCCATTAATTTAGATAACACATTTCATCTTCCATAGAACAAGAAGCACTCAAAATCTCAAGCTGGGTGATGCATGTTATCCTAAATTTTGGGACTAAATTGCTATGGAAACAATCATTCAATAAGACTATACAATTGGAGACTATGTGCATAAGCATTTCTTGCAGAGAATATAAGTGTGATAAAATTAGCACTGAAAAGGGTTTAGCAACAACTAAAAACTTTTAAGGTAATGCATCATTTTTGCAGATAAGAACCTTAACCAATAAAATCTTAAGATCTGAACCGAGAATGCACATTTTACTAATTTGAGGCTCTTAAGATGAATACAAAAACAACTTTACTAAAAATTCACCACAAAGGAAGAAACTATTCTATATCATGGGGTGATTTTTACAACTATTAAGTAGAAAAAAAAGAAGGGGTGAATGCAAAGTATGTGAGTACACTAGATCAAACCCTCCTTTCACTACAACATTCAAGGACAAAACTGAGCCAAGTCACTACAAGATGGAAGAGGACTCAACTACTGATTTTGTACTCTTGTTTGTAGGGGAAAGATGTGATTCAACCAAGCCTTTTATCAAACCCTACTCCAATCAATGCACTAAACCCTAGAATTATGATGATCATCTTATAACAAAGAAATAGTAAGTCAGGATCTGAAAGTACCAGGGTGATTAGTGAGATGTCTAAACCTATCCCTCAGAAGCTAAAATGTTGAAAGACTTTGGGGCTAGCACCTGAGTCTAGAAAGTCCCAACATCTGAAAGCTCAAAACTAGAAAAATATCATAAATGATGCCCTGATGTAGAATTTAGAATTTGTTTTACCTATTGGACACAAGGGCTAGCGCCCAATTTTGTTACAGGTGAATTTCCAAACTTTGTTTTTGGATCCCAAATACCTAACCTTTAAACAACCTCCCTATACCTTTACTTTTGCAATTCCCACACCTATAACCTGCACAAAAGAAGAGAAATGGTTTGGGGGTTGTGGTGTTTAGGGATTTGCCTTAGTCAAATTCTGGGAGAGCAATCAAGTTTCCCAACACCATTGTTAGAGAGAGAGCGTGTCCTTGCCGAACAGAGGCTAAAGATAATCCAAATGATAATAAAATGATTCAAACATAATGATGCAATCTTGGTGGTGAAGTCCTTAAGAGGATGAAGATTCTTCAACTCATAAGGATGCTGATGATGATTCCAAATCTGCAACAAACACAATACTAACACAAGTTTGCCATAAACATAATGAATGCCTTGAATTTGCCTTTTCTCAATAACCTTGCAATCATCAACCTAGGTTAAAAATGAATTCAAACACTTGCTTATATATGCTATCTCGTTAAACTTTCATAAATTAATTGAAGGAGCTGATAAGGGAGGACCCGTTTAAGAGTCCTATGTTGACATGCCTTTAATTTTACCCCAACCAATTAGGGTGGACTTGGGCGTGAGTGCCCAAGTCTGAAGGGGCCATTTTTTGGTTGGGACTTAAGCATTAAATGGGCCCCTAGTTCCCATTTGACATGGGTTTTGTGAGATTTCTCATCGGGATGAAAATTTTGCTTTGTAGAGTGTAAACACGGGGGCCTAGGAGCTAAACTATGAGGTAAAAAGGCATGTGTCCACTTTTTACTCCATAACATTTAGCACCCACTTTAATGTTTGTGTGATCCTACAATTCAAAACATGCATTAAAATACGGTCAAAGCATATAAAAATAAATCAAACACATCAGACACTAGAATGAAAACACCTGCTAAGTTTGAAGGAAGTTATTTCTAGCCTCCAGACTTAGGCAAACATAATAAAACACTGAACAGTCACATAAGACACTGAATCTAGTAAGGAAGCATGCAATACATGGAGAAGATAGTGAAAGCACACAATACATGGAGAAGACACGAACATAGTCACATAAGACATGAAGTATACATGAAGAGAAGACATGAATGGATTAGGGTTGAGGGTTGAGGGATTAGGGTTTAGGGTTGAGGGTTTATGGATTAGGGTTTAAGGTATAGTGTTAAGGGTTGAGGGATTAGGGTTTAAGGTACAGTGTTGAGGGTTTAGGGTTGAGGGATTAGGGTTTAAGGTATAGTGTTAAGGGTTGAGGGTTTAGGTATAGGGTTTAGGGTTGAGGGATTAGGGTTTGGGGTTGATGGATTAGGGTTTAACGTTAAGGGTTGAGGGATAAGGTTGAGGGTCGAGGGATTAGGGTTAAAGTAGAGTGTTGAGGGTATAGGGATTAGGGATATGGTTTAGGATTGAAGGATTAAGGATTGAGGGTTGAGGCTTTAGGGCTGAGGGTTAAGGGATTAGGGTTTAAGATATAGTGTCGAGGGTCAAGGTTTTAGGAATAGGTTTTAGGGTTTAAGGTTTAAGAGTTAAGGGTTGAGGGATAGGGTTGAGGGTTTAGGGATAAGGGATTAGGGTTTAAAGTATAGTGTTGAGGGTTGAAGGTTGAGGGTTGAGGGATTAGGGTTAAGGTAGAGTGTCAAGGGTTTAGTGATAGGGATTAGGGTTTAGGGTTGAGGGATTAGGGTTTAGGGTTGAGGGAATATGGTTTAAGGTAAAGTGTTGAGGGTTTAGGGATAGGGTTTAGGATTTAACGTTTAAGGGTTCATGGTTGAGGCTTTAGGCTTTAGGGTTAAGTGAGACCTAGATGGCTAAGGATGGATAGAGACGTAGGAAAGGAGCAACTGAGAGACATGGAGAGGGGAGAGGTAGAGAGGTGAGGGGGAGAGATAAATGAGATATAGAGAGGTGAGAGATAGAACATGAGCTAATGGAACTAGAGGTGAGAGATATTGCAAAGGTGCTATTAAAGGCGAGATAGGTACAAATATTTATGGATCAATCTATAGCAGGACATAACACGAGCACGCTATAACACGCTCACATTTTGGCTTGCTATACAAATAGTAAAAAGTACTGGACCCCCGTGATCCAGGCCCACATACTCTATTTTCATGTTGTTTATGTGCGTGTTCCGACAAAAAAAAAGTGTTTTCATGCTGTTGGGAAGTTCACATGCACATTTTGCACATTCTACCACCTTTGCATTAACTTTCCACCACCTTTTTCTACTTTGCCAACTTAAGAAGGAGGAAATAACATAGTTTTCACATCGAATTTGATATATATCAATTCAATTTTCAATTTTTGTAGTGTTGCAATGTTAATTGTGATTGAATTGTAGGAATTTAACAATATAGATTGGTTAATAGTATTGTTGTTACTACTACTTCTATTTGAGTGTTATTCAATTTCACGTTGAAAAGGAAGCAAGTGGTGCAAAAGTCAAATTGTTGAGGAGTTTGATGCAAGAAGAAAAAAACACTACATAATTGGGTACTCTCTCCATTCGAATCTCCATTTTTTAGGTATGTCAAGTCTTTACATGCATGTTCTTTACATTTTCCTTAATTCTATTTGAATTACTCTATCATGCTTTATCATACATGTTTATATCACTTGTATCCAGTATGCATAATAAAAGACTATGTATACATATTTTGTATTTATATAATAGACTATGTTTTAAATTAGTTCATGGTATGCATAATAAAAGATATCTCAAAAGTCAACATTAATTAAAATAGACACAATCACGATCAAGAAAGTAGCCTACAATCTCACATGGTGCCATGTATATTTTCTACACTTGGGCTCTTTAATAATTTTGTGCAATAATGAATTAAATAGACCTTAACATACCGTGATGTCAAACTATACAAGAATAAATCCTTACAACATATAAATATACAATCCCTTAAGTATAATGAAATAAGTTATTATCTTGTCATATTAACAAGCTAAAATAAAAATGAATAGGTGTCAAGATCATACAAGTAAATCCCAATAGGCTTAATCCAATCATGATCCATGCTATGAGCTACATTATTCTTCATGTTGAAGGATGTGGAGACCTCTTTAGTGTCTTGGGCTAGGACATTCCTTATGCACCTATTCATGATGATTTGTATGCACATGACACAACAATATTTCAAAATTTCCTAATTGTCCTTTGTTAGCACATGATGGTGGTTACCTTGATCGACTATATACCATTCAATACCCTAAATTACAAAGATTAGTCTAATGATTTTTATGACAGTCCTAGGTATGTCTCCAAATATTCATGTTTCCAAGATAGATCTAGCTAATGTCCACTTGTTTTCAACTTCTTAGACATGCAAGAAACAATTCTATGCATTATATTCATCATAAATAAGTCACTTTTAGTCAATAGAAGCCAAAATACATCCATTTGCAATCATGGATTAGTTAAGGACAGTTAGGTGGTAAATTTGTTGCCATTGGCAATTTCACAAATTTAGTGTCTTATCTTGTCCTCCTTGGTTTTCTCCATAGATCTCCATCATTATCTTCATGAATCGTATAATTTCCAAATTCTAGAGTCGCAACTTAGTGATTACCTTCACAATCTTCTATTTCCCTTGCAGGACAACAAATAGGGTTTTTGTGGTATATCTTGTAGAAAACAACTCCAACCCATAATCCAAAATCTGTTTAGGATACCCTTTTGGGAGTTTTAAAACATATCCAAAATTTAAGGATGGCTGTTTTGTAACACAAGACCTTAAAATTGACTGTCCCACTTGACAAGAGGCCTAATTAAGCTTGTGCAAATAGGTCACGACAGATTTTTTGATCTCCAGGATTCCAATTTTCAAACCAAGACTCCAAACATGTCAAATTGGGTCTGCCTCAACCTTTTCAAGAATTACAAACACCTTCCAAAGAGTTTCTCTACAAACCCTAACCCTTATGCAATTTAATTACCTAAAAACATGAGTTTTCATCCTAAGGTATCAACAAACTGTCATCAATCTCCCTCCCCTGCTCTTGCAAACAACATGAACACAAAACACAACCTAACTACTTCCATTCCACAGGTTCTCAAGCATTTTCACCAGTGGAATGGCTCAAAAACTCATTTTTCTTCACTCAAAACACTAAAACCTAGGGTTTCATAACAGTCTAGAATAATTTGCCTCTAAAATGCTCAAATTGGAATGATATTCAATGAAACCAAGTTTTTTAGAGAGTATATTCAATTCCACATCAACTCTAATGAAGTTTAGACCACTTACAGGCTGTACAAGGCTGTACTATCTCCTGTAGCAGCAAAAACACATGGAAAAATGCAAAAAACAATATTTTATTCCGAACCTTGTATTCCCCATTACAAAGCATATTTAGCATTTTCCAACCATATCCAACCGACCATAACTGACTTTTGAAAGACCAACTATTCAACTTCCTCAAAATGCAAAAAATGCAAAGTTGTTTTGACAACTTTTGCAACTTTTGCAAAATTGACTTCAAAATGACTCTAAACTACTAACAACATGAGAAATGGTCTCAAGGACCTTATTACAAACAAAAACATGACTTCATCCTACCAAAATACTAACACTTAGCAATTTTCTTCAATAAGACCTATGGTGCCCTGCACCACATCCTCACCTTCATTCTCATTGCAAAGATCAACAACACTCCTGAGCAAGGCATTTGTACCTATTCATGATTATCCTAAGTGTTGGTTATGATAGTAGATTATCTCCTTCATAGTGGCTTTTATGGCAATTTAGCTTATGTACATGATTATCTACTTGAGTTTGACATTGCCATATAAATGAGCCTTGACTTTAATAATTGTCTCTTGATATACCTTCTTCACCCTCTACACTAATCCAAAGCATGCCCTACTGTGATGTCTCCCATGATCTCAATCAGATATCATTTCGTGACTAGGTGGTTATCAACACATGCTAGCCCACGAGATGTCTCCAAGTGAAAATCAAGTGTATCATGTGTCCTAAATTCTGTCCCATGGCTACAAGCTGAAGCTTCATGTGTGAAGAGATGATCTCTATCCACAAGTAAGTGTAGGTAGTTTGATGCCACTAGCACCAAGGCCTCCTCCACATCTTCAACCTTGTAGTCAACATGAAGTCCCATGTACTCTTCACTTGTAGCCTCAATAGGTGACTCTCCTTTGACCTTATCTTCATAGGACTGAAGTGAACTTTGTACCATAATGCTTTGAGTTTAGCCTTTGGGTTTAAATCTATGCATAATCTATTTATATTAGCCATGCACAGTGCTCTTTAATATAATAGAGATCATGAGGATTTAATCAATGTGTTGATTGTTGAAACAAATATAAGTTCGACACATCGCATTAAGAGTTTATTTTATTGTATCTGTAATCTTGTTTCTTCTTCCCTTTCCCAAAACCCCATTGAAAAAGGAAGAGCTAGCTTTTGTAAAATCTGGAGGTTGCTTCAAGAGTCAATCCCACATTCTTGAAGTTTCCCATGTTAGTGCTGAAACTCGTGCAATTTTATACATCAACAGATTGCTTGACCATTGAAGTGAATGATGTTTAAGTAGAGTGATTCCAAAGGGTGGACAATGAAGAACTAGTTAGCAAATTCTAATCACCAATACAACATGAGCACCATTAGAACAAGTAACAAATGTAACATCGTAGACATACAACAATGAAAATGGAACCAATACAAAATAATGTCATATTGAAAACAAACTCATGAAGAACCAATGGCCAGAACTAAAATTTATCCAAAAAACAAGCCAACGATTTATCATTTATTAGTAAAGATGAGATGCAATAATTAATATTCTTGTTCTTTTTTTCTATAATTATTTATTTAATTTTTGGTGCAAAGGTCTTAGATATCTTCCACAATCCATAGCATTAGAGATAAACTTTCTAGAAAATATATTGAGTGTAGTTTTTGTATATACGTAATTAAAATGAATATAAAAAACCCAAAACACAATGGAACATGCAGATAACGAGAGTTTTAAAATAAGAAAATAAAACTTACAACCTCTATTACCTCGCAGCTTCCATTGCTAGCCTATTCTCGATTGATTTGGTGATGAATGTAGCCCTTAGGAAGCTTGCTTCCTTGCTTTGTTTCCTCAAGATGACGATGGAGAAATGGCTAGGATACTTATTGTATTGAAGATGAGCTTCAATACAAGGTGAGATGGATAATGAATAATGAGAGAGTGGGGGTGTCAATGGCATGCTATGGATTCGACAGAGTAACCTTACTTGAAAGCTTCTTGATATGAAATGGAAGAATAGAGGGGTATTTATAGCCTTGTGTGAGAGAAGATCAACGGTGTAGAAGTAAGAAGATCAATGGTAGAGGATGTTTGAGAGAATGTGTGCGAATAGAAAGAAGACACGTGTCATTCAAAAAGTTGCTTTGTTGAGTTAACTACTTTCTTGATGAGGATGAGCTTTGATTTCATAAAATAGAATATATTTTTCTAATTTAAGAGTTTGTTGATAAAAACAAGGTTGCTTTAAATCAATTAACTCAGCTTTTGCTTTTGTATGACAGAAGATTTATTTTTAAAAGATTTTGAAGATTTTTTAGAAGATAAGAAAGCGAATTAAATAAATAAATTTATTTAATTGTTTGTGCAAGATTTAGAAGAATAAATAAAATATTTGATTATATTTTATTTTTGGAAACTGAGATTTAATTTAAATAAATTTACATTTTATTTAAATTTGGAAGAATGAATGATTTAATTAAATAATTAAAATTATTTAATTGTTTAGAAGAATAAAATTGATATTGATGAAATTAATTAAATAAATGTAATTTATTCAATTAATGGGAGAAAAATGCATCAAATAAATAAATTGATTTATTTATTTAGTGATAGAGGAATATTACGATGAAATAAATATTTAAAATATTTATTTAGACAGAGTCATCTCATATACACGTACAACTAAATATAATTTTGTATGGGCAGTGAAGATCCCACATGTTCATAGCCTACAATATTAAAACTGAGCTTATGGCAATCCATAATATTAAAAATAGACTTGTGGGGTGTTTTGATCCAATCGTTAAAACTAATTTTGAAATAGATTCATTAGAGTATACATACTTTGATCTAGGAGTTCATTTCTAAATTCTTCGATAAAAATGTTTTCTAATATATTAATATCTTAGTTTAACTAAACTATGAGTTTTTCCCCAAGAAGTTCCTTTCTAATTTATTGATTTCTTAACATACTAAACTAAGATTATATCTATAATTATTTAACTTATAATTTTTTTTGTATAAAAAGCTTAAACATTAAAGGTGCATTTGAAATAGGGAACAATTGACATATCTATTTAAAAAGTGAATTAAAAATGTCAATTGTATGGAAGAGTTTAAACTTCTATATTTGCATGTTAACACTATTAAAGTGGATTTAATGTCTAATAGCCCAATATGTTATATGGTGTTAAATCATTTTAGGGGTGCATTTAACACTCCATTGACTAGGTAGAAAATTAAAAAGAATAGAAATGTAAATTAAAAGTTATTGATTTAGATTGTCAGAGCATGGTTGACAAAAATCTATTCGCCCATCTCTCTAATTCTCGCCGGTGATCTCTTCCAAATCTTGCACAGAGACATCAATGGCTGAGATCATTTGAATGGTCTTCCTGCACATGGAGCTCGTCTTACTGGCTTGAAAAAATAAATCCCATTCACAACAAATTGTTAATTAAGGTGGTTCACTTTTTCCAATGTTTAGTAGCCGGAATGAATTGTCTATCTAACCCTTTGGATGCACATTTAACCGTATTTATTAATTAATTGAAATTCATAATACTGTTGTATTCTAAATTTCAATTAATTAATAAATATGGCAGTTTGAAGCATGTAAGCTGTAGATTCATTCCAGAGAGGTTAGTCTACAATTTGTATACATCAAATTTGTGCCATTTTGGTCAATTCTGGGGATCTGATATTATTGCATAGTATGAATTGATCTCAACTATGCAATTTAATTGTACTTCACTGAATAAAATGTTTAACAGGAGGGTTTTCGAAATAGAATGCAATAATGGGCTCGTTACATAGAAGAATTTGCTTGTTATATTGACTTGTCCAATCAACTAGCTTGGGGGGTTGATATGGCACCTACACGGAACTGTCTATCCAACATTTAGGATGGAATGCCCATCCTGATGGGCATGAAAAAAAATGGTTTTCGAAAATTTTTATGTAGTTATCACTACTGCTCATGGATGGCCATCTTGTACGGGATGATGACGGACAAGACCATGGAAGAGTGCCTCGTCCGTAGTGCCCTCAAAGCCTATAGAGAATAAAATGAATTGTAATAAAAAAATTTACGCGGGTAGAATGAATTGAAATTTCGTGCGTAAATTTCACGTGTAAATTTTGTGCTTAAAATTATTTGCAAATCAGTTTTACCTATTCATTCATATACAGAAAGTCTAAATTTTACAATTCTTCATCCTATTAATGTCAATATTGCAAGATTTAGCTCCGTAGTCCATATAATCTTAGTCTTCCGAGGAGTTATAGAAGGTAAGAATCTAGTTACATCTGTGCCAATTTTCTTTGTTTACGGTGTAATATTAATCTTGCGATGTTTTCGATGCCATTGATTTATCTATTATGAAAACTGGTGTTGTTTTATAATTTTTTTTTTTACACTCACAAGAATGAGAGAGTGGGCGTAAAATTTGGGCATGACATCTGGAGTAGCCATTGCTTTGCCTGAGATTTTTCGTAGAAATCCAAACTCTTCTTCTACACATTAACATTTCCACGTTGTTTCATTCCATCTGCACTCAATATTTCAATCTCTTGTTGTATTCTTTGAATGATTTCCAATTGTTTAGCGCTCTCAGCATGCAATGATGAAATTTGTTTTTTCACGCCGCGGATAATTTCCCCAAATTGGTTTTCTCCCTCTTCGCACATTAATCTCATCTCTTCTCGAAGGCTCTCAGTAATTCCCATTTTTTTCTTACCCTCCACACGAAGTATTTCATTTTCCTCCTTGACCCCGCGAAGTTCGTATAAAAGGCAAGTATAACAATCTTTGCAGTATTTACGAGGCACAAATCGATAACAATAGGAGCAATATGAATCAGAAACTGCAAACGCGTCTTCACCTGCTAAACCTAAATGTAAAGTAGGCCCATTTGAGATACATATGCAAATAGAGCTACTCCCTTCGCCGTGTGCCATTGCAGCTTAGGGAAGGTTGTCCAGCAAAATAACCAGTCATTTTTTCTTCTTTCTACAGCGGACCATGCTTTTATCTATAGTCCTCACATTTTCGTAGATAGTAATTACAATTTAATACCCTCCTACTCTCCTACTCATGGGAATGACTTGTAAGTTACATTCTTGAATTTTTTTTCTTTGTATTATTGACTTTCCTTTTATAAATGTCTTTGAATAAGTTTGAAAAGAGTTGTTACATTGAAGATGACTCTGGTTTGGCAGGTTTTGAAGAACCCAGAAATGGTGTCAAGGAAAACAAAGAGCAAGGGCTTTTAAACTGATGGTTTAGGGCGCTTCATTTGGATGGTTGAATAAGTGGTCCTGGTTAGGAATAGCAGATAAGAAAAGACTTCAGAAATTGCATGCCAATCAATCAAACAAACAGTTGAATATATTAATTGTGGTACAAACCATTATTGTGATGTTTTATTAAATAATAAAAAATCAAATCAAAAGTTAAAAAATATATATTAAATTTATGGGTTTGAATTGTTTTCTGTAATTGTTTGCATATTTTGTATTATTAAATAAGAGGAAGAAAAAGATTATTAAAAAACATAAAAGAAGTAGAATAAAATATGTTAAAATTATTTATTTGAATATTTTTATTTAACTATTTTATAATTGTTTGAAGGTGTTGTATTATTTATTTAATTGCTATAAAAAACAAAAAAAAACATTGACATAAAATTTAAAAAGAATTTAAAAATAAAATAAAATAGTTCTTGAGTAAAGAATAGTGTCTATTTTTTCTTTTCTATGTACTTGTCTATTTATGTGTTCATCAATCTATTTAGTAATTTAAAAAGATATTAAAAATGATATTTATATAGAAAGTAAATACTTATATTTAGAAAAATTAATATAAAAGACAAATATTTTTTGATTGGACCTTATTTTATTTTATTTACTTAAGAGTTTTTAGTTTTATTTTACTTATTTTGTTTACTTTAGAACTATTTTAATTGAAAATTATAGTAAATAATTCTTTGCCTCTTTTATTATTCTAAATACCAATATATATATAAAATAAATTTTAAAATAAATAAAATATATGATAATTTAAAATAGCTTTATGGTAAAATAAATTAAGTCTAAAGTAAAATTAAACAATTCTTAATTTAATATAACTCTATTGTAAAATGAATTCTCTTAGTTTAAAATAATTCTATGATAAAAATAAATTAACTCTAAATTAAAATGAATAAAAGATTTAAAAAATAAAAATAAAATGAATACTAAACACAATTAAATACAAGAAAAATAAATTAGGAGGGATCCTACATATCCTACACTTGAGTTAACATTTGAATCAATGACTTAAAAATGTTGCTTTTAGAACAAAGCATTTCAAAGATTTTTTTTTGTTAATCTTGACAGTTTAATTATAGGTGGATTTATTATGAAATTTTAGTATAAGATTTTCAAGTGTAAGTTTTGCATATTTATATTATTTTCAAATTTTTAAAGTAAAAAATAAATAAAAGAATGAATGATAATTTTCCAAAAATAAAAAGTAATTTGAAAATTTAAAAATTTCATACAAAATTAAAATAAATGTATTACAAAAATACATAAATTTTCAAATAAGAATAAAATAAATAATATAAATAAAGAGAGTATAGATGTATTCATTATATCTATACTATTATTACATCCTTCATTTTAAACTACCAATTAAACTTTAATAGCCCCTTTGTGTGCCATTTTTAAATTTTGTAAGAAAAGGCTATCTTTATTGAATATTAACCTTTTAAATTATTTTAGTTGTGTAACTATGTATGATTACATTTTTAACTATTAACCTATAATGCAATATTTTAATTTTAATTTTTTATTTTTTCTATTAAGGACACAAATGTTAGGAAATATTCAAAAGTTTATTATTGTGTATAATAAATATGATATCTAAATTTGGAAACAATAGTATATTTTATTATGTTTTATTTTTATAAATTAATATATTTTTTAATATAAATTTCTTATTTTTTTATATTTTTTGAATATCAATATTTTCCTATATTTACTATTTACTATATTATGAACAAAAGTTACTAGTTTGAAAAAAAACAAATCATCAATGCTATCTACATTCTTTTATTTTTTTATATAAATATTGTGTTAAACCCTAGTATTCATAGTTTAACACACTAGAAATTTCAAGGTTTTGCTAATGTGGTTATGAATATCAAACCCATTGATGATTATTGATTTTCATCTTCATTAGCTACTATTGGTAACTCTTTAGGTGGATTTATTTCTATTTTTTAAAGACTTTTACATGCACTGTACACACCATGCTTGAATCTTGGTAGAGATGGATTTTTCCATCAAACTACTAGTAAGAAATATGGTTAAAAATAGACAAATCAATTTGGAATCCACCTTTGGACTATGAAAATTGTACCTTTAGATGTTAGAACTACCATGAGTAAGGCATTTGGTTGGAATATACCTAGAGAAAAGAGAAAAGTAGGAAAGGCATCTTGGTGGTTGGATGCATTGCAAGAACCTTCATATGAAGACAATGCAATGGAGGGCCTCCTTTTAGGGTAGTTGCTTCCATTAAACAAGGATTTTGTAGGGTAGATGTTTGCAAAGTTGAAAGATAAAGAGGAATGCCTACAAGAGTTGAGGAAGATTGAGAAGAGTGTAGCTCAATGGAACAAAGGAAGGGCAATGCATGGATAGAGGAAAAACCAAGAGGTACATCAAGTCTTATCCTTGAAATCCTATAAAATCTTTGATTCTTCCATACATAATATTGTAGAAAATAGAGATAAACAACCCCTAATGATCAAGGCAAACATATGATTCTTTTACAAAAGGATAAAGAGGAGGGCAATTAGGAAGCATAGTTAACATTACTAATGTTCTAGGAGAGACCTAAATATAGCAAAATGGTTAATGATACTAATTTAGATATAATAAATCCAAATCTAGATGGTTGGAAATTTGTTAGTAGAAATGATAAATTAAAGCAAACTTCCTTTATTATAAGAGGTTTAAATTACAAATATGGAAAGGGTGGATAGTTTATGGGAGGATATACCTTTGATATTTTTTTGTTTCCTTGAATTTCAATCTTATGTAGTGAGTGCTAATTTTCAAGGGTGGGTGCCCCTATAGAACCCCTAATAATCTATCAAAAAATGAATATAATTTTCATTAATAGATTTTTATGGAAACTCTTCACCCACTTCTATTTGATTAGGTTAATCACATTGATGTGTAGGGAATGGGTGGACGTATATTTTGAGATTTTGATTCAAAGATGGTACCCATTTGTCCCATTTTAGTTAATCCCATCTACTTGAATTATATTGTTATCAATAAGATCTTATAAATTATGTTTTTATGTTATACAATAAGGCAACTTCCCTTAGTATGTTCACCAATCCAATGATAGTCCCAAACAAAATTGCCATTGAAGTACTATGTACATCACTTTTTAAATATGTCAATTGGTTTCGTGGGAGGTGAGTTGTTAAATTGATGTTACACAAGTAGTTGTAATACCACATGTGGTAGATCCTCCAACCTAATGAACATTATTTGATCTTTTTATTTTAGGTTGATAACATTAGTATGAGAGTAACTGATTATATTGAAATTATTTGGAGGCATATTGTTATGTTGAAATCCACCTTTATTGTTGTATTTCTAAAATTTGACATTGATTGAAACTTATAATAGCACATCAATCTAAAAACAAATTTTAAGTATTGAAAACCACATTTTATCTAATGATAGGAAGGATACTATAGACAAATATACCTCAAAAATTATTATTTGATTGTTGATAACTCATGTAAAAAAGCAAAGTTTAGAGACTAGGCACATAATCATTGGTCTTCTCATTTTCACCTTCTTTACATTTTGCTAATTTAAAAAATGTGACTTTGAGCCCAATGTTATGTTGGAAATGGTCAATGAAAGAATTGGCCAAGTCACGTAAGGTATAGATAGAAGCATGAGGTAAATAGTAAAACAAATGAGGTGTGCAATCTTTAAAGATTCATTCAAGTAATTTAACAATAAATGTGTAATTGTAAACATAATCTAAATATTTTGAATTCAAATTATGTGTGTGAGCCAAGGGTCGTGATTTACAATGAGAAATTTTAAACCAATGTGTGACAAATACCATTGGTAATGGACAAACAAGTATGCAATAGGCCAATTGATAACATAGTAACTTATTTGGTAGGTTCATTTTCTCCTAACAACTCTCTACATCCTGATGATGAATCACAAAGTGTGATTTGAAATGTTGATGCAAAACTTTTTGACACAGTTTAAACCAGAAGCTCAATTGCACAATATTATGGACTGTGGAAATTTGATGTGTCTAAGACTATTACAAGTTCAATTGATACATTGTTTCATATCCTTCAACTCAATCATGATCATTACCAATTCTCAATTTAAAAATATATCATATTATCCAAGTGGAAATACTATCCTACAAAAATCCTCAATGGTGTCTATAGAAACCACCAATTTTCAAACACACATTATAGACATCATATCCATCAAGATGAATAAATTTTTGAGATAAAATTCAATGCAACAAAAATATCCTTGCATGATCTAATTTTACGTGGAGGGTTTAGATTTGTAGCTAAAAAGATTAGTTCTATAGACATGAAAGTGAACCAAAATAATTGACATTGTGTTAATTTTATCAGTTGTAAAGTGGTTGTAAACCAAGACAAATTTTTAAGAAAATTGTGATTTAGTTGGTCATATCTTTCATAGTAAACTTGGCATTAGATGTAGAGATAAGTACCATTATTTTATTTATTTTATGTTCATTTAGTTCAGTAGCTTAATCATTGTCAACTCATTAATTTTATCTAGAGTTGTTTAGTTTTCTTGGTTATTTATTTATTTACCTTGGAATTTTATAAAAGGTTATTATTTTCCTTTTCATTTTCATTATTCCACTATTCTTATAGCCCCTAAAGTTGTTTCCTTAAGATTTATCCTCCTACATTAGGGTTTTAGATCTAATATTTCTAAGGGTATACCTTTCATCATAGATCTTAATATGATTTGGATCCACCATTTATTTGTTCTTCATTGATATTCTCTTAATTACGGTTTGGGCCTTCATTATTTGATATATTCAAGATCCCTATTTACCCATGCTTTGGTTGTACATTATTAATAGATCATTTATCATGGATCATTATGAGAATTTTATGGGGATTATCAATATGCATATATCATGGATTAAATAAGGTGTTTTCACACTTCATTGATTCCTATCCTTTGACCCTCGATGATATGGGATTCTTATTTCATATTTATGATGCTTCATTTTCCTTGAGTGCATTGTTTTAGTGCTTATCTAACTTTGCCTCCTTCATGGACCCATTTGGTTCTTTTCCATCCACTTTAGAGGAATTTACTTCATTTGTAAACTTGATCTATGAGTATTATACCCCTTGTGTGATCGATTATTATGATGTAGCTCCACCTTCCAATAATACATCTAGGAGTGATGTTTTAAGTGAATTGAGTTACACCCCCCTTTGTTATTCATGATTTTGTTGAGCCTTGTGATGTTATTTATACTTTCTTGATAGCCATGTTTGTATACCATTGGACTCATATCCCTTTGATGATGTCTTATGATGAGTCTAAGAATATTGATTTATGTGAGGCACCTTATGTTATACATTATAATGATATGGTTTATGATGATAATTCTTGTACATCTCATGTTGACTCTATAGATATATTTATGATGATTCTTTACCTTGTGATACATTACATGAGGATAGCATGGATTATGATAATTAATTGGCTTCAAGTGTGTAGATATTATTGATGATTAATCATTTCCTACTACATTGCATGATGATATTATGGTTGTTAGTGAGAAGTTATTTCATTTTGGTGCTCATAAAAAGAACCCTTGCTTGGTAGTTTAGAAAACATTTCGATTTGGTGCATAAAATTAACCTTATTTGCAACAACTTTAGGCACATTTCAATTTGGGTTTAAAAATGAACATTAGAATTTGTTTGCCATGTCTTGTGCATTTACATGCTTGTGTTATCCCATAGGGTAGAATCAAAGTATCCTCCCTCCTCACCTTTCAAAGGATCTTGGGTGAAGAGAAATGGTTCTATTCTATTTTTTGTTTTAGGCCGAGGTGTGCTCTTGATACACATCTACAAGGAGAACTCATTTACGACCTCAAGCAGTACTTTCATTTGGTCCTCTATACAAAATAGGATAAGGAGAAAGCTAAGTCTGAATCAATATTCACGCTTACCATATGGTGCTAGCTCAAAAGGAAGTTGTACCTTTACGTATCTGATACTCCTAGTATAGCTAGTCAAAACCTTAAGTGGTTTGTTGGATGCTCATAATGTGTCGATCCCTCGAATGTACCCCCACTAAGAACCATTATGTAGTGGCCCAAATCCTTCTACTTGTTGGCACAAGAGGTTAGCAATAGACCTCCGGAGCCGTCCCACACTCTTGCAATTCTTAGTAGAGATAGCAAAGTACCTTAAGATCTGTGCGTCATAAGGACTTGGAACTTGGTGTGCTTGAGAAGTTAGTGCACTGTAAGGGGGAGCCTGTGCCACCAAGTTTTTGGAGCTATCCACTTTGAATAAGTGCGGTTAGAGCAATCTAAGTGGGAACTCAACAAGTATTGTCCTTGACTTCGCCATAAGTTGTGCTTGTTTGTTAAAATTTTCACTTTTCCACAACAAACCTTTAGCCATTGTGTCTATTTATTAAAAGTGTTTGTATCATTTGACATCATCCCAAAACATTGAAACATTGAGAAACCCAACATTTGCAAACAAAACATTTGACCTTTGACATCCATACCAAAATCCTCATTCTACAAAATTGACCAACATCCCTTTCATTACTATCCATAATCATTTCCTCATCCACATCTTCCATAGACCTTAGAGAATTTATTCCTCTTATTGCACCCTTCCCACATTAACCAAATCCATTCTACCTCAACCATAATCCCCATTTATCCATCCCTCGAAATCAATCCAACTTTCACCTTTGATTTTTCACCTTTTTGGACCAAAAATATTTCATCCTTTGCATCCAACATACTAACCATATCCAACAATCAAAATCATCCTCCTATCAAAAAATCAAAAATATATCCCAATCAACTTTTGAGTAAAAATCAAAACCTAGATCCCCACCATCATCTTATTTTGCTTAAGCGTCATTAGTCTACCCCCATATAAAATAAATCATCCTCTCCTTTTGATAAGGTCATTAGTCTACATTAGGAAAGAAGAAAACATCCATCCAAAATCTAGGTTTAGTTTGAGCTCTCTCCTTGATTGGAATATCCCAAAACCTAAATTATCCCAACCCTCTAAGTTCACCTTAGTTGATTAATTGAATCCAAAAAAGCATTCACTATAGTCACCTAGGGTTCTCCTTGGTTGATTATTACCCTTGAAAATCATTTTCATACATCCATCAATCTACTTTTCCATCCTTTTGGTCCAAAATTTTTGTGAGAATCAATTTATCCATTATCTTTAGGTTTCCACCTTTTGAGAGTTTAATTTCTAAAGGTTGAAGCCTATCCCTAAATTCCGCATCCATAGGTTTGAAGTTTTGGAGAAATTCATTTCTCTTCTACCTAGAATCTTTATTCCATAATCACCATCACGTTCACATCCCCCTTTAGGTCCAATAATTCAACAAACAAATTCTCTAAGTCTTGATCCTCCCACGTCCCCATCAAAATCACATCAAAACCACATTCAAATCACACTAAACCAATGCCAAAACCATACCCCATCCATTGTATGCCCATCATGAGATCCCAAGCAAAGAAGAATTAAGAAATGGCAAACCTCACAAATCTTGGTATTGGAATGATACCCACCGATCAAAACAACATCCCTATAAATCAAGGCTCACAAGATGTAAATGCTTTGTTAAATCCCTTTCACAACATGGCAATACCCGCCCATCTTACCGCTTCCACCTCCACTATTGACCAAGAGGTACTAGACTTCACACAAGACCCTGACTCCATGAACCTCCTCGATAGAATCCTAAAGTCGGACCCATCAAGGTACCTTAATTTTCTCCTTAAAAAATGGTGCTCATGTTTCCTACAACACATCTACCTCCAACACAACCACAACTACATCGCAAACTTCCATTTACATCCATAAAATAAAATCATATCCTACCACCATCATATCACAAATCAATCCTATGATATCAACACAATTTACATATGGATAGATCAAACACCATCCTTCATCTTTAATTGTTGTATATTAAACAAACATTTTAACCAAGGGATATGATATTCTATTTTATTGAGGATATAATGATATTTCTATGATTTTTATATTAGAAAATTGTTTTGTATGACTTTATCCCAATGATTCATATAGACTCTTTTGTAACAGGTCATTGAACTTCATTCTTATATTATTTTAAAGCTCAGTGGAAAGTGTGAACACCAAGGTAAAGAGAAGTATAACATAGAGTCATTAGAAAAAATAATATAGTTGTTTTGACATATTTGAACAACATAGAGGTCCACTAACCATCTTAATATTATTCAGAATGGGCAAGATGAAAAAATGGAAATCTCTCATGGAAATGGCAGTGCAAGACATTCCCAACCAGGGAAATCATTTCTCAAGTGTTGACCTTGAATGGACACCTATTGGAGATGATAATGGTGAGAAAGACATGTGTGCTGCAATCCCTCTTGAAAGACTCCATCACTTTGTCAAAGGAGAAGGTTTATTGGATAGTACAGAGACAACATTTGTACGCAAATTGCATAGAGAGCCCAAATTGCCACAACCTTATGACCATGCAACCAAGATGTACTCAAGGTTTGCTTAGATTTAATATAATAATTAAGCATGTCAAAACTTTTATATATATATATATATTATATCTGTAAATAGTTATTGGTGTGCTTTTGGCCCTGAGGACAATATGAATATATATGAAAAAAAAGAAAAGGAAATGAAGGTTTATCCAAAAAAGGGGTTGTCAAACCCACTTTCATGTTAGGGTTATGTATGGTAGACTAGATGTTGCGGTTATTACATATAATGATTTCAGTCATTGCAATGCTAATGGTGAATTTTGCCATGGAAAAGATGACCCTTCTGGTGATCTAAGGAGCAGTTTTGCACCAAGGTTGTCAAATGAATGTAAATCGTATATTGAATCCTTATTGCTAATAGGGGTGGGGATTGACACAATATGCGAACAACACCATTTAGATCATGGTTTGACTCATTTGATGAACAAAATGGACACATGTTTATTGAGGAAAGATGTTTTGAATGCATGGAAAAGAGTGCGCTCGCTTCGATCCCAAAAGAATGAAGATGATGCAAAAAGTGTAAGCATGTGGCATATAGAGGAGAAAGATAACTTCTTTTACTATAAAAGACCAAACAATGTGGAAAATATTCCATTTATCATAGGCATCCAAACACCATGAATGCGAGAAATGATGGTGAAACATTCACATAACTCAATTATTACAATGGATTCCACATTCTCAACAAATAAATATGGTGTAAATAAAACAATGTTAATTGTATTTATAGATCTTAATGAAATCATTAATTTATTCTACTAAACATATAATAATTTTTCAATGGTTTATTCATGTGTAGTATCAGTTATATACCTTTTTTGTATTCGATGAACAAGAGGCTGGTATACCTATTCCATGGGCCATATCCTCAAGAAATAAAGTCGAGGATATAAATGAATGGCTGAAAGAAGTTTCTAAAAGAGGGAAACAATGTAAAGAAGATTGGAATGTCAATGCATTTATGATAGACGATGCTAGTGCAGATATTGAAGAAATCAAGTTTTTATTGGCCTTAATCTTTAATTTAAACTAAAATAAACTCATTGTAGTTGCTTAATATTTAGTGCATAAAAACATATATTTCATAATTAACAACAGAAACTGGTATCAATTTAATAATTTTTTTATATAATGCTACTTATGAGCTTTTATAATGTAACTTGTAGATTATCCTTTGATTGTCGGGTACTTTTATGTATTTGGCATGTACGTAGGGCATGGTTGAAGAATGTATATAGGTAAGTCAATCTGTAACTAAAATATGTGGAATATTCGAACATTACATGTTTGAACCTCATAGCTTGATATTATGTTTTATAATCCAGGTATGTCAAAGATAAGGATGTTGGAACTAATATGTTTGATAGATTGGGTGAGATAATGTATGCAATGAGTGATAATGAAGACATCACTACTCACCTGATAAAAAAATTCATGGAGGAATTCAAAGAGGAGAAGAGATTTATTGATTACTTTCAAAAAACTTGGTGTCATGATGAGACTTGTATTGGTAAGATCATTAAATTATTCATTATGATTTTTATGCACATTTATATCATTTAACTTGTTTTTATTTATACTAAGACATAATTTTGTTTGTTTGTATAGCGATGTGGGCAAAAAACTATAGAAGTTTCCCTCATGCAAATCAAGAAACCAATGCATCCATAGAGTTGTACCACTGCCACATCAAGACTCACTATTGAAGTGATCATTCTAAGAAATGCATGAGGAGAATGGATTGGCTTATCCATAGATTTCTTCATAGGGTAGAACTGTTCTATAAAAATAAAAGGTATCTGCAATTATCTGGGTTTCTGACTAACTTCAAAAAAGAAAGATATTACACAACTACATTAGAGAGGTAAAAAAAATACCAGATACAGATTGTTATCCATATGATCTCCTCCCTAACATGTACCAGATAAGAAGCCAAACAATTCCAATTTTTTTTATCTTGTTAGAACATTAGGACAAAATTTGCATGTGTGTGACTGTCAGTGGGCAAAGAAGGGAAACGTGTGCAAACATGTGTTAAAGATTTTAGATCTTCTAAAGAGAAACAAAATAAATGAGCAAGATCAAGTTGTTGATAAGGGTCATTTGAGATTTAAGTTTAAAATTTATATGTTAAATGATTATTATATTTTTTTAAAAAGTAACTAATTGAATATCATTAAATTATAGATGGTGTTACTCCATTACTTGATGATGATGACAATGTCAAAGGGAGTTTTAGTCACGAAAATAATACCATTGGTAATGTCGATATGGTCTTTACAATTAAATATTAGTTGATTTTTATGGTTCTCAAAATTAATTAAATCTTAATCCAATTATAGATGGTTGTAATCAAATAGAAGATCAAGATGTGCTTGGGGTTGTCATTGGTGAAGACCAAAGAACAGGTAAATTTCAATGTCACCATTTTATAATAAAATATTAAGAAATTTATAAATGTTTTTAGATTTAATCATTTTTATTTGTATTAAAGATGGCTGGAAATCATCTGATGCTTTGAATGATAACTTTCAAAATATTGTTGATTATTTAAATCTTTTGCTCCAAAATTTACCAACTAGTGAAGATGAAAAAAATAAATTTACTTAATGTATTGAGAGATTCAGAAAAGCTATCCATACATCTCTTCCTTCCTCTTCCAAAATTACATCAGTCCCTAGCTCAGAGAACATTTCTATGAGACGAATATCACCATGGTTCAGTCTAAGCAAAATTTGCAAATGTCGTTCAATTCATCAAAGAGACAATGTCACTTCTAAAGACTTGAATGAAAAAGATGAGGAGTATGAAACTTATCAATTCCCCACTACAGGATGTAGAAAGCAAAAGAAAAAAAGATCATTAATCGCTCAAGCATCACAATACAAGAAGAAAGAGTTATTATCACACAACAACATAGTGAGTACATTTATTCAAAAACATTTTAGTAATTTACATAACAATACTTCTTGTTTTTATTTAATATGTTAAATATATGTCATGTAGGTTTGGATGATTAAGAAAGTACTTGACGACATCAATTACCTTTCTCTATTGATCTAAACCAAACAATAACAGATGGAATACAACTTATAGATGGTAAATTTTAACTATTAAATGTGTTTATTAATTTTATAGACAATTACTCAATTCCTAACTCTAACCACATTTCTATACTTAATAAATTTACTATTGTTTATATTAAATATATAATGTAATTTTACACTTGAAAACTTTATCTATGTTGATGTGTTAAATGTGTATGTCATTGCAGATTCAGAGGATCAACAAAATAGTAGAGAACATATGTTACCTTTTTCTATTGATCTTAACAAAACAACAACAATGGATACAATGCAAAGTGGAGATAGTATAGAAATTATAGAACACACTTCAATCAATTTTATGTCTTTAATTTGTAAATTAGTTTTGTCTAAGTTGATGTGTTAAATGTGCATGTTATTGTGGCTTTAGATGATCAACAAAACACCCAACAACATATGTTACCATTTTCTATTGATCTTAACCAAGCAACAACAACAATGGAGCTAATGCAAAGTAGAGATGGTAACAATATGGTAATTTGAAATTTCTAAATTATAGTAGATAAGTTTTTATTTGGTGGCCTAATTTATTTACTATTGAGTTAATTAATCAAATTTTTGGTTTGACTTGTTATTGTGCAGTCAACTTTGCATCCATCAAGTGGCATGAGGAGGTTAGATTTTGATGATCCACCACAAGTTTAGGACTCGCCAGAAACATGGGATCAATTGAACTATTAGGATTTGATATGTAGTTATTCAAAATGCACATTGCATATAGATCTTGAGATGGCATATGCAACTTTTGTAAAAAATATTTTGAGTTGGTATAAATACCAATTTTGTATATGTGTAGAGAATTATTCTACACTTTTATATATAAAAATCAATAGACAATATTTTTTCCTTATGTGCATGCTTTCCATCTTTAAACATTTAAATCTAGATGTATATTCACTTTAGAATGGTTGAATTCTAAATAATAACATGTTATATATTTATTTCTTGCAATCTTACTTTACAGGATGACTAGGAATCAATATTTAATATGATTTTTCCTTATGTGTATGTTTTCTAGCTTTAAACATTTAAATATATATGTTTTCCTTATGTGCATGTCATAGTTAGATATATGATTGTCTTATAATAACATTTGACCATATATGATTGGTGCTTTTGGCATTTTGTTTATCTTCTGAGCTTCCTACTACACCAATATATGGTTGTAGAGCAAGGGTATCAGTTTGAAAGAGTTCCTTACTGTGTCAGAGACAAATATTTAGGAACAAACAGGAAAGAAGGTGGAAAACAAGACTAAGAAAAAAAGTGACACTCCTTATTCCAAGACTTCAAAACCAAGGATCAAGTTTGTTTCTAAAGGAGGTAAGGCAAAGGAAGTTGCAGAGAGTTCTAATGTGGAAGATCCAGGTACTGAAGAAATAAATGTTGATAACATGGAAGCTAAAAATGCTGAAATAGAATAACAGGATATTGAAGAACCTGATACTGAGCATATACAGATGAATGAGAAACTAGCTGATGAAAGTAATGACGAACAATAAATAGAAAGAGATGTAGAAAAGGAACAACTTGCTGGTTTGCAAAAGTCTCCTCAAAAGGTATTTCCCAAGAGTCACAAGTTTCTACAGCTTTGCCCCATATTTCTGCTTTTGCTAATATTCCTGTGGTTTCTATTGTTCTCACTTCTCCTATTATTGAATCTTCTGATAATACTCCCCCTTCTGTAAGGACTAGTTTTGGAACTATTTTTAATTCCTCTGGCTCAATACCTAGTTTGTCTTCTCCTTCTTTTGATATTGGAGAGCAAACTGTTCTAGATCATTTTCTTGATAACTCAGAGAAAAATGCTAATACTATAGATATAGTTTGTACCAACACTTCTCTAATTGTTACCATATGCATTTTTATAAAATGTAATTACATATGGAACAAAGGAAGTCCTAAGTCAAATAGGAATCTTTTGGTTGAATAAGTCAAAGTAGTTGTAGATTTCCTATTTTTGCTCCAGGCTCCTCCCTATAAATAAAGATGGCCTCTTTTGTAATATTTATCTTTTATCTATTGCAAGAAAACTCTAGCTAATTGAAAAGAAAATCAAGACTTTGTGCTTTTTTGTGAGAATCAATTATCAAGTATTTATCAATATAAGAAAGCAAGTTGAATTCTAATCTTTGTCTTGGAGTTATTTGTGTTATTGTTCTTATGTCTTACTATCATAATCTTCTTTGATAATAATTGAAGTGTGAAGATTGTTTCAAGTGATTAAAGATCATTCTTAATTTGATTGTGATAGACTTTGTGTTATCAGATCATTTATGAGGATTGTATTTATGTTTGTGAGAGTAGAATCCTTGAATGTCTCAACCTCCATTTTCATTGTGCTTTTCATTTTCTAGACCTAAAAAATAAGATCACTTTTGCAAATCTCTCAATCAAACATGTAAATCTTCTCCCAAGATTTTAAAAAGTTATGTGCTAGCATTGATACCAAAAATAAAAGGAAACTAGACTAGATCCACATTAAAACAATTAGAGAAACTATGTAAATAGAAATTGATCTACACAAATTTTAGTAGAGTAACATCCAGAGATAATTTATATAACCTAGGAAAACATATCATATCGATTTGGGATTTGTTCATTTCATATCAACTTGGGATTTGTTCATTTCATGTCATTTTAACAATTAGATATGTTTTGGGGTACACTATTGTTATTTTGCCAACCTAAAAAATGGTTTTACCATTCAACCCTTATTTGTGAGCACTAAGATCACAAATCACTTACCCAAGGTGTCTAATGCGGGAAAATCCCAAGTGTACAAGAAATTATGCATTAATCGAAAATATTTCCTTCTTGTTTATTTATGTTTTGTAGTTTTAAATTCATTAGAAATCATTTGTCTTGCAGAATTTGGATTTTCTAGACACAATCATCAATCTGTGCACTCAAACCTAAAGATAGAGTCATTTATGTGGTAATGCACATGCATCATAACATTATGAGATTTTGTCTAGAGTATCTAGATCATGTCCATGTGTTTATTTTTTATTTCATTAGGTGGACTACTAGATTATCTTAAGGAGGTCTACAAGGTGTGCACCATATTTTTGGGAGTTGTGTCAATAGCTAATGTTATTGGTGTATTTATAATTAGTCCTAGGTGGTTCATGTTTAGAGTCACATTAGGTTTGGAGATGTATTTCTTGTCACATAAAAAAGGTCATTTACATGTTTTATAGTATTACATCCAATCCCAAGGAAAAATTGATGGATATATCATTCAATATTAGTCCCATGATGGTTATCTTAAGCAAATGAGGATTGTACAATATTTTTGGTCAGTGTAGGCTTACAACATCAACCTTCATTGTAAAAAAGTGGAAAAATCAAACAATAAACAAACTAAGTCTCGAGATCAAAAAAAAGACTAGAAGATCAAATATAGTATCATTTGAAGATCAACTCATTTTGTAATATTTGGAGGAGTTGTACATTTGTTGAGTGCATGTTTATGTTGTAACCAAAGGTTGAGACCTTGATCTGATTGTAAGCCCTAATGGCATAAACTATCTATGTAATTCTGACTATGGAGTAATAATATATTAATTTTTGTTCTTTATCATATTGTTGTTACTTGGTGTTTGATTCTGATGTGAAAGTTTAAGGAGTGTTTTTGTTAAGGATACATGGTTGGATAGCCTTTCATTAGACCCTCCATCTATGGTTGCATCATTTATCAATCTTTGTTTGTTGTTAGAATCTTCCTCATAGTCAAAGTTTACCACTTTCTGCTTAGATTGAACATGTTACCCTTATCCTTTTTTTTTACTTTTACTATCTTTTGAAGATCATTCCTTTTAAGTAGGTAGTAGTTAGTGATTGTTATAGATATGTGATATATGCTACTCATTACATTTTTTCTATTTTGTAAGTTTTGATGGATCACTCATTGTGAGGAGAATTCAAGAATGATCGACCATAGTTATATCATTTTGAGCATATCAATATCCTTTGAGTGTTTAAAAAATATTGCATTTCTTTGTTGACTACTTGTTTTACTTTAACATGTATCCACATTATAGTTCACATGCACATAAAACTGGGGGCAAATGTAATGGTGAAAGTTGTACACCCATGTTCTTTTTTGTTAAATTTTGGGCTTGTTTTGATTAGAGTGCCCTTTATGTTATAATAATTCTACAAGTGACATATTCTTGAGTGAATTCATTTCATGACATCATCCTATTCTAATCCCATCATCACTCATCTCCAAAAGTTGGTCTGCCTTATATCTCTCATTTCCACCCTAGACCAGATCCATGTGTGTAGAATTGACCAAAGCCAATTTCATAGTCATGGATCTAAACCCTACACTTTTAAAATTTAAGTTCAAAAAAATCTTGTTGACTCCATCTCACTAGTTATTGTCAGTCAACCTAGTGCACATTTGTGTTGATTTGTGTGTTATGTTATTGTACTCAGGGATATGCATTCATTCATTTAAAATGATGCTTAGATGTCACGTGCTTTAATCCACTTGTACATCATTATAGAAAAATCATTGAGGAATCTAATTGTACTATTATCATATACATCAATGAACATCATTTCTGGCATCCTTGCATGCTTACTTCCTATCTTCAATCATTGTTCTAAATCTATTGAATTTGTCCTCCTAGGGGTTTGACTAAGGAGAACATGACCCCCATGATTCACCACATCCCCGAAAGGTGCTTTTAAACACTGAGTTAGTCCTTACCAAGTTTTAGACATTAGAAGATCAAGGTAAATAAATTCTAAGAACCAAATTTCAACCAATTCATTCTCATGGGTATAGGTTTAGGTTTGTATTATAGTTCCCTTCTACAAGTGTGGAGATTAGGTCTACGATTGCAAGCTTGAACCATAATAGAACATAATTAGTTTGTAGGTTTCAATGCAAACATTTGATCATGCCTCAAATTCCAACACTTTAGTAAATCCATTTCTAGCGTGCTTCACGACATACTTCCATCATCAAATTTGAAACTAAATATCACACTTAATTTATTTAATTTCTAGAAATTTAATTCAATATTATGCTAATTCAAATCTCAATTAATTATCTTAAATCATATTTATTTATCATTATAATTTCATCAATAAACCTAAAATATCTAAATAAATGTTATACCCCATTCTTTACAGTCATAATATGCAACACTTTATAAGAATAATAAGCAACATTCCTAAAATATATTTAAAAAAAACAAAGTATCAATCTATACTTCTCTCCATTACAACTATTATAAATACAAAATAAATTTTTAATTTCAACGAAATGTTTGGCTTATTTAAAAGCTATTATATTTTTATTTTTATTGTATTTTAGAATAAAGAACAAAAATAGGTCTTTCATATGGAGAGAAATAATAGGCCTTCTAAATAATCAAAATACCTAAGTTATGCTTCTCATCATTATGCGCACTAACAAAGTGAAGAGGGAGAAAAAATCACCTAGGTAATATGGGAAGTTGGATGTTTACTAGGAAAATACAAGACGTAATGAATGCGTATGATTAGTTCAAAGGAGAAAGTCTTCTCCTCCCACTAAAGTTTGAAGGCTCTGTGATGTGTAATTAAGCCAAACGGAGCCGGTTTTCAATGCTTCTACTGCACCAGTCGTTGCAGTCCTTGCTGGGCACTGTGTAACATTGTAAACTGTTCATAGGTCAATTCTGGATTGATCTCAACTATGCGATTTAATTGTACTTCACCGAATAAAACGTTTAATAACAGGGAGGGTTTTGAAATAGAATGTAATAATGGGGTCGTTACAGAGAGGAATATGCTTGTTATATGACTTCTCCAATCAACTAGCTTGGGGGGTCGATATGGTCTAAAAATCCTAAAACCCTATCTCCCTCCTGAAAAACAATCGCCTACACATATTGTCGAGAGGAATGAATGCAACAAGTCTTTATACAAAATAATGGTACAAAAGAATAGTTTGTACACTTTGATTAAATCAAATGAAAGCTTCATCGGGGATGTTTGTTGTTGTACCCAAAATTCAGAACAGTTGAAAAACACTCAATTATATTCATTGCATACACCCGTTTAAGCTTGTGCGTTGAAATACTGTACGCCCTACACCTTCTCTTTTTCTTTCACTTGCTCCATCTACCATTAATTTCCTGGCATGGAGTACAAATCGACGTAATAAAACCTGACTTTTCTTAGCACTTGGATTTGAATGCAATTTCAATTTTCTTGAAAGACTTGAACTTTTTCATTAACCTATGGAACCTATTGAATGAATGCAACCATCAAAACACCATGGACATTAACGCTAGAGCCTTAATCCAAATTCATCTTTGAGTGTTGAAGTAGATAATGTTTAAGAATAGCCTTAATCTACCACCTAAATTCGTCTGTCATTGCACCACTGTAGAGTGATATGGGAATGATCTATGTTCCTATGAAAGCACTGCCGAAGGTCAAAGTGACATTATTCTCCACCTGATCTAGAAGATCAATGATGACAAAAAGTGCAAAGTCAATTACATAATAACAAATCCTTCATAAAACATTTTTAAAGAGATAAGGGGTTACAAGAATTCAATAGAGTTTTAAAAAATAATTTGAAAGACTAACATGTTTTTCTAATTATGAAACTATTTGTATTAGCATTTATACTCTTTCCAATAGGTGTTTTAATGATATGTTTTATATTTTATAATTTAGTTTAAATTTTAGTTTAGTTCTATTATAATTTAGGTTAATTTTGATTAAATTAAATTAAATTTTAATTGTTTTATTAAAATTTAGTTTATTTTATTTAAGTTATATTAAAAGGATTTTTTTCTTAAATTCAAATTATTTCTCTTGATCAAGCTATATATATTATCTTATATTTTCTCAAAAAAAATTCATATGATTATTGTTTTTTTTCTATAAAGGTTTACCAAGCTTTAACATCATTCTAATCTATATGTCATCAATTGTATTTGTATTTAGTATGGTAGTATAATGAACCTTTTATTTTTTATATGTACTTACTTTGTTTTCGATATTGTTTATGGGATGTTTTATGGAGATCATTAAATTCCAATAATGAATGTAGTTATAGTCTCCTGATAGCATGGTCTTAAACTTTGCAAATTTCCATGTTTATGTTTTTGTTTAGAAATTTAAGCCTTTTTCTTATTATAAAATCAAATTTTAATCTTTTGAGTTAATTGTTCACTTGAATGTTCAATATTTTTTTTGTTCATGGTTGCTAAGCATTTCTTTATTTTTGTGTATTCACCTTGTACTAAATATCAGCTTCTTACTAATAGAAAGTGTGTCTTGCTGGTCTTTTCTCAGGGTTTTGTTTCAGCTATTGGTTATTTACGATCATTGGTTCCTACTATTTATGATATCACTATTGAAATACCTAAGGAAGAACCATCTCCCACAATGTTGCACCTTTGGAAGGGCTAGCATTCAACTTAGTAAAAGTTGCTCCTAGAGGCAAGCATACAAAGGCCACAAATGGCTCATAGACTTTTGATAACAAAAAAAGAGTCATAAGGTTTTTTCTAACTGAAAAGATTGCTATATTGCTATAGGTTGCATTTCATGTGTAAGTAATCATTGATTCTATGGTCAGGACAAGAACGCAGTGGCAAAATCTAAAAGGAAGGAACCAAGAGGCATGTCACTTAAAGATGTAAATCTATAAACTTGTAAGGTCATTTGTTATAATATTGCAAGCTTGCGTTTAGTATTGCTTTGGGCTCAACAATCTTTATAAGTGGACATTATCTTGCATATAATCTTATAATATTGCAAGTGTATTGTGTGGATAACGCCGTCATTCTCATCGCTGAGATTTTGGTATTCTTCCCCAAGCTCTAGAGCTTATCATTTTGTTTTTGATATTTTAAATCGCACACCCTCTGTTATCTTTATAATCGTAATCATAACATTCTAGGAAATATTTGAAATCCAGTAAGTTTGAATTAATATCCGTGTTATTTTAACTATGACAAATTTGCTTGGTCCAGATATGGATTTCCTGATCATGGTTTTTATAGCTCTTATAAGTATGTTTTTATGTGGTTTTGTTTTCAAGTTTGGAAAAAATAACAAGGCCCTAAATTTTTCCTAGGTTTTTGTTGTTGAATTCTGTGAAAAATCATCAAAACCTTTTTTTTTAGAAAACTCTCCTAATTAATTATTGAAGGGGTGGGTTATCTCCTATACCTACTTGGCTGAACTCAAACAAAATCTAGCCCAATGCCATATCAGGTCCCATAGATTCAAAACAATCTACTTATCTCTAATCATTGCGTCACTTTTGTTAAAAAAAATTGGAGTTTGGGTATAACTTTTTAATAGAGCTAAAACGATGGTTGCACGTTTTAAAGAATTGGATCTTTATAATAATGCTTGAAAGTGTTTTTAATATAATTGTGTAGAGATTTTAACATCAAAGTTTTAAATTAAGTATTGTGATTTATTATTAAGAAAAGGAAGATGAATTGGACAGCTCTATAATTTTGTAATGGTGATTTCATACCCTACTGCACTAAAATTTTAATATTTGAGCAATGATTACAAAATATACCCTACCCATTAGCCAAAAACCTACTGTAGAAATCCACAAAAGAAAATAGAATCTACTCCATTCATTAGCTACTCTAGAAGTCCATAATAAAAGAAGAAAATACTAGCCAGTTTTGGGTGACAGGCAGTGTGATAAATTAAGGTAGGGGAAGATAGCAGAGATGATAGATCAGGTGATAGGATAGGTATTGTTAGCTGTGATGTGAGATTATTCTAGTACTTTCACCAATTAATCCTTAATGTGTTTTTATGACACCCTAGTTAACAACAATATTGTTTAATTCTTAGTTAAAGTAGCATAGGTGAATAGCATTCAAGCCTTTATTATACTAATTTTAGCATTACAATTAAGGTTGTTTTATTTTTTGGCAAAGTGATATTATGAGTATTGCAGAAATTGAAGTAATTCTAGCCATATGTGTGGGGAGAGTTGCATACCATACTACAAAGCTGTGCTTGTGAGTGGGCTAGTAAATGTGATCCTTCAGAGGGTGGTTATGATATTATTTTGATGCCAGAAATTGCCTATTCTTTGGTCTCCCTGTGGAAATTGTACAGTCTCATGAAAAAGGTTTGTTGTTTATTTTATGCAATACCATTTCTCTCTTCAAGGGATTTTATTTAAATAAATTGTTGGACAATATAATTTATTGTGGCATGAGCTATCAATGCAATTTGTAGAATTCAAAACATATTAAGTTTGTGCATTTTTCTGGGCAGTGTCTTCGGCCACCATATGGTGTTGTCTACTTCGCCACTAAAAAAGCATTATTTTGGAGGAGGAGGAACTCGACAATTCTGATCTTTGGTAGAAGAGGATGGTAAGTCTTGAGGATGATGACTAGTAATCATTAAAAAAGTTTCAATTAAGAGGTTACAATTAAAGTGTTACAACTCAATTTTTTTTTTGAAAACTAAATGAGATAAATATAGTTTCATTTAAAAACAAAATAATAAACAAGTTTAAAGACAAATGGTGTAAGAACACTTCTAGAAAAGGGCAATAAATAAGGAACCTTCCCTCCCACCCTCAAGTCAAGACCCCAATTTATGAGATGAGTCCATTTTCTCCTAAAATTTATTACCATCGGAAAATTTGGGAACATATTTATGAATTATAAGAGTTCTTTTCCACAAAATTGAATAGCAATCTTGAAAATAGAGAGGAGCATTTAAGATGAAGACTTGACTGAAGACTTGGAGTTTCATCCATGAGGGTCAAGTTTTTCTATAAATTGCTTGGATTTTGAGGAAGAAGACACTCATCATCTCTAGTTTGGGAGTGCTGGAGAAAATTGTAAGAATTCCCCTCCCCTCATTTTGTTTTCTGTCTTTTGAAAGTTTGGTCATTGAATGTTTGTAGATAAATTTTAGATTTGAAATTCATTTTGATGATATGTTTAGGTAATTGCAATTTGCAGACTATGTATAAGTTTTGATGAATGACAGAGGTTTTAGAATTTATCTTTACACCTATCAATTGCATTTGCTTGAATACACGCACACACGGATGTCTATAGAACTATACCATGTTCCAAAGCTCCCATATTGGCACGGGTGGGGAGGATTCTGGTAATGGTTGAAGAGTCTGGCTTAATGCTCGCTAGTTGTATTTGCATAAAAGTTCTAAGCCCTTTTCGACAATTCCATCCTGCTATCATGGCGTGCCGTGAGATCACATTCCTTTGAGACATTTTGTCAATGCTTCCACTCCTGCATCCGTGTCTATCATAGCATTTCCAGTATAATATCTAACCAAAAATCCACCTTCAATTATGTTTTGATGAATGTCCATACCTTGTTCTAGGGCCCACATAGGCTCAGGCAAGGATGTTGAGGGATTTGGCATTACATTCACCAGTTACATTTACTTAAACGTTTCTAGGCCTCTTTAACAAACCCATGTCGAAGGAACCCTGCTATCATGGTAATTCACGAGACCACATTTCTTGAGTCAATTTGTTAAATAGCTCACACGCCTTATTTGTGATTCCACATTTTGCATACATGTCTACTGGCAATTTCAACTACAACACCTAATGAAATTTTGTTGAAGTGCATGCCCTGTTCCAGAGCTGCGCAGGCACATGCATAGAGGACTTTAGCCAAGGTTGTGGAATTTTGGTTTTTCACCTGCCAATTTTGTTTAATTGAAAGTTCTAATCCCTTTTCAACAAATCCATTTTGGGTGACCTTGCAATCGTTGCATTTCATGAGGCACGAGATATGTTGTCAAATAGTTTTAGTGCATTGTCTATGCTTCCACTTTTGGCGTACATCTCTATCAGAGTATTTCCAACTATAATATCTGACAAAAATTGCCCTTTCATTATGTAAAAATGGATGCCTTGTTCCAAGGCTTCGGTCTGAGGATGCTGGCAAAGGTTGGAGAGTCTGGTTTTACCACTCGTCGGTTGCATTTGCTTAAAAGTTTCTAAGGCCTTGTTCAACGAACCCATTTGAACGCCCCTCTGCTGTCATGGCGTTCCGTGAGATCACATTTTTTTGGGTCATTTTGTCAAACAGTTTTCATGACTTGTATGTGCTTCCCCATTTTAAATACATGTCTACCAGGTAACTTGCAACTACAACATCTAATGAAAATTGTCTTCTTTTATTCTTTGATGTATCTCCATACCTTGTTCTATGCCAAGTTTGCTGAAAATAGCCCACAGTTCTAAGTGTTCCAAAAAAAAAAAATTATTAAATGAAACTGGGTTAATATTTCATCTCAGGAGAGTAAATTTGCATCTATTATGTGTTTGAATACTGCTATTGAAAAAATGTTGAGATAGTTAAGATAGACAATTCACTGATACTCAACCGTATTGGAATCATAAATTTACCAAGTCCCATCAGGGTAGGCTCAAACAAACGTTTTATAAAATTTATCTCCATTAGTTTTTTTTTTTAAATCAGATGCAGAGGAAACAAGTCACATAGTTCTGTATATATTCTATGATGAGTGTTTAAGAACTCACCAAATAAATGACCAACTAAATCTCGGTACCTTAAATTTGGGTTGTGTTAATTAATTTCAAACTAAGACATCTTGAATAGATTATGTATCTAAATAATACCACTATATATATTTTACAGTTGATGGTCGTTATAACTAAAGAATACAAACTACCAAGAGTGCATCTCAAAAGGAATTGCCTCTAAATAGTATAACTATATTTAAATTTCATAAAGATGAGTAAACTCAAGAGAGTTTGGATCCTAAATTTGGTCTTTAAAATAGCATTGTATAGAGTCTTCAGAATATATAAAACTCAAATACAAATAACTAACCTAAATAAGGATATTGTATAGAATGAAAGTATATTTACTAGTAGTATGAATTTTTGGAAAGATACAAAACACACAATTTAAGATTTAAACCTCTCATAATAGATGAACCTAGCACCCTAGAAAAGGATATCTCCTAAGAAAACATGTTAGAATTTGTAAAATAATCCTTCAAAGTAGAAATACATATTAAAATAATTATAATCCACAAAGAAACATAATTAAAGGATAGCCCATTAACCTAGAAAATTTAAACAAAATAACAAAAATAATAACGACAACAAAATGAAAGTAAACAAGATTAAATGTCTATCTCAATGTCCACATGAATGCATATGTTGTAGATTGAAGATAATAATAATAAAGTATAAGAAAAATGAATTGCAAAGGGTAAGATTATACATGGCAAATATACAAATAAATATATGCAATAATACAACAACAAAGAGTTATGATGCCAAATAAGAGATACAAGGGTAGCTTATATACAAAGAATTTTGAGAAACAACTATACAAGACAAATCCATAAAGAATAGATCTATTAACATAAGATTATACTTATATATGATATAGAGATAGGGATTTATATTGAGGAGTTGTTACCTTGACGATGGTGGTGGATTATTATGTTACCTAAGCTTCTTGGTCCACCTTAATATTCTAATTGGTTTTTCTTACTATGATTAAGATTAGGTATCATGTTAGATCTCACAATTAAACCTTGACGGGGTCAAGAAATTGTATCTTAAATTGACACAACGTATGTATGCATTTTCACACATATGGAATGAGGGACAGATATGTATATCTTTTATATTATGAGTCTTATCAAAAGTGCAAGAATCAAATATATGGTGAATTCATTATCATATCATATCTTAGATTATAAAATGATCAAACATGATTATTATTGGTTTAAGGATGGCTGAAAACAAATGCTTGGAATTGTGATAAAATAAAAAGGAATTATTGAAATTGTAGTTGAACTAGTTATCAAAGATTATTTTAATTTGACCTAGATTAAATTTTACAAAGATCTTTTCTATTTATGAGTTGATATAAGTATCTTTCTAGTCATATGTTTATGAAATTGATTAAGTTTAATTTCTAGTTCTATTCATTATGATAAAGCATCTTTTATCTGCATTGTGATTAAGGTAGTATTTCCCTTTATCAACTGTTATTATGCAAGTTTTTTCTTTGTCATTAGATAGGTAAACCTTGTAAATAAACATCCAAACACAAACATTCACAGTGTTCAGTATTTATGGTACCTTTGGGTCACGTTTACGGGTAATGTCGTTGCAATGAACCAAGTACCTCACGCCTAACATAGCTGCAACAACGACGTCTGGACACTATCCCTCTAAATCGTCAGGGAGTAATAAGGAACATGTCAAAGTTAAATCCGCAGGAAGGGAAAATCTCCTTGGATACCTCACTAAAAAGATTAATTAAAAAGAAAGGGCGAGTCTATCGAAAATAGTTGTAGGACGATTACCACGATAGTAAACCCCTTTTTAACTATCAATGGAAAACCTCGTCAGATAAATATGTGTACTAGGTGAACTATCCTCACATGAAAACTGAAATGTCAAACACTCCCGAGAGGGGTGTTTGCAAACTAGTTTCTTAGGAATTCCGTCACTGTATCACTTGAGTGAGTGGGTAGTTGGCGAAGAACTGTGTACCACCCATAGTTACATAAAACATAGTGCAAGATAGAACTACATGTTCGCATTCGTCATGTAGATCGCATCTGAAGAGGGCCTTGACCCTGTGGATGCAGGGTATGTAGGTAGTCTGGATGGTGAAGGATGCCCCCAGTGCTCAGGTCCCTCGGATATAGTATACTCTTTTATAATCAACTTTGTAATCCTGATCCCTAGTTTAAAGGTTATCTAGGTAATTTAAGAACTCTCCTAGTACTCAGAAGAATCCCTGAGGTGGATTACTTGTATCTGGCTTTGTTGTAAACTGAGGTGAGTACAAGTTGATGTTATGTGTTCCCTGGTTGACATCCTTAGTACAGTATCTGGGCAGACTGTGGTCCCCAGGAAGTGACTCATGAACCCATATTAGTCTCGAGGGAGTCAGAAGTCTCTAGCCAAAGCATAATGATTCATGTCCTATTTAGCCCAATTGGCTGTTGTGTTTACTTATCCCATATTGGATAGATTCTTGGTCCGTTTGAACCACTAGGCCATTTGGCCACTCTTTGTTCTAACCGTATCAAGTAGCGATAAGGTCTGTTTGACCTGGTTCCGTATGAACCTATTTGCCCAAAGGATAGAAGAGCCCAGGTTGGCTTAAGAATGTTTTGCTTGAACATATGGCCCGTTATGGCCGAAGTTTTTCCTGAGTACTCAATCAAAGTCTTGATATATCTCATAAGAACTTGTTGATAAAGTAAATTTTTTTGAAAATTCAATTTTGGACCAAGCGGGTCCTTACATAAAGATTGCATATTTTTCCTTTTGTCGGCTCCTTTGATGTATGGAGCAATCTAGACATATACTAAATAATTTATTTGAATACATATTTTGCTTTATGCATGATAATTCTCTTTTGGGTTCCTATATTCTCCTCTGCTGCTAATTGATCACTGTTTTCTTCTGCAGGCATCTTGTCGGCCCATTTGGTAGTAGAAGTTGCAGATGGTTCTTCAAATGTTAGAGAGATCTGGAAATTCTTTTATAAGTGAGCGTCATCAATGAGGGTTGGGTGTAATGGAATGACTACCTTATTATTGTTTTGGAAAACCTAGAGTACTGCAACCATGGGATGGAGATGACAAAGACTAAATTAAACTCATGATTGTCATTATCGATGGGATACTGGTGTTTTGTGAGAATTAATGCCAAAGGTAGTTATAATTCATTTTCATCAGAATCTTGTAAATGGATATGTCCATGTAAACTCTATTCTATTATAGTTAAAGTTAGCATACCACAACATTCTTTGCAGAGGATAGATCATAGAAGTGAAAACAACTTCTATTGGTGTAGTAAAAGAAAAATGAACTAGCCATTATTGTAGATTGCCATTGTTGTAGGTGGTCATTCTTATATATTTATCATTACATGATGATGATAAGATGTACATACTATTCAGATAAGATGTACATACTATTCAATAACAAAGAAATTTTTTGATAATTAGTTGAAGTTTTTTCGGTGGTCTTCATTTTGAGTATTCTTTATGGTTCTTCTAGATTAGTTCTTGTGTATTGACTATGATTACACCAAGTCACATGAAATCAAATAATGCTTTGGGCTAGAGCAATATTGTTAATTTGTGCCTTGAAATAGGGTGAAAGGGGATTAAGTTGGGCCATCAGTAGGAGTGCATAAGCATTTGAACTAGTGCATTTTTGCACATTAAATCAAAGTTTGCATAGGACTATATTTGTTTTGGCATCTGCCTAATGTGTGATATAACTAATGCACAAAAATTAGAATCAAGTTAATTACAAATGCAATGTTGGATGTCTAGTGGTACAACCTGGAAGTTTCAACTCAAAAGTGGGCTATTGCTAATTGAAATCAAGCATATGGGCCAGTTAATGTGGGTCTGTAATTCAGACAAAACATAATGGATTATGGCCTCCCATTTCTTTCTTAGCCTATTTTGCAGATCCTGTTCTAAATGTATTTGTTGTGAATCTTCAAATTTAAGAGACAATTATGTCGGATGGGCTTGGTTTGTGGTAATGTGGAACCATTGTCATAGAGAAAACCCATTGGATAAGTCGCTTGAATTATCTGTAGTAACACAGTGTCTTTGGGTGAGTGGTAAGATACCAAACCACACTTGCCAAACATTGACAAGTCCAACATTGAGTGATGGAAGAAAACATTGTTATTAAATAAACAAGTCCAACATTGACACCTTGACATGTGCCAAATGTTGCCTATAGACAATGACCAATCATTATGAATCATAAACTCAGGGTTTTATATATGGCCATCAATGACAGAATACATTGCATGTCAAACGAGGCTATATAGTTTTTGGCAGTAGTTGTTCTCCATGTATGACCATCGATATATAGCTATCATTTACTTTAAAATAAATGTGAGTCACCACAGTTAGAAGCATTACTGTCCATGTAGGGCAGTTGGTTGATACATGTGCTAATAAATTGTAGGCCAACATAATTGTGTCTATGTGTTGAAAGTATTTCTCTAAATGACAAGATGAGCATACATGTATATTTGATGGCAATAAATTTAAATTGTATGCTTTGAAAAGCACAATGAATTTTTCAACACATTTCAAAAATATTCCAAGTATTTTCTAAATGACAAGATGAGCATGCATGTATATTTGATGGCAATAAGTACAAATTGTATGCATTGAGACACTTGTATTCATCTATTTGTAACAAATGATAATGTACATAATCATAACATAAAAAAATGTATGTATTAAAATGCTCGATTAAAACAAGGAGCACCAACTCATGTGGATGTCATAAGACAAATCAAGGGTGATGTTAGCTTGATATAAGCAAGACTTGTAAATGAAGCTCTAAGATATATATAAAATATAATATACAAACCAAAACATAAGATTTTTCTAAATTTATTACAAATGATACAACATCAAATATGACATATGAAAGTTTATATGCTAAACAAAAACAAATGCTTTATCTAATAATGGCACATTAAAATAAGCTGACAATGCCTTTCCATTATGCATGATAATCCAAGGAACAATGTGAATATAATTTGCATAAAATAATAGAAATACTTCATATATATCTAGGAACAAAAGTTTATATGCTAAACAAAAACAAGTGCTTTATATAATAATGGCACATTAAAATAAGCTGACAATGCCTTTCCATTATGCATGATAATCCAAGGAACAATGTGAATATAATTTGCATAAAATAATAGAAATACTTCATATATATCTAGGAACAAAACAAACCTGTGAGAAAAGGCAACACCATACAATGTTTTTTATTGGAAGAAACTGCACCACTATATCTCAACATGAGATCAAAATCTATATAAAACTCTTCACATATCCTCTCTTGCCTAAGCACCGCAATATATCATTTAACTACCTACCATTACCACTTCCCCACACATGTGGGATACATATTTTTCTATTAGTTACTTTGCTAGAAATTTATGCAATGAGTTAGTTTTGGGAATATGTGTATTTAGTTTTGGGAATAGTAATGAAGAATTAATTGTTGATATTTGGGAATAGATGTAAGTTAGAAGGATATGTGTATTTAGTTTTGGGAATAGTAATGAAGAATTAACTGTTGATATTGCATAGAACAAAATTGTTAAGGTACCCAAAAAAAAAGTTCACAATCTAAGGAATGTTTCAGCTTTATGCAAATTCAAAAGCCTCTATGGGTTGAATCTGTGTCCCTCAATATCAAACATGAATATTGTAAGAATGATCTACTATGCAAAAATGAGTTGTGGCCCATGAGAATGACTTGACAAAAAGTTACAATAATAGGACCCCTAAACGTTCACTTTCGCTATGTCTACATCTATCAAGGTAGTGTTTATAAACAACTTAGAGGAGATTGTTGGATGGTGTTGGTCAAGTTCTCCTAAGTCAACCCCCTATTAAGACTAGCTTTTATGGCTTTGAGCAAATGATTTAAAACATGTGTAGCCTTGTAAATGGCATATATGATTTTGATGCAGATCTAAATTACTCTTTTATTAAAAGAAAAGTATTTTAGTGTTTTCCCCTTAGTCATTTATTTTTTTATGATATTTTGCATATCCATTAATTGCACAAATGCATGTCTATAAATACAAAGACATAGCAATAAGTTGCAAAAAATATGTGTCAAGTTGATTCAGAACAGTTAGTTAGTCGAAAGTGACACGTAATTTGAAATTTGAATTTTAGAAAACTAAATTTTGGAGTGAACCTCAAACCATTTAAAATTGATCCCAAATTTTTAAAAATAAGGTACTTATTTCGAAGCAATAAATATTTTGTTAACATGGATATAAATGTAAGCTAAAAATTGATATATAAATAACAAACATATAAAAATATATAAATAAAAATAATATAAGATTGAATATATAAAAATATGTGTAAAATAAATATATATTAAATTGTGAATCAAATTTAATATAAGAATTATTTAATTATTAATATATAATTATGTTAAATTATTCCATTAAAATAGACTCAAAACTAAATGAAAATTAACATGAATATTTTAATTATTAATATATAATTATATTATTAAAATTAATATATAATTATACTAAATTGATCTATTAAAATAAACTTTAAAGTAAAGCAAAAATAACATAAATATTTTGATTATTATATTTAAAATATTAATATATAATTTATTTTTTATTTGTAAGGAGGGATTATTTAGACTAACCCCACACCAGCAGAGGTCACAAAAACTTTCAAATCCACTTAAGAGCCATTGGAAGACGAAATGGAAGTCTAAGAGCCATGAATCCACTTAAGAGCCACTAGAAGACCAAGAATCACCATATAGAACCACACTAGAAACCACCAAGGGAACCAACATGGAACTCAAAGAGCCATATCTTGAAGTTCCAACTATAGATGTTACTTGGGGGATTTGAACTTAGATCTCCATCTTGATAACCTTATGGCCTTACCATTAAGCCCAACCCCTTTCATGAAACATTGATATATAATTATATTAAATTATTCCATTAAATTAAACTCAAAACTAAAAGAAAATAAACATGAATATGAAAGTTTATATGGCTATTACCCTTTTAAATTATTAATATATAATTATATTAAATTATTCATTAAATTAAACTCAAAACTAAAAGAAAATTAAAATGAATATGAAAGTTTATTTGTGTATTTCAATTGGTTCAGAACTTGAGAACAAATCCTGATGTCAGGTACTTGTGATTGGAAGTTTTGTTTTAAAGGTCTTTTACAGATTATTTGCGAACTGTTTGTGATAAACTGTAAAGAGTTTTTGTAAGGCTTTGAATTTTGCTAAGGTTTTAGCATAATTCTGTGTGAAGTTTCTTGTGCTTCCCCAAGGAAGTGTCATGGACCAAAATTATGTCTTGCTTGATTGTAGTATATCTAAAGCACAATCATTTAATCTACACTTAGTTCATGCATGTACTTTGTTGTTTTTAAATTGTTCGTTCACATTGAATAATTACATTCTTTTCATGATTTATACAAGCAAGATTATCTAGAGCATGTCTTATGACATTAATGGAATGAAATGGCTAGCGACTTTTAAAGACGAATTGTTTTTTTCTTAAAATTAATATGTGCTAGGAATGTGTCTCTTCCTGTACATTTGTTGGAGGAGGGTGAGATGCAAGCATTCTAGGGTGCTTTAGCCAACATCACAATTGTGTATGAAAAACTTGATCGTTTGTTCTACTGGTTTAAAAAGCTCTATTATGATTAGTTGTATGGAGGAAGTACGTTGGCTGAGATATTGTGTTTACTTGCATAATAAATGGATAGAATGTAGTGTTAATTACCTCATAGATTATAAATTGTTTTGCCAACCTTTCCTTGTCTATATCTTGCTTTGCTTGTAAATAGGCCATGCATACATGGTCTTCTATAGAGAAAAAATGAATTGCCTTTTTCTTTAAATTTATATGCAACTCCACAACAAAGAGCAAAGGATTTGACATATTTGGCACATTACCTACGTTGACATGGTTCTCAAATATTTGTTGTAATATGTAACTTGGACACAACAACTACATTGTTCCTCCATATTCTCCCTTTAAAGTCTAGTTTCAATCAATTACAATATAAATTGGAAAAAAATCATTCTAAATTTATGAAATCAAATCCTATCTTTATCAAAGTAAGCAGTTAACTCAATAAAGTAGATTTAAAGCATGACACTTGTCGTGTGCACGTTCATCATGTCCTCTCAACTCATCTTGTCCATCCATTTCTTTGATTTATCTCCACCATTGATCGATCTTTTTCTGAAACCTATATATACCCCCTTCATTGCATCAAAAATCCTCTTCGATCATTTAATCTTTGGGCATTCTTATAGTGCTTTGAGCATTATATCGCGTCATTGAGCATATTATCATTATCACATGCGCTTGTTGCAACCATGGGTACACAATGTATTGAGCAATCCACAAAAAACCAAGGAAACTATACAATCTAGGTGAAAGCTTTCATTGTTTTTACATTATTCATTGATTATTGGTTATTATTGATGAGTGTCAAATTGCACTCATAAAATACACCCCTTTTTGCCTCTCTTTTTCCCCTATTCAGTTCATCTTCCTTGTGTCTGCACTCAAATAAGTTAGCAAGATTGTTCTATTTTGTGATTAATTAAGATAGATTACTTGAGATTAGAATTTCTGATTAGATGACTAATGTGCGTGGGATTAATGGAAAAATGCAGAATTTCTCTTTCCTTTTTGAATCAACAGGTGTAAATGTCAGAAACAGCGATTTTGTGCATCTTCGGAGATCGTCTTCAATAATCTTCAGAGACCATAACAAAGAACAGTGACACCTGGAGTTTTGAAGATATGGGGAATGACTCTCCGGAGCTCTGCGAGTGTCTGGAATATCTCCGGAGCTGTAGATAGGAACAACTATCTCCGGCACCTCCTGAGAACGGGGCATGTTCCAGACAGAGCTACTGCCCAGACACTTCAGCAACAATCCTAATACCCCCCTCACTTCACTCAAATCATCACCTGAGTGGTGAAGGGTCAACTATCAGTTAAACTGCTGAAGTTTTATCTTTCCAAAGATTTTGCATGAGTTACAAATTGAACTAATCCAATATTCTTATTTTCAGGGCTTTGATGCCCAAGTGTATTAAGACCTAAACTTAGACCTCTGAGTGGACTTCTATTCCACTCAAGTCTACCTTTCTTGCATGGTGATCTTTCATAAGTTAGACAGTTAAGTACAAATAAGAGATGGTGTCATCTCCTAGAAAGACTGATAGATAAGTTTAGTGATATATCATCACTCTTTTTATCTATACTTTCAGAAATAGTAATAGAACAACGATGATAAAATTATTCTAATTTTTTCAGAGATTTCAGTTTTGCTATAGCCATACATTTTCATGAATATAGAAATGAATGAATTGGACTGAATTTAGTGTAGATCATCTTTTGTGCTGATTTCTTGCAATAGCCTTCAGCCTCAAAGGTGCGGAGCAAGGGCCCACTCTCACCAATCAGGCAGGAGGCTAGTATCTCTGTTTTATTGTTTCAAGTTTTCTTTTATAAAGGTGTTTCCTATTTTAATAGATAGATGCATGTTATTGTTTCTTTGCTTTGAGTACATTTCCTGTTTTCTTCTATTTTACAAGCATTCATTCCATTTATCCAACAAGCAGATAGATTAGTCATTCTTTTAAGCATTAGGATTAGCTATAAACTGGTCACTTAGAATCCCTAGTTGCAGATAGCCATGGACACAGCCCTGGTTCTTTGACATCTGAAAATAGATTAAATGATGAGGTACAGCGACAACCTATCATTTTTGGCACCGTTTCCAGGGATGTAGTTTGTGTTAATTAGGGACAGTGAGTTAAAAACAGTTTTTAGAATAGATCTGTATGGTTAGAGCTAGAGATCTCAAAGGAAGATATATTAAGCAGACACCCCAACAACACACCATAGGGGAAAGCAGTGAGGTGGTACAAAATCTTGTTGAAGAACGAAACCTAGATCTTAATATGGAACCTGCACTTCAAAACAACAATCCCTTAGATCCTACAAATATTCCACTTGCCAATTATATCCAGGAATTACAACAAAAAGTTGAGGCAGATCCTTTGGTAGAACCTAATTTCCTAGAACCTCAGGAAGAAGAACTAGTACTAAACATGGAAAATGATAATCATGGGGAAGAGGAAAATCGGGCCCGAAGAACCTTCTCTTATCGTATTGTTTTGGCTACTGGAGACAATGCTCCCATGAAGAATATCTCACCAGCACATCTGCCAAATTTCAGAGGACTTTCCTCTGAGGATCCAGATCAGTTCTTGTTTGAATTCAAAGTAGTCTGCCAAACTTATGATTATGGATCAAATAACCAGAAACTCAAATTGTTCCCTTCAACCCTGAAAGATTCTGCGATGAGATGGTTTATGGGTTTACCCCAGGGTCCTATCCGTTCTTGGGATCAAATGGAAATAGAGTTTTTGGAAAAATACCAAGATTATTGCAGATCCAGTAATAAAAATGAAGAACTGTTTAAAATTAGGCAGGGGGAGGAAGAATCCTTAGAAGACTATGTGGAAAGGTTTAATTTTGCCTTGAGAAGGTATGGCAATCCAGTGGATCACTCCTTGGCCAAAACCCTGTTTATAAAAGGATTGGATAAAGAATAAAAACAGGCATTGGACCTAATGGGAAAAGGGAACATTAACAAAATGGAATACCTGACATAGAGGAACTCTGCAAGAATTATACCAAAACTCAAGATGGAGTAAGGTCATCCAAAACTTTTAAAGGGAAGAATGAGATAGGACAGTTGATGGAGGAAATTGCAAATCTAAAAACAGATATTCTGGTCCAACTAAATACCACATTAGATGGGATTCAAGCAAAAACTAGAACAACTGATCAAAGTAGAGCAACTAAACCGCTTTCCATTTATTGTCCTAGGTGTAGAAACAAACACCTGTTGAGAGAATGTCCCTTGGACAAATCAGAGATTTGTCAAATCTGTGATAGGGAACATCCTACCAGTCAGTGTAGTTAGCTTCCAGCCTTGAAAAGATTGAGTAAAAAGAATGCTGTGATAGAGGAGGAGTTGAACTATGTGGGACAAAAACAAGCCAAAAATTTCCCTTATAATCAGTACCCAAGCCAGTCTTCTTACGGGGGTCCTACTAATTAGGGAAATAATCAGTAGAATCCAGCTTGGTATGGCCCTCAAAATAATCCTCCTTGGGGACAGCAGGATTGGCAAAACCAAAACTGGCAAAATCAGCCTTGGGGAAATCAACAATGGCCACCACAGTTTGGGTCACAAGGCATGCAACCTCAATAGGGTCCTCAACAGGGATATCATCAACAATACCAAGGACAACCTAGATGTTTCCAACCTCAACAGTAGGCTTTACTAACTGGATCCTCCAACACACAGGGTCAAACACAAAATGAACTAGTTAGTCAACCACCTTTACCAGCTCAGCCTATACCAAACCCACGGAATAAACAAGGAGCAGCTGTCTATATGACAGATCAAGAAAATCTAGCTGGAATTAATGCTATATATTCAAATAATCTCCAGTTGCGTTCTGGGAAAGCATTCCCAAGACCTTCTCCTCCAACTATAGTTGAAATAACCAATGATGAGGAACCTGAAAATCCATCCAATCAACCCCCAGAGGAGATTACTAATGAAAAAGTGCTAGAAAAATCAACCACAGACAACTCCGGAGTTACTCCTAAAAAGCCAGCTCCGGAGAACAGTCTTGAACACAATTCTGATAAGAGCTTTGGAGATGGAAAAGCTAGCACCCTACCCAGAATGACTTAAACAGAATGCTCCCCAGAAGAAGATTTTACAAAAACAAATCCAACCTAATTAGGAATCAGAGCTTTTACAAGAACTCAAGCAGCTAAACATTGAAATTCCTCTCCTCCAGGCCATCAGAGATGTACCCAAACTAAATCAATTCATTAAACAGTATTGCATCAAAACACAGGGCAGAAAGAAAAGTTTTCCCTCCACAATACAGGTGGAAGGAAAAGTAATGGATCTATTGATGGGAGAAATTCTCCTCCCAAAATATGGAGACCCTGGGAACCCTGTCATAACTGTTTTCATCTCGGGGTTAGAAATTTCAAATGTTCTAGTTGATTTAGGAGCAGCAATTAATGTGATGGCAGTTCATACAATGGACAGGTTAGCTCTGTTAGGTATCCAATCCACAACTACAATTCTTCAACTTGCTGATCAGTCAGTAGTTGTTCCAAAGGGAGTGATCATTGATGTACGTGTTGTGATAGATTCATGGGAATTCCCAGTGGATTTCTTAATACTAGAACCTAGAAACCAGAGAAATGCTTATCTGCTGATTTTAGGAAGGCCATGGCTGGCTACTGCAGCAGCATCTATTAATTGTTGAACTGGAGATATGGTCATTTCTAATGGGATAGATTTAAAGAAAATATCTCTGTATCCTCCAGCTAAACCATCGGTGCATTACACAGGAAGAGTATGGGTGGATGAACCGGATAACATGAACTACAATGCCTCATTATCTATGGTAACCATTAGGGAACATCTGGGAGAATTAGGAGAAGAAGTATACTATGATACAATGGAAGACTTCACTCACATCCTAATCAACAAAGATGTGATTGAACTCGCCCAAGATCCTCAGAGAGAACTTCTCGGTTCTTCTCATTATACCCTTACCAACATTATTCCTTGTGGGGAAACCTTTTACAGGGACTTAGCCACCTTCCACATGTTACTCCCACATTCTTGTCCTCTCAATGCCATGACACCAATGTATGGACCCACCACATCTATGGATCAAATTACAAAACAGGTTATGATTCTGCCAGGGAAAACACTTAATATAAATACTCAGTTAACAACAAGTCAGGAAGAAAAACTTATTCAGCTTTTGGTTTCCCACTCAGCATCTTTTGCCTGGGAATACCAAGATATGAAAGGCATACCTCTTAAAATCTGTACCCATCATATCTACACTGAGGATATTAAACCTGTCAGACAACCACAAAGAAGATTGAATCCTGCCTTAAAGGACATTGTCAAAACTGAAATAGAAAAATTACTCCAGGCAGGGTTCATATATCCAATCTCAGACAGTCAATGGGTCTCACCCCTTGTCATTGTGCCTAAAAAGAATGGGAAATGGAGGGTGTGTATTGATTATAGAGAACTCAACAAGGCCACAAAAAAGGACTACTTTCCCTTACCATTTATTGACCAAGTTCTGGACAACCTTGCTGGGAGAAAGTATTTTTTTTTTAGATGGATTCAGTGGGTATAATCAAATTCAAGTAGCACCTGAGGACCAAGACAAAACCACCTTCACATGCTCTTGGGGAACCTTTGCTTACAAAGTTCTTCCTTTTAGGCTGTGCAATGCCCCAGCTACATTTCAGAGACTGGTTCTAGCTATTTTTGCTGAACTGGCTAATGAATGCATGGAAGTCTACATGGATGACTTTACTGTGTATGGGAATAACTTCGAGGAAGCTCTCACAAACCTTAGAAAAGTACTAAACTGTTGTGATAAAAATTGACTATCCCTTAGCCATGAGAAATGTTTTATGATGGTGGAGGAAGGAATTGTTTTGGGACACCATATTTCGGAAAAAGGGATCAGAGTGGATCAGAACAAGATAGAAGTAATCACACAGTTGCCTTCACCCAAAAATCAGACTGATGTCAGAAGTTTTCTAGGTCATGCAGGCTACTATAGGAGGTTCATAGAAAATTTTAGCAGAATAGCTGCCCCCTTGTTTACCCTGCTTAACAAGGAAACATAATTTCTCTAGACAACAGACTGTCAATTAGCATTTAAAACTTTGAAGGAGAAGCTTACTGTGACACCAGTTTTAAGGGGACCTAATTGGACTTTACCATTCCACATACAAACTGATGCTTCAAATGAATCCATTGGGGCCATTTTAGGACAAAAAGAGGAAGGAGAGAGTATGCATGCCATTTATTACATCAGCAAAAACCTTACCTCTGCAGAAAGAAATTATACAACAACTGAGAAAGAATTCTTGGCAGTTATCTATGCTATAAACAAATTCAGACATTATATTACCGGATATAAAATATTTGTGCACACTGATCATGCAGCCATCAAGTACCTAATGAATAAACCAGTAGTAGGTGCAAGGATCATCAGGTGGTTATTGCTATTGCAAGAATTTGATATTACCATAGTTGATAATCCAGGAAAGTTTAATTTGGTTACTGATTTTCTGTCGAGATTGCATACAGGAGGAGAAGATCAACCAGTGGAGGACAAATTTCCAGATGAACATCTTTTTGCCATATCCACTACTGCACCTTGGTTTGCTAACATAGCTAATTTTTTAGCTACAGGCTTGTATCCATCCCATTTTACTTCAAAACAAAGAAAACGTTTGGTTAAAGAAAGTTTATCCTACAAATGGTTGAATAGTTTACTATTTAAATGTGGTCCTGATTTCATTCTATGCAGGTGCTTAAAGGCTGATGAGACTTTTGATGTGTTGAGAGTATGTCATGATGAACCATCTGGTGGCCACTACTCTTTCCATAGGACAGTCCACAAGATCCTTGGAGCTGGTTACTATTGGCCTTCTCTTCATAAAGACACAAAGAAGTATGTGCAGCACTGTGACCAGTGCCAAAGGATGGGGTAGCCCACCTTTATCTAGGAAATGCTGCTACATCCTCAAGTCATGATGGAACCATTTGAGCAATGGGGTCTAGAATTTGTGGGACCAATTTCACTGCCATCATCAGGCAAGGAGTATATTCTAGTATGCACAGACTATGTTACTAAGTGGGCTGAGGTTCAAGCATTACAGTTTGCAAGAGAAGAAAAAGTTGCTGATTTCCTTTACAATAGAATTTTCTTGAGATTTGGAGCCCCAAAATCAATAGTTTCAGACAGAGGACCTCAATTTACTTCACAGGTAATCAAGGCATTCACAGATTTATACCAAGTCAAGCACAGAAAAGCTTCACCTTACCATCCTCAAGCAAATGGGCAGGTAGAAGTAACTAACAGAGAACTTGAGAATATCCTAACAAGGACAGTAGCAATGAACAGAAAGGATTGGGCTAATAGACTACCTGAAGCAGTTTGGGCTTACAACACCACTTGGAAGTCCACAACAAAGTTTTCACCATATGAATTGGTTTATGGGAAAAAGCCTATACTATCTATAGAATTTGAACTCCAGACACTTAAAACTGTATTGGATGTTGGGCTGTCGTTGTCTACAATTCAACAGAACAGAATTCTTCAGCTCAACGAGTTGGATGAGATTAAGACAGAAGCCATTCAGTAAACAGAACTGGTTCAGTACCAAAGGAAACAATGGCATGACCTACATATCAAGAGGACATTTCAACAAGGAGATTGGGTTCTTCTCTATGATTCTAAATTCAAAGAATTCAAAGGGAAATTACAGACTCACTGGCTGGGTCCTTATCAAATAAAGGAAGTGTTTGAGAATGGAACTGTATTATTGCAACCAATTGATGGGAGCACAAACACATTTCTAGTAAATGGTCACCGGATAAAACTCTACAAAAGACCATCTACTAAAGAAGAATTTCTTGATGATCTGTGTTTTGATACAGGGGATACTCCTCTGTCACGGTGTTAGAATAATAAAATAAAAATATATATATAATAAAAAAAATAAAAGAAGGTTGAAAACCAGCAATGGCTGCCTTCTAAAAAAAAGAAGGTTGAAAACCAGTAATGGCTGCCTTCTAATTTTTTTTTTTTTGAGAAAGATGGAAAACCAGCAAATGGCTGTCTTTCTCAACCAAGGGAGTTGAAAACCAGTCAATGGCGGTTCCCTTCTCCAGGACAGTTGTAATAATTGAGCTCCGAATATGATCCGTTGCCAGAAATTGGTCCAATGCATCTCCGGCGCTTTCCAATAAGGAGCACCTCCGGTGCTTTCCAATTAGGAGCACCTCCGGCGCTTTCCAATTAGGAGCACCTCTGGCGCTCTGTTAATAACACCGACAGTTCCATAATAAGGGCAGGACCTACCTCGCCAGGTGGTAAAGTAGACAACTCATATGATGAGGTCATCATGACTCATCTTCTACTTCATCGCACAACATAATTAAAATTAGAATACTAATAATTGCAGGAGTGTCCACAAGCTGGCGCTGAAATCACCCATGGGCGTGGATTTTAGTGCCACTCAGTGCAATGATTGCAGGTCGCGTGCAAGTAGGAAGTGGATGTCATTTCAGGCCACCGCTTAAATGCCATGACGTGTGCAGTTTCCAAAACGGAGCAGCATTTCTCCCATGTACGTCGCCTCATCATTAAAACTGATCCAGGTAAATCTATTTTTAATTAATCATTAATTAGTAACTGTCCTGTCTTTCTATTTTGGGTGCTTCCGTGATGACACGTCCCTCCACCGTCATTTCCTTTTTCACATCCAAGCATGCCACCATCTGTGCCTTAATGCCACCTTACCTCCGGAGCGCCCTGTCAGTTCGTTACAATTATGGCTGCTTTGGCCCCTTAACCCATCTGCATAAGCCCAGCCTGAAAACAATAGCATCCCTCATTCATACCTCTGGAATAGACTGAAGCATAAGATAAATTAAACAACTCTCCAGAGTCTACAAAGTAATTTGAACAATACTCCGGAGCCCACAGATCAGAGGGACAGATAGACTGCAGGCCGCGGAAGTAAAAGAATAAAACACAGAAACTGCAATCAATTCAGCAATGGGGGTCAAGAAAAAGTCTGAGCCAGAAAATACTGCAGGTCTTCTAAAGGATGCAGTTGTAGCAAACATTTTAAGGGCTGCTGGATGGTTAGATTTCCTAGATAAGTTCGAAGGGTTTCAGGAGGATATTGTGGACAAATTCCTTAGGAATTTAAGCAATGACCAGACCACTGTGAGAGGAAACCAAATCAGTCTCTCCTCCACAATTATCAGCCACATCTCTGGATTCCCCGATCAAGGTGAGAGGTTCTACCACCTAAAAACCTTGTATACTGATTTAATTAGAAATTTTTCTGTTCGTGGTGAACCTGCTATTCAATTGCATATGAATAAGAATGAGGTCAAAGGAATTTTGAGGTCCACTCTCCCAAACCCTTGGGCAACTGTTGCTACCTGGTTAATGAAATACTTTACCTGTGATGGCCAATTCTCCATAGTTTTAGGGCCCATAATGAAAATGCTAATTTTTCTCAGATATGGAAATAGGCACCCTGAATATAACATAAATATCCCCAATTTCCTATATTCTGCCATCAAGGCAACTGCAGAGAAATACCAGCAGGGTAAGGGACCCATGAAACATTATGGCCTCATCTTCCTGATAGTCAAGCACCACTTCTTATCTCAGGCCAATGGAGAAGAACTATTGCAGAACTTTCTTGAGCATAACCCTCAGGTCAGAGAACCAGAGACAACACAAACAGAGGATGAGAGTTCTCCCTCTCACCATGATGAAGAAACTGAGCCTACAGCCTCCTCCACAACTTCTCACAAAGGGACATCACCCTCACAGGAGGCTACATCATCTGCAGCCCCTGTTCCCAACAAGAAGGGGAAAGGTAAACAAATTGTAAAGCCTGCTCCTACACGACCTCTATACATGACTCGGTCAGTCAGGTGAAAAATGACTTTACCTGAGGAATCTAGGCCTAGGGAATTAACAAAGGAAAAGGCAGGACAGGGAATTGAGAGGAGATGGTGGGTTGAAGAACCATCCCATGACTCCGATGAGGTACCTCTAGTCTTTTTATGATTAATTCAACAAATCCTGTCCTTACTGTAGCAAAGAGGAGATGGAGTATTTTAACCCTAGAGCAAAAACTTAGAGAGGTGGTCACCCCTGCAAACCTGAGACTATTCATGAGGAAGGCAAAGATGATATCCAAACTGATGGATAAACGTAAACAGGAATGGATAGGAGGGCAGTTCAGACCTCCTCTGATAATTGAACCACTCCCTATATGGACAGAACAGCTGGAAGATGAAAAATTACAAAATTGGATGAAGCAAGTTGACAAGTACAGAGGGAATGGTAACACCAATAAAACTACTTGGACAACCTATCTCTAGGAGTATAGTCTGACTGACAGATTGCTTCGTTAAAATAAATCTAGAATGTGAAGAGCAGGAGGACCTACCAAACCTTAGGTATGGGGGGATGATGAGTGTCAAATTGCACTCATAAAATACACCCCTTTTTGCCTCTCTTTTTCCCCTATTCAGTTCATCTTCCTTGTGTCTGCACTCAAATAAGTTAGCAAGATTGTTCTATTTTGTGATTAATTAAGATAGATTACTTGAGATTAGAATTTCTAATTAGATGACTAATGTGCGTGGGATTAATGGAAAAATGCAGAATTTCTCTTTCCTTTTTGAATTAGCAGGTGTAAATGTCAGAAACAACGATTTTGTGCATCTCCAGAGATCGTCTTCAATAATCTCCAGAGACCATAACAAAGAACAGTGACACCTGGAGTTTTGAAGATATGGGGAATGACTCTCCGGAGCTGCAAATAGGAACAACTATCTCCGGCACCTCCTGAGAACGGGGCATGTTCCAGACAGAGCTGCCGCCCAGACACTTCAACAGCAATCCTAATACCCCCCTCACTTCACTCAAATCATCACCTGAGTGGTGAAGGGTCAACTATCAGTTAAACTGCTGAAGTTTTATCTTTCCAAAGATTTTGCATGAGTTATGAATTGAACTAATCCAATATTCTTATTTTCAGGGCTTTGATGCCCAAGTGTATTAAGACCTAAACTTAGACCTCTGAGTGGACTTCTGTTCCACTCAAGTCTACCTTTCTTGCATGGTGATCTTTCATAAGTTAGATAGTTAAGTACAAATAAGAGATGGTGTCATCTCCTAGAAAGACTGATAGATAAGTTCAGTGATATATCATCACTCTTTTTATATATACTTTCAGAAATAGTAATAGAACAACGATGATAAAATTATTCTGATTTTTTTAGAGATTTCAGTTCTGCTATAGCCATACATTTTCATGAATATAGAAATGAATGAATTGGACTAAATTTAGTGTAGATCATCTTTTGTGTTGATTTCCTGCAATAGCCTTCAGCCTCAAAGGTGCGGAGCAAGGGCCCACTCTCACCAATCAGGTAGGAGGCTAGTATCTCTGTTTTATTGTTTCAAGTTTTCTTTTATAAAGGTGTTTCCTGTTTTAATAGATAGATGCATGTTATTGTTTCTTTGCTTTGAATACATTTCCTGTTTTCTTCTGTTTTACAAGCATTCATTCCATTTATCCAACAAGTAGATAGATTAGTCATTCTTTTAAGCATTAGGATTAGCTATAAACTGGTCACTTAGAATCCCTAGTTGCAGACAGCCATGGACACAACCCTGGTTCTTTGACATCTAAAAACAGATTAAATGATGAGGTACAGCGACAACTTGTCAATTATCTAAATGATTTTCTTAAAGGTTATAGGTTGAGTTTGTTATCATTTATTGCTCATTATTCGCTCAATTTTTACCTATACACAATCAGTATGGATTTGGTCCAGGGATTGCCTATGTCACGCTATAAGCATGATGTTATTCTGGTAGTGGTGGATAAAATTTCTAAGGTAAATTATTTTATACCTGGTAATCTTACAGATGGAGCACCCATTTTAGCCAAGAAATTCATGCAAGAATTTCTCAAATTGCATGGAATTTAAAAAAAGATAATTTCAGATAGAGATGCTTAGATAACTTCAAGATTTTGGCAAACCTTGTTCTCAGCTTTGGGAACACAACTGAATATAAGGTCAGCCTATCATCCAAAAATAGATGGACAAACTAAGAGAGTTAATCAAATACTGGAGGATTTGTTGAGAATATATTGCATGGATCAGCAGTATAAGTGGGAAGAGTACCTTACACTAGTTGAATCTGCATATAATAACTCTTATCATTCTGCAATTAAGATGGCTCCCTTCGAAGCATTGTACAGCAAAAAGTGTCGAACTCCTATAAGCTGGGATAAGCTAGAAGATATGATTTGCCTTGGGATAGAAATGCTTTTAGAGATGGAAGAGAAAATAATGTTAATTAGGAAAAGATTGGCAAAAGAAATGATAGACAAAAAAACTATGTTGATGCCAAGCAAATACCCTGACAATTTTCAGTAGGAGATAAGTTCTCTTAAGAGTCAAACCACATAAGAGCTCAATTAAGTTTAGAAATTCTTCTAAACTAGCCCCTATATATGTTAGACCTTTTGAATTCCTAGAAGTGGTTAATCTAGTTGCTTATAGGATAGCTCTACCACCATCTCTTGCTAGAATGCATGATGTTTTCCATGTGTCATATTTGAAGAAATATATCAGGATATAATCATATAATTGATTGGAATGCTCTCTAGGTACAGGACCTAGGGGTGGTCAGGGTCAAGCCTCTCAAAGTGCTCGAGGTATGCAAGCTCCACCTGCATAATAGAGAGGTTACCCAATGCAAGGTCCAGTGGGACCAATATTCAGAGGAAAATGCTACATGGGAGGATTATAATGATATTTATCAAAAGTTTCCACATCTTTTTACATAAGCATGATGTAAAAGAATATATTTGATATATTTATTTTGTTTGGACATAATCATTGAGGATGATAATCTATAAGGGGGGAGATATGTCACACCCCATTTTTAAACTAACATATTTATTTTATTTATTTTCAAGAAGACAGAAAATTAGTTAGAGAAAATGTTATGATTAAAGTAATGATAGAAAATGCATTTGCTTTATATTAGTTTATATGCAAAGAATAATTGTTTATGACGTTATTATTAAATACGTGGTTAAAATATGTAATGGACTAACTACCATCATGCAACTGAGGTGGATGTAGGAACAATGTTTTTCCCTCCGAGATGAGGAGAGAATCACCATGGACAAGATGCTAGATCATGTGGATACAACAATCCTTATGCCATCTAGAAGCACACACACATATACTTATTAGAGGATAAGTCAGTCGTGGATTAAGTCTTAATCCTTATGTCTCTGATTGTCTTAGAAATGTTTTTTAAGTATCGAGATCATTTTATTTTTGTCAATTTTTGTCGTCGTCAAGTTGATGGATAAATCTTCTTTGTCAATAGATAGTAACATAATGTATGTCTTTGAATGTCAAGTTGACGTGAGAAATCAAGTAAACAAGTTTAATTTTGTCATTGAGGTCTTAGTCAACTTTGCAAGAATCATTCGTCAATGATTGTGCTCATGAATAAGAATAATTAAGCATTTGAAAGTATGCATGTTAGGGTTAGCCGGCAGAAGATATCAATTAAATGCAAATAAAGATTAAACAGAGAAATGGAAATACACAGAATTAACAACAGCAAGAGACAAGATTTAACGTGGTTCACCCAAACTCGAGCTACATCCACCAAACAGAGAGTCCAATATTATTATCTAGTAAATCAAAACGATTACAATCAGCAATCCCTACAACTCAATACTGCTGCAAATGCTACAATACAATGCCCAAACCCTAACCCTTGGCCGCCTTTTATCAAGCCTTTTTGTCGGTTACAAAAATTAGGGTTTTCTTATGTCGGTCATAAAAATAGAATTTTTTTAAGTTGGCCCTAAAAAAAATTCTCGGGGGCTGCCGCCCTCGAACCCCCGCTTCTTGGGGGCTGCCGCCCCCAAACCCCGGCGAGGATACATGGCTAGTGTACAGTACTTTCCTGATCAGTCACCACCTACCAACAATCTCCCACTTAGAGACTGATCAGACTCCACACCAACACAATCTCCCACTTGGAGATTGATCCTGGACGATACCACTGCGCATGCAGCTCCTACTGGAAATAAGCACCCTAGACTCTACTGTTCTATTTTTGTTGTTTTCAGTCTAGAAGACCAACCGAAGCTGAAGAGGAGCTCAGCTTCTCCCTTGTCACTGCCTTTGTAAACATATCCGCTAGATTTTCATCTGTATGTATCTTTTCCAGCCTTAACTGTCCATTATCCAACATTGACCGAATGAAGTGATACCTCAACTATATGTGTTTAGTCTTTGAATGCAAGGCAGAATTCTTTGCAAGATGTATGGCACTCTGACTGTCTGTATACAAAGAATGTTAGCCTGTTGTTTACCCAATTCTTCCATGAAAGATTGCAGCCATATCATCTCCTTGCTTGCCTCTATTGCAGCTACATATTCTGCCTCTGTGGTGGATAAAGCAACCACCTTTTGCAACCTGGAAATCCAACTCACAGATGTTCCACCTACAGCAAAGACATAACCTGTAGTACTCCGCCTGGTATCAATATCCCCTGCCAAATCTGAGTCTACATAACCTGCTAAATCAGTATTAGAGCCCCCAAAACATAAGTGTTTATTAGATGTACCTCTCAAATATCTGAGAATCCATTTGACCACATTCCAATGCTCAAATCCGGGATGACTCATATACCTGCTAACGACTTCAACAGCATGTGCAATATCTGGTCTCGTGCATACCATGGCATACATTAAACTTCCTACAGCTGAAGCATATGGAACCTTGGACATTTTTTCTTCCTCCTCTTGTGTCTTTGGACACATCTCCTTAGTCAATTTCAAATGACTAGGCAAAGGTGTGCTGACAGCTTTTGCATTCTCCATATGGAATCTCTACAACACCTTTTCAACATAAGCAGCCTGAGATAGAGTCAATTTTTTATTCTTCCTATCTCTACAAATTTTCATACCAAGGATTTGTTTTGCTGCCCCCAAATCCTTCATATCAAATGACTGTGCTAACTGATGTTTTAACTCTCTGATGTGATCCATGTTAGACCTAGCTACAAGCATGTCATCAACATATAAACATAAAATAATGTAGCTGTCATTATCTAACCTCTTAAAATAAACACAATGGTCAGAATTACACCTATTGTAGCCTTGCTCAGCCATAAAACTATCAAATTTCAAATACCATTGTCGAGGTGCTTGTTTCAGGCCATACAAACTCTTCTTCAATCTGCACACTTGTTTCTCCTTACCTTTGACCTCAAATCCATGTGGTTGTGCCATGTATATCTCCTCCTCCAAATCACCATGGAGAAAGGCAGTTTTCACATCTAGCTGTTCCAAATGCAAATCTTCAGCAGCCACAATACTTAAAACAGTACGAATAGAAGTCATCTTGACAACCGGAGAAAAGATCTTATCAAAATCAATGCCCTGTTTCTGTGCAAATCCTTTTACAACTAACCTGGCCTTAAATCTTTTCTTACCTCCATCTTCCTCTTTCAACCTGTAAACCCATTTGTTTGGTAAAGCCTTTTTACCTGCAAGTAACTTACATAATTCCCAAGTCTGATTTTTCAGCAAGGAGTCCATTTCTTCTTTCATGGCAAGCTCCCACTGAACTTGTGTATTCACCTGCATAGCTTCATCATACCCTTCTAGTTCACCAGCATCTGTTAACAAAATAGAATACAAAGAGGGAGAAAACCTTTCAGGAGGTCTACTTATCCTTGTTGACCGTCTAACATTCACTAGAGTTTGTAGTATTTCTGTTGCTGTTGCGGAGCATGAGGAGCCACTGGAACATCACTATTTGGAGTATCATCCAGCACCACATAATCCTTTTCTTTCTTCTCATGCTACTGCAACTGATCTTTGTACAACACCTTCTCATTGAATATAACATCCCTGCTTCTCACAATTTTCTGATTTTCAAAATCCCAAAGCCTATAACCAAATTCATCAATGCCATATCCAACGAAGGTACTTTTTTTGATTTCGCATCCAACTTGGTTCTATTTTCAGAATCTATATGTGCAAATGCTTCACAGCCAAAGGTTTTTAGAAAAGAATAACTCACCTTCTTACCTATCCATGCTTCCTCTGGAATACCACAGCCCAAAGGAACTGAAGGACCTCTATTAATTAAATATACAGCAGTGTTGACAGCCTCTGCCCACATGTTTAAAGGCAGCCCAGCATGCAATCTCATGGTCCTTGCACGCTCCATTATTGTCCTATTCATGCGTTCAGCCACTCCATTTTCCTATGGAGTCCCTGGAACCATTTTCTGCCTATGAATTCTCTTAAAGGAACAATAATCTTCAAATTATTTGCTGCAATACTCACCGCCATTATCAGATCTGAGACATTTTAATCTTTTACCTGTCTCATTTTCAACCAAGCTTCTCCATTTTTTAAATGTTTCAAATACATCAGATTTCTGTCAAAGGAAATAAATCCAGACCTTCCTAGTTGCATCATCTATGAATGTAACATAATACCGAGAGCCACTGAAAGAAGATACCTGAGCTGGTCCCCATACATCTGTATGCACAAGCTCTAATTTTTCATTTTTCTTTTGCTTCCCATCTCTGAGAAAACTGACTCTCTTTTGTTTTCCATACACACAACTTTCACAGAAATCTATATTAATACATTTTAGACCTGGTAAAACTTTCTTAGAATGAAGTACCTTCATACCTTTTTCACTCATATGCCCAAGTCTGTTATGCCACAGTTTTGTTTCAGAACCTGCAGCAACTTTTCCAGTCTCTTCCTGCAAACCTGCAGCAACTGTTCCTGAACCTATTTGTTTTTCCTCTATAACATCTAAAGTAGAAGGAACAGTATGACCTGTACAAAGATATAAAGTGCCTACTTTCACACCTTTTGCTACTACTAAGGCACCTTTTGAAACCTTCCAAGTTTTATCAGTAAATATAACAGTGCAACCTTGTTCAGTTAGCTGCCCTGCTGAAATTAAATTCCTACTGAGCCTTGGAACATGTCTTACCTCTTGGAGTAGCCAATGATTCACATTCTGCAACTTAATCTTGATTCTTCCTTTTCCAACAATCTGACAGGGTTCATTATCTCCCAAATAAACCAGCCCAAAATCCCCTTGGACATAATCAAGAAAATAACTTCTATGGGGCGTAGCATGAAATGAGGCCCTTGAATCTAAAACCCATGAATCATCAGCATTATCTAGGGAAAGAATCAAAGCGTCATCTTCAAATTTATTACTTACCACATTTGCTTCCTTATTGCCTTCTTGTTTGTCTCCTTTATTTTTTCGAGACCAGCAATCTTTCTTCAGATGACCTGGTTTTCCACAGTACCAGCAATCCTTCTGTCCTCTGGTTTGGGATCTTTTGTCCTTTGATTTTCCTCGTGACTTCCCATGACCTCTAGAACCTTTTTCTCTCTCCTTTGATCTGCCCCTACTTTCTGCATTCAAAACACTGCCTGATTTGGATCCACCTGAGCTTTTCTTACAAATTTCCTCACTCAGAATAACACCAACAACATCATCAAATTTCAAGGTATTTGAACCAGAAACAGAGTTACTAACCGCCATTACCAAACTATCCCAGCTTTCAGGCAATGAACATAATATCAAGAGAGCTCTAACTTCTTCATCAAATTTTACATTTACAGAAGTCAATTGACTGACAATCGTATTAAATTCATTTAAATGATTTGTCACAGATCCACCTTCAACCATTTTCAGATTAAACAAACGCTTCATAAGAAATACCTTATTTGAGGCTGAGGGTTTTTCATACAATTTTGCCAAAGCTTTCATCAGACCATCTGTTGTCTTCGGTTCCGTTATATTGAATGCCACCGACGGTGCCAGGCACAACCGAATGGTTCCCAGTGCCTTTCTGTCAAGAAGATTCCAATCCTCATCAGACATTGTTGCCGGTTTCTTGGCTACTCCTTCCAACAGCATCCATAAATCCTTTTGATAGAGGTAATCCTCCATCTACATCTTCCATAACTGATAGTTCTGCCCTTTGAATTTATCGACCTTCAATCTTCCCTCGTCCGCCATTGCTCCCACTCAACCGTGAGACTTTCCTGCAGATGATAATCGAACACAACCCGCTCTGATACCACTTGTTAGGGTTAGCCGGTAGAAGATATCAATTAAATACAAATAAAGATTAAACAGAGAAATGGAAATACACAGAATTAATAACAGCGAGAGACAAGATTTAACGTGGTTCACCCAAACTCGGGCTACATCCACCAAACAGAGAGTCCAATATTATTATCCAGTAAATCAAAACAATTACAATCAGCAATCCCTGCAACTCAATACCGCTGCAAATGCTACAATACAATGCCCAAACCCTAACCCTTGGCCGCCTTTTATCAAGCCTTTTTGTCGGTTACAAAAATTAGGGTTTTCTTATGTCGGTCATAAAAATAGGATTTTTTTAAGTCGGCCCTAGGATTTTTTAAGTCAGCGAGGATACATGGCTAGTGTACAGTACTTTCCTGATCAGTCACCACCTACCAACAATGCATTAGTGACATCTATAAAATAGGTGCACTATTATTTATTTTATTGTATTATCTTTTATTTAAGCCTAGTTCTGGTTAAGAATATTGTCTAGTAAAGAGGTAAAAGTCTCTTTTTCACCCTAGGCATTCTTCCTAGATGCTTGGGGAGTGGGGGAAGGAGCAGTATCTCGATACTTCCCATATTTCGTTGCATGTTGGTGTAGGAGCACCTAGAAAATCATGTTTTCTTTTGTAATAAGGTCTATTTGACCAATGCATTTTCATTTCAATTTGTATCTAGGTTCATTTTGTAAGTCCCAAGTGACTTAGGGGACATTTGTCAAATTGTAACCGCAAAATGCCAAAATAGGGCAGTAGGGCAATTGGAGGCTGTTTTAGACGTTTGTCTCCCAGCCGCTTGGAGTCAGTTTGGTACTCCTCAGGGCGAGTTTATAAACCCGGAGGATGGAACCAAATGGGTATATCATTTTCATTAAAAAAAGATCGAAGAAAGTGTGTGATCGAATGTAATTGTGATTGTGCTAAGGAGAAATAGAATCATTATGTTCTATCAATTCGATTTCCATTTCCTATAATTGCAATTTGTATAGCTATAGATTTCTGTTCTCTCTGTACTTTCCATTTTATTTTTGTATGTCATCGTGAAGCATTCCACTAGTGAGATTTCTATTGAAATAAGTGGAATGGCTTCGTTGTATAAATATTTGTTTTCATTTTCTATTTTGTTCCATTGTTCAGTGGTGCAGAGGATCCAGACAGTGTGTTTTGCATAGTAGGTTGACCTAGCATCTCCATGTGCTAGGGTGCTGAGAAGGTAGACTGTGCGACAGCTTATCGGCGTATCAGCGTAACAAAACCTAAGGTGGCCAATAGCAATTGTCACGCTGATGAGCGGAGATCAGAAGTGACATTAGAGTGATCGGTTTGTCGGCAACTCTGGAGAAAGCCTGACCGATAGTGAAAGTCTCGCCAAGGATGTTGTTTCATCGGTGCATCGGTCAGGGCCTATAAGTGCTCACCGACGAGGTGGGTCTCACTGAAGGAAGAGTGAAGTGGAGTCATTGGTGAATGGTGGACCGACGGAGAGACTTTAGTAAGTCATTCCGACCGGCGGTTGTCCGGCCAATGGTGATGTATCAACGGCTCATGTGTGAAGTCTTACCGATTGTGAGGTAATTAGGGCCCGTTCTGCGGTTTCTGATGTGCGCTCCCCATCATATTGGTATCAGAGCCAGGTTAAAGATTTGGGCGGCAAGTCAAATTGAGGATTTGCAGGAGTGTTGGCGTTTGGCTGCTATCTGTGAATGTTCATGTCAGACAGAGAAAGCGAGACCGAGGCAGAGAGGATGCCTCCCAAAAGTATGTCGCAGGGCACCATTAAGAAGTTGATCGAGGAGATGCTTGAATCCAAGTTGGAAGAGTTCAAGCAGTCCAAAAGCAAAGATAGGGAAGATGAAAGTGATAGTGATGAAGGCGATATAGAAATTGAGAAAACCAATAAAAAGACAGAGGAGATACCAGCAGACTAGAGGGCATTTGTAAATGCATTGAAGTCAGTCAATAGGGACACCATAGATGGGTTACCTATGTATAGTGGAAGTATGGAAGCTGAAGAGGTGATTGATTGGATTGAGGCATTGAACAATCATTTTGAATACAAAGAAGTCCCTGATGATAAGAGGGTTAAGTTGGCAAAGGCAAGATTGAAGGGATCTGCTCTTGCATGGTGGAATTATGAGCAAGGAGAGAGAGTCAAGGAGGGGAAGAATATGATAACCTCCTAGGAAAGGATGAAGACCAAAATCAAGGCACAATTCTTACCCCTGGACTATGATGTACAGATGTATAAGAAATTGCAGAACCTCAGACAGAGAGACCTTGATGTGAATGCATACACACAAGAGTTTCATAAACTCGGTCTCAGATCAAAGAGACAAGAAGAAGAGTAAGAGAAGGTGGCCAGGTACTTGAATGGCCTAAGGATGAACATCCAAGATGAGATCAGCATCTTAGCACCAGAAACAGTGAACAAGTGTTTCCAAATGGCCTTAAGGGCTAAAGAGAAGATAAAGAGGAAGAGTGAGCAGAATAATAGAGGTAGAGGTGGAAGGAATTTCAGAGGCAGAGGCAGTTTTGGTGGAAGAAGTCCTAACCAGAGGCCTAGTGGTGAGTCTAGCCAAGAAGAGCAAGTTGGGGACTCAAGTAGCAGAGGAGACTACCAAGGAAGAAAGCCTAATGGAAGAGGTGGGACAAGTGGATCAGGTAGAGGATCCAAATTCTCCAATATGAGATGTTATAACTACAATCAGATAGGACACCCGACATACAAGTGCCCAGAGAAGGCCTCAACTTCTCATGGTGGTGAGAAGAGAACCACTTTGATTCAAGAAGATGTAAGGAGTGTAACATCTCCTGAAGTGAATCTAGCATCAGAAACGAGAGAGAATCTAATGATCAAGAGGACACTGCTCAAGGAACCAGTGTAGACTGAACCATCGCAAAGAAGGGCTTTGTTTAGAATCAACTGCAAGATCCAAGGTAAGGTTTGTAAAGTTATTATTGACTCTAGTTCTACTGATAACATTATATCTTTGGAAGCAGTGAATAAGTTGAAGTTAGAAAAGATACCCCATAGCAGTCCATATAAAGTCAGTTGGTTGAATAAGGGGCAGCACGTACTCATCAATGAACAAGCATGGGTAGTGTGTATGAGGAAAATCGATTATGTCAAAATCAAAACTAAATAAACCAAAAGCCCATAACATAAAGAGAACTAATCTAAATAAAATCCATTATCAATAAATCAATAAAATATGAAAGCTTTTACCGAGATTTGTATTGTTCCCTTTGGATGAATGTGGATTGCTTACTATTGCTGTGAAACCATGTTTGCAACAAGCAAGTATAGTGCCCAAAGATCAATGTCAAAAGATCATGAAGGTGCTCAATCGATGCGATGTATGCTCAAAGCGTTGTTTAAAGGATGCCTGAGAATAAGTGATCGAAGAGGATTTGTGAAGGAGATGAGGGGGGTTTATATAGGTTTCAATGAAGATCGATCAACGGTCTAGATAATTCAGAAGAATCAACGGAGGAGACAAAACAAATAACCATGATGAATGTGCATATGACATGTGTCAATCCATAAGGATATTTTTATTAAGATATGATGACAACAACATTGATTGAATAGATAACTCAACTTATAATTTTGCCTTTTTTAGAGTTCTAAAAATAAGACTGATTGTGCACATGAGTTAACAAGATATTTTAAGAGGAATTGGAAGATAACTGAAATTAAATAAATAAACTTATTTAATTGTTTCTGCATGATTAAGGAATAGAAGATTATAAATAAAATATTTGATTTTATTTATTTTTAGGGGAAAAAGCATATTAAATAAATAAATTTATTTAATTGTTTGTGCAAGATTAGAGGAATATGAAGATTATAAATAAAATACTTGATTTTATTTATTTTTAGAGAATTGAGATAATTTAAATAAATTTGCATGAGTTATTTAAATTTAGAAAAACAATTGATTTAATTAAATAATGTAGAATTATTTAATTATAGGTAAGAGGGAATTTGGATGAATTATTTAAATAATTGGATTTATTTAATTAATGGAGACTTGAATTTTGAAAGAGGATAATGATTTAATTAAATAATAAACATTATTTAATTTTGGAAGAATAAAGAAGAATTTAATTTAATTAATTAAACAAATAGATCTTATTTAATTAATGTTGAATTTAGGAGATTTAGAGGAATTAGATGAAATTAATTAAATAATTAGATTATTTAGTTAATATTGAAATGCAGGTGATTCGATAGATTTGATGAAATGCAAGCGGTGCGACGACTTGGTCATTTAAGGGTGTCTACAGGTAGAATTTAGTATTGGGGGGTATAGAGACAAGATTTTGTGTGACATCCTTCCAATGGATGCTTGCCATCTTCTGCTGGGCAGACCATGGCAGTTTGATAGGAAGGCTCATCATGATGGAGAAAAGAATGCTTCTCATTCCAAAAGGATGGTGTGACTTATGGGATAGTCATTGGTAGAAGAGGATCCACAGCATGTAGGGTCTAGTGTAATGCTGGTAGGAGAAAAAGAATTCATAGATACACTAAAGGAAGGTGATGGAGTAGGTTTTGCTTTGATTGTGAAGCCTAAGGGGGAAAAGAAGAAAAGTGTGAGAGAAGTAGGACCTAAGGAGGTCAAAGATTTGCTTGAGAGTTACAAAGGAGTGATTGCAAAGGATATACTTGATTCCCTACCACCAATCAGAGACATTAGCCATCAGATAGATCTCATACCAGGAGCAGTACTTCCTAATAAGGTAGCATATAAAATGACCCCTCAGCAAAATGAAGAGATAGCAAACTAGATTCAAGAACTCCTAAACAAAGGGTTGATAAGGAAGAGCCTTAGCCCATGTGTAGTACCTATTGTTTTAGCCCCAAAGAAGGATGGGAAATGGAGGCTTTGTACCGATTCTAGGGCCATAAATAAGATAACCATCAGATATAGGTTTCCTATTCCTAGAATTGAAGACCTAATGGACTATTTGGGAGGTGCTACCTATTTCTCTAAGATAGACTTGAAGAGTGGGTATCACCAGATAAGGATAAGAGAGGGGAATGAGTGGAAGACAGGTTTTAAAACCAATGAAGGGTTGTATGAGTGGCTTGTGATGCCGTTTGGTCTTTCAAACGCCCGTAGCACCTTTATGAGGCTGATGAATGAGGTGTTGCAGGAATTCATAGGGAAATTTGTGGCAGTCTACCTTGATGATATCTTGGTGTTTAGTAAGAGCAAGGAAGAGCACTTGGAACATTTGGAGATAGTTCTAAAGAGGCTGCAAGATCAAAAGTTACTGATAAACTTGGAAAAGTGTGACTTCATGAAACAAGAATTGGTGTACCTAGGTTTTGTCATCTCTAAGGGTGATTTGAAAATGGATCCTTCCAAGGTAGAAGCTATTTTGAATTAGCCTACACCCAGGACAATAGGAGAGGTCAGAAGTTTCCATGGTTTGGCCACATTTTACAAGAAATTCATTAAGAACTACAGTGACATCTGTGCACCTATGTTGGAGACCATCAAGGGTGGAGGTAAGATAAAGTTTGTGTGGACGAGAGGAGCAGATAGGAGCTTTGAGAGTCTAAAACAAAAAGTTGCTAAATTCCCTATTTTAGTGTTACCTGATTTCAATAAGGTCTTCAAAATTGAATGTGATGCAAGTGGACTGGCCATAGGAGCAGTGTTGAGCCAAGAAGGCAGAACAGTAGCCTTCTTCAGTGAAAAGTTAAATGAAGCCAAGAGGATGCACTCCTCTTATGACTTAGAGTTGTATGCCATGGTACAAGCTCTGAAAAAATGGAGGCACTATTTTCTTCCTAAAGAATTTATTGTATACACTGACAATCATGCTCTCAATTTTTTGAATGGACAGGAAAAACTTAGCCATAGACACATGAAATGGGTGGAAAGTCTTCAAGCATACACCTTCATCATCAAGCATAAGAAGGGAATAACCAATAAGATTGATGATGCTCTAAGCAGAAGGGTGTTGACAGTGCAAGAAGTGCAGCTACAAAGCATGGGTGTTGAGTCACTCAAAGGATTGTACGAAAAGGATCAAGATTTTAAGGAGATTTACAAGGTCTGCAGTGAGTTTGTCAATGCTTTCCATAGTGAATTTTTAGATTACACATTGCAGGATGGACTTTTGTTTAAAGGTAGTCAACTATGTATCCCTAAGTGTTCAATGAGGGATAATATTGTGAAGGAAAAACATAGTGGTGGTTTAGGAGGACATTTTGGACTCAATAAGACCTTAGATCTTGTAAGAAGGTTTTACTTTTGGCCAAGGATGCAATCTGATATCAGAAGGTTTGTTGAGAGTTGTATAATTTGCCAGAAAGCAAAAGGGGTCTCAACCAATGCAGGACTGTACCAACCTTTGCCCATACCAAACAGACCTTGGGAAAGTTGGAGTATGGATTTCGTGATGGGATTACCCAAGACCTAGATGGGCTATGATAGTGTGTTTGTTGTGGTGGATAGATTCAGCAAAATGGCACAATTTATTCCTTGTAAAACCACCAATGATGCTAGTTATATTGCAGGTTTGTTCTTTAAAGAAATTGTCAGGATTCATGGATTGCCTTTGAGTATTGTATCTGACAGAGAGCAAATTTGTGGGACATTTTTGGAGAACCTTGTGGAAACGATTGGGTACAAATTTGTCTTTTAGTTTAGCCTATCATTCTCAAACTAATGGCCAAACTGAGGTTGTCAATAGGTCATTAGGCAATCTGCTGAGATGTTTGACAAGAGAACATGGCAGTAGTTGGGATGTGGTACTCCCACAAGCAGAGTATGCCTATAATGATTCTACAAATAGAAGTACAGGTCTAAGTCCTTTGAAATTTTTTTATGGTAGTCATCCTAGAGGTATTTTTGAATTGTGAGATGTTCAAGGGTTGGACAAAAGGAGTGGACATGCTGATACATTTGCAGAGGCTATGAAAGAGATCCATCAACACGTCAGAGATACTCTACACCAGAATAGTCAGAAGATCAAGGCTAGAGTGGATCAAAGAAGAAGGGATGTGCAATACCAAATAGGAGATATGGTCATAGTTTATCTCAACAAGAATAGACTACCCACATGAAAACACAAGTTGATGATGAGAAAAATTGGACCTTGTCGGATTCTGGAGAAATATGGTTCTAATGCTTACAAACTTGAACTCCCTAATGATATTGCTATTTCACCTATATTCAATGTTACTGATCTAACATTATATAGGAGTCCTGATACATGAGAAGGTACAACAGATTCTGTCCAAGACAATGCAGAGTGGAGTGTATCTTGGATAGCAGGATAGCTAAGAAGACAAGAAATCAGACCTATTTTGAGCATTTAGTCAAATGGCAAGGACTTCCAACCTCAGAAGCCACATGGATGCTGGAAGAAGACATCAAAAAGCAGGGTGGTGGTTTGTAGCAGTTAGTCTCTAAGAGGACTTGAGACAACTTTCACCCGGGGAGTATGGTGCAGGAGCACCTAGAAAATCATGTTTTCTTTTGTAATAAGGTCTATTTGACCAATGTATTTTCATTTTAGTTTGTATCTAGGTTCATTTTGTAAGTCCCAAGTGACTTAGGGGACATTTGTCAAATTGTAACCGTATAATGCCAAAATAGGGCAGTAGGGCAGTTGGAGACTATTTTAGACGGTTGTCTCCCAACCGCTTGGATTGGTCTCCTAGCCACTTGGAGTTGGTTTGGTACTCCTTAGGGCAAGTTTATAAACCCAGAGGATGGAACCAAATGGGGATATCATGTTCATTGAAAATAGATTGAAGAAAGTGTGTGATCGAATGTAATTGTGATTGTGCTAAGGAGAAATACAATCATTATGTTCCATCAATTCAATTTCCATTTCCTGCAATTGCAATTTGTATAGCTGTAGATTTTCATTCTCTCTGTGCTTTCCATTTTGTTGCTGTATGTCATCGTGAAGCATTCCACTGGTGAGATTTCTGTCAAAATCAGTGGAATGGCTTCATTGTATAAATATTTGTTTTCATTTTTTGTTTTCTTCCATTGTTCGACAGTGCAGAGGATCCAGACAGTGTGTTTCACATAGTAGGTTGACCTAGCATCTCCATGTGCTAGGGTTCAGAGAAGGTAGACTGTATGACAGTGTATCAGCATAACAAACCCTAAGGTGGCCAATAGCAATTGTCACGTCGATGAGCGAAGGTCAGAAGTGACATCAGAGTGATCAGTTTGTCAGTAACTCTGGAGAAAGCCCGACCGATAGTGAAAGTCTCGTCGAGGATGTTGTTTCATTGGTGCATCGGCCAGGGCCTATAAGTGCTCGCCGACGAGGTGGGTCTCACCGAAGGTAGAGCAAAGTGGAGTGATCGATGTATGGTGGACCGATGAAGAGACTTTAGTAAGTCATTCTGACTGGTGGTTGTCTGGCCAATGGTGATGTATCGGCGGCTCATGTGTGAAGTCTTGCCGATTGTGAGGTAATTAGGGCCCATTCTGTGGTTTCTGCTATGCGCTCCCCATCACATGTGGAGAGCTACAAAGGGGTGGAGAGAGAATAGTGGGAATGCATTACTATGCAACCCATAACTAAGCGCGAATAGGATAAATAAGAGGGGAGAAGAATCTTTTATCATTTTCTAGAGGCTCAAAAGCACAGGTAGAGGAGGAGAGGATAGGAGCGCATGTATTTTGGGAGGAAGTACAATGTTTTGGTGAACCTATTACCTATTACATTTTACAAGTAAGCCTATCATATCTTATGGAATAAGTTGAATACATTGCTTCTTGTTCATTGATAACTGTAATTAAGACTTGTATGGAGTTTATTGATAAACTGTTGATTGACATGTAGGCTATCAAGATTCTTAGTGATAGTTAAACTTGTTGTTGTTTAAACTTGACATAGGATTATCTTTGTATCCTTATACTAAATGCTGGTAATTAAAATAGTTATGATAACTCTGTAAGATATATTTATCCCATGTTGTATAGTGATTACTTTTGGAAATTACTATATATTTTGATATCTTTGGTTAAGAGTATCATGTTTATATATATTATAAACACATGATGTTCTCTATTGACAACGATACTCAAGAGTATCAGTGGTGCAATAGTGGAATGACTATGTGTCAAAGTTGATAACTTATGATATTTAACATCCATACAATGTTATGAAGAAATAAAAGTTGTTTTGGATGCTACTCTTAAACTACCTTTATTCCAGTTTTGTAATGGAATATTATTTTTACCCAAACCTAGGCTAAGAATATCCACAAGATTGTCGAGAGATACACTCACTATGCCAATGAATGGTCAAGATTTAGACTGCTTACTATTTTAGAATTCTCTTTTGATATACATGAGGAAGTGTATTCAATACGTAAGTTTATGAAGTTAATGTTTATCTTCGATAGATTATGAGTCAAATATATATTCCTAGACTAAGACATATAAAGTCTTTAATCATTAATCGATATGAGTTAAATGTCAAAAAAAATTAATTATTTAGAGGAATACATATGAGCATGAAAATAGGTAGACAAGACATTGAGTAGAAGATAGGAATTCATAGACCCAAGATTGCAAGAAATGCAATGAGGGACTCAATGTATGTTGCATAAGTCACCTAAGATCTCACCCTCTACTTATCTAGTTGACTAGAAGATAAGGGAATATTGTATGTCTTTAAGACTAATATTTTATAAACAAGTCAAAGAGTGTTTTCATATATACATATTATAAACATAATTATAAGAATGTTGTCTCCAATTCAAGAAAAGAGTGAGTGAACATACGACTTTATTTATATGAAACTTTGGCCAAAGTAATGCAAAAGTCACTGCTTACATTGTTAGTTCACTGTGTACCAGATAAATGAACAGTTAGAGTTAGTGATATATAGCTAGAGCTAGACTAGGGTTGTAAGCTTGATTGTCATTAGTTAGGACACATCACTAGTTCTTAGATGGCATAAAGAATCACTTGATTCTCATTATCTATTACCCTCGTGAAGGGAAGGGCCACTTCTAGAAGGAATGTGTGCGGGGGACCGCCGGTCTATGGGTGGAGGAAAAGAACTAGGGTGATGCTCTCTCTCTCTCTCTAAAGACTTGTGAACAGGAAAACATTACTTATTCTATAAATGAAATTGATAAATTGTAAGTCGTAAAGAATGTGACCATCTGATATATGTGAAAATTTACTAGTCACATGTGAAGAGACCATATTTTGAAATTATATATATTGAACTTGGAAATTGCAATTGTAATATTTTTCTTTTACTTATTTATTAAAAAAAGAGATTTTTTTTGAATTTGTGTTTAAAGATATTTAATATTCTGATTGGGATGTTACACTGATAGTATCAGTGAACCATACTCTAGAAAGAATAAATGAAATGATTCCAGAAGAATTATAGAGAGGCTGTTATGGAGGAATGGAGAAATTAAATAGATTGGAAGCAATATTGAAGGGGTGCTCTAGATAATGATGAAGTGAGATGACTCTAAAGACATTATTGAAAGGATGCATTAAAGAAGTGGAATAATGAATGAAATTGGAAGAATCATTGAAAGGATGCTATAGAGAAATGGATCAATGAATAGTTCCAGAAGCATCATTGAAAATATGCTCTAGAGAAATGGAAAAAAAAATGACTCCAAACACACCATTGAAAGGATGCTTTGTAGAACTGGAACAACAAAAAACTCTGAAAGCATCATTGAAAGGATGCTCCAGAGAAATGGAACAATAAATGACTTTAGAAGAAATGTTGAAAGGATGCTCCAAAGAAATGAAATAATAAATGACTTTGGAAGCATTATTGAAAGGATGCTCTAGAGAAATGGAAGAACATATGACTCTGGAAGCACTGTTGAAAGGATGCTCTAGAAACATGGAATAAATTGACTCTAGAAGCATCATTGGAGGGATTCTCTAGAGGAGTAGAATGAACAACTATGGTAACATCATTGAAAGGATATTCTAGATAATGATGAATAAAAATAGATCTAGGAGTATCGTTGGAAGGATACTTTGGAGGGATGAAGTAGACTCAATAAAGGTTGATTCTAAAAACTGTAAGCAATAAAAAATGCATGAGCCTACATGGTAATCAAATGATGAGCTATAGTCCTAAACACGTACATGTAAGTGTGTAAATATGATCTCTTAGTAGTATTCCTCTTAGTGACACATGGATTAATGTTCTTCACTTTGTTCAAATGTACTTCCCCTATCTCCTAGCTAGCCTTCTAAGGTCTTGCATCTTCATCAATTATCCTATGTTGACAATTCATTTTTGTCACTTTCTAACCCTACCAACTTGAGCTAAAAACATCAAAAGATGGGAAATTCACTTTCCCTAAGCCCCTTTCAACCATTTAAACCATCTAGAGGCCTCTAATTGACCTCCTAGACCACCTCTAACCATCAATTTCAACACCCATTTCCTCCATTTTGGGTCGCCCCCTTTGATTCATGGATCTCTCAGGGGAGATCCCACCACTAAAGTGGATCTCCTAGGGGTAACTTTCCCTCTTTCAAGCTAATAACTTATCTCCAGTTACTGAAGTCATCTTTAGCTCCTTGGGTCTAATCTTAGCCCCTGAAACCACCTACAAAACCCATTCCTTGTGGGTCACCCCCTTTGACTTATGAATCTCCTAAAGGAGATATAACATTTTAAGCGAATCTCCTAGGATTGATCTACCCTAGTAAATTGGACGACCCAGTCATTTTTTCACATGGTTGTTTCTCTTCGATTAGGGCCCAAATTAGCTCTATTTTTTCTCTAGTTTGCATGGCTCTTTGACCCTAGATGAGTCTAATATATTTCTAACTCATACTACACTCCCAATCACTCTATTATTATCTTCCACTAAGCTATCTCATTGTTGAACACAACTAGATACTGGGGGTGAATCAGTATCCAAACAAATCGCAAATCCTCTAGAGCAGATTAAAACTTAAAATTTATAGCATTAATAGAAACATAAAAGATTAACATAATGAATAACACCACATAACATCATATATACATGGAAAACCCCAAAAGGGGAAAAACCATGGTGAGGATTAACTCACAATTTATGAATCTCCCTGCTATAAAAATTACAATTTTGTTTTAGGGCTACAACCCAAGGAAGCTACCACTACCTATTGACTTTGTTTTAGGGCTCTAATCCAAGGAAGCTACTAGTCCCTGAAGAAAGATTTTAGGGTCACTCCCAAGGAAACTACAACTCCCTATAGAATTTGTTTTAAGGTTACAATCCAATGAAGCAACTACTCCCTGAACTAAGAATAAACTCAGAGATGATTACATCATGATAGTCCTTCTACTACCTAAAACTGACAATGAAGCTCACTCCTTTGATGATTGCACTTCTGCTTTGACACTTCTCTTTTTGATGATTGCTCTTCTACTTTGACAACCTATGAAACTTCTTCAAATGTCTTCTCTACAACTTACTGACTTACTGCTTTTAGTCTTTAAGAAATTTTACCTTTGGCTCACTACCTATGACAATCAGTTAGGCACGCTACTCACTTCCCTCCTACCTAAAAAATGACTTCAATATGAATTAGGACAAACCTTATTGCTTTTGCTCTTTCTCCTTCAGTCACACATCATATTGCATTGGACATCCATATTCACTTCACACTCATAATTGCAATCATACCTCACCTAGATCAACTAGGTTTACAATAAATACGTGATATTACATTAATTACATTACACGTCGGCTAAAGACCACAAGAATATTACAATTACAAGTCAGCCAGAGATCAAACAACATGAAATATGTAGAGGGCAATCCCTAACATGAACTACATGCAACACCAGAAAGAGAAACATGCCTTACAAATTCCAACACATGCTTAACCCAGTTCTAAACATCCTTTACAACATCATCCTTCAAAGAATAACATCTACACACTTCACAAAATTGAATTAGGTCACCCTTAAGCAAGAAAACATGAAACTTGTAGCATATTGGTCATTACAACTTGTCTGTACACATGGATGATAAAACATTACTTGTTCTTCTCCTAGATGAGTCAACATGACCCACACAACATCCCAAAACACTTCTTGAACTCCACACAGAAAGAACTTTGTGGCGCACACATCCAACATACCCAGTCGGCCTCAATAACAATAACACTTCACAAACTGACTTGAAAACTTTGTGTAGTATTGGAAACTTGAAAGATCTACATGTGCATCAAACCTAAGAAACATAGAGGCATGTAGAATGTCCACATAAACTCATATAACTGATCTATACAATCTCCAACTGCTGCAAGTACTCAAACATGTGTCCTAAGAATAATTAGGCATCCAGAACCATCTATAGTATAGTGTCATTTGAAAACTGAACTTGTGGACCTCCAAATCACCTGATACTACAAAGTAGCATGTATTGAACATCCTTGAACATGTCCACAAAACTGCATGGACAAATCTTCACTTTGAGAGGAATGCAAAGTATTCCAACCAACCTTCATCATCATTCTATTCTGCCATAGCACAGACAGGAACTCTGTCACCTATAACTTTCAATTTGGAGGAGAAAATGATATGAAACTTTGGATATAACACCTTCTCAACAAAGTTAACTTCTAAACCACATAACCATATCTTCAAATGTGAAGGAATGTTGAGCATTCTAGCAACCGGTCTTCAAGGCAACTTCCTACATTAGAAATCTTTGCCAACATCTGGAGACCAAAGTATTCTTGTAACAACACATACTTCCTTATGATTAGTAGGAGAGGGCATACCACATGCTACAAACCATCATCACCATCTTTCTGACATCAACATTACTTCTAATCATCATCTTGATGCTTTTAATTCCCATCTTAATTCTTCTAATTCCCATCTTAATATATCATCATGACATCATCTCTGCTGACCACAAACATGCTCAATACAACTTTACTTGACATTAATGAAGGCATGAAATCCAACAATGAACATCAGCAATACCACTTCTAGCACACCATTGTAGTATATCATTAACAGTCTAAACCAAGTGTTGACATCAATGACAACCGCATCAATTACAACCATAGGTAGCATATTTGCAACAATCTCCCCCTTTGTGTGAGGCCTACTATTTCACTCCCTTATTTTTCTCATTTCACATTACTATTAGAGACACATTTTAGACATTTGGGGACTGTTGATCCCAATATGCAGACCTACTAGACTATATGCTTTTATTCTGGTTAGTTGTGTTTAGTATGTTGTGATTAGACTAGATCCTGATTTCGATTCACTGATAAGGATTTGACATGTGATATGCATCATGACATTATTTAAGATACTAGTTGTGTGATTATGTTATGGATTTATTATGCAATTTTATCTTGTGATGGATTATGGAAATGTAAAATTATGAATCTAATTATGTTGTTATTTTATGATATTTTATATGATTATACAATGGTGTGAGTATATGTTTCCCTTGCTTTGTCTATGATATACATGATTGGATTAATCTTTTGTTTAAGTGAGCAGGTGTTTATCCCAAGCCACAGATAATCTGAGATCATCCTACACATTTTGTGAAATCCCATGTTAAGCCGATCTAGTTCCAAGAGGAACCAAGATCAACTGTGTAAATGCATGATGGATTTTCATAATGTTTGTGTATGGTGTCTTTTGGGCTAGGTCTACCCTTTTTCAATTGATTGTATATTGGTGGTGTAAAGGTGTAATGTTTAATTGATTTCATTTTTGAGTTTTTTTATTTTTGTGACCCCTTTTCATGTGATTTTGCTCACCCTATGGTGCTCAAAATGGGTTAAAAGTGACCCTGGGTTGTACCCCTAGGGTCTAGGAACCATTTGATCTTGTCTAACCCTAGGATAACTCCCATTTGGTCACTTAAACTTCACCCTGAAGTAAAGTGACGAAAATAGATGTTTGGGAAGGAGTGGAAGGTTGGGTCAAACACTCAACCTTATCCAAACCTCATTCCAAGCTTGGGGTGCCTTGCATTGAAGGCTTGTGAAGTCTTCAAGGCCCCTAATTGTGGAGGACCCAACTCCAAGGCTCTCTCACAGTGGTGAGAGTACCTTGGGGTTTTGTGGGATTTCATGGGAGGATAGGATTGGGGCACTTGTTGTACCCACATCCTTTTTGGGCTCCACTTTTCTCTCCCACATGTGTGAGAGAGCACAAGTGGAGGGGACAAGACTTGGTGGAATGGGAGGGTGACATGTGTCACCCCCACATTCCATGAAGCTTGCAAGTGGATGTGAGGAGGAAGGAGAAGGGGACATGTGTCACCTTCTCATTCCTCAAGGCTAATGAGGAGAGCCTATTTTAATTCCTCTTGAAGAGAGGGAGAGGGTTGTTGATTTCATTTTTTTATTTTTTCAATTTTATTTGAATTTGGGGAGAGAGTTGGAGGAAAATTTGGAGGCACATTTGGAGAAGAACTTGGAGGTGGAGTTGGAAGAGCTCTACTTCAACTGTCTACCATTGTTGGGCTATTAAGGTAGGATTCAAGGCTTGATGCATTTCCTTATGCAATTTACTTTCTTATGTGTTGCTTTGTATGTGTTTTGTGTTATTGTTGTGGGTTTTGAGGGTGTTGTAAGAGCCTCTCCACTTGGAGAAAATGCTCAACATGTGTGGGGTGGGGGAGAAGTGAACCTCCTTGAGGTCAACTCCTAATTTTTGGTATTTTGGCCTTGAGGGCAAGTTGTGAATATGAGCATTTTTTGAATGGCTTGAGAGCTATGGAGAAAAATGTGAGATTTGGTATAAATGTGTTGGCTTGAGGACTTGTTAGAGTTGAGTTTTGAGATATTTGGAGTGGCACTCTTGAGTTGAGTGATGTCCACTCCCCTACCCCTTTAAACTCATTTCTATGAGTTTTATTTTGTGTAAACTATGGGTGTTCTTCATGTCTATTTGTTTTGTGTTTTGTTGTGTGGCAAATATGATATGATTTGTGCAAAAATAGACATGAAGAATTTGATCGCAAGCAAATAGAATTTCTACAGAGTAACAATACTGAAAGCTTGGATGAATGAAATGAGAGAAGAGGTTCAATTTATAGACTCATGAGAGAGGAGATCAACGATTGAGAAAGAATAAGAAGATCAATGGCTGAGAAAGAATGAGAGAATGTGCGCAAGTAGAGAGAAGACAAGTGTAACACAAAAGTTATTTTGAGTTAACTATTTTTCTATTTTTTTGAAGATAAGATATGCTATCATAAAACAAAAAGTTCTCTGCTATTTCAGGAGTTTTTGGAGTCAATTAGTTGACTCATGGTTTACTTTTGCGTGATTTGAAAGGAATTAAATAATAAATATTCTAATTTTGTGTGCATGAAGAAGAAGAGTTATTTTTAGAAGATTTGGAAGAATAAATAAAATATTTGATTATATTTTATTTTAGAGATGTAGAGAATTTAAATAAATTTGATTGATTTATTTAAATTTGGAAGAAGAAATGATTTGATTTAATTAAATAATTAAGAATTATTTAATTGCTTGGAAGAATTAAATTAAATAAAGGATTTTATTTAATTTTGACTTTAGAAGAGGTAATTAAATATTTTGATATTTAATTACTTAGAGGAATATGAATCGAATAAATAAATTAATTTATTTATTTATTGATAGAAGAAATAGAATGGAATAAATATTAAGAATATTTATTTAGACTGAGTCATGTCATTTTTAGGCGTATACATTTTGCCCCTCTTTGATATGATGTTCGAGATGATGAAATTTGTGTCGAGTAACATCATTTCAAAGAAGCTAAGTTATAGATAGAAGAAAAAGACGGCAATGGAAAGATAGGATGAGGATTCCCCCTCGAGAGATTGGACGAGGAGAGAGTTTTGAGGGCGTGAGATGGACAATCTCACGATGAAGAAGGTTGGAAGAATAGGTTGGGGTGAAGAAAATGGCTAAAGAAAGATCTAAATGATACTCGATGCAAGATAAAATGATAACACACACAAGCAAGTAAGCAAGTATGCACAAATGATACAAAAACAAACAAGGTATTGCCCCTGTCCAACGATAAACCAACGATATATTGATAACGATATACGACAGTGTTGTCATGGCCGGGAATGATGGATCCCTAGAGCAGTACAAAGGATAGTGTCTAGTTTCAGGAAATGAAACATGTCATGTAAGATGCGTGTGTTGGTCTGATTTTGATGATGCAACATCCTGTATAAGACAATTGATTGATTATAACTGATCGAGTTGGTTTACGACCAGACAAGGATCAAGACCACTATTTGTGATTAGATCATTTGGCAAGATTGACTTGACTCGATTAGTATGGATTAAGGATAGACTTGCATTTGGATCATTGCTCAGATTAACTAGATTGGGATAAAAGATACAATGATAGATAGAAATTTGCCTGATAGAAGAATGACTCGAATGAAGGAATCACAAGCTTTTGTAAACATTGATACTCTGCATAGGATCTTTATTGCATGGAATATGGATGCAGATATGAGATGCAATTCGATATGGAGACGGATATGAAATGTAATTGGATATGTTATGGATTATGGACATGGATATGCAATTGGATACAATATGGATATGGATATTTGTCATCTTGATATTGCAAGTATTTTGAAGTGCTTATTTCATCATTGGGCTTTTAAAATGTTGTAAGAAAATACAAGCATCTAGGTATAATTGAACCGAGATGACCTGAGTATCGCTTAGATGGAATTTGATTTAGCAAGTTAATACAAGCATCTAGTCAAAATTGAATCTAGATGACCTGAGTATTTCTTGCGTATCAACAGACAAGGATTGCCCCCATTCATGTTAGACCTCGGATGTCCTCGATGATCTTTTGTTGATCATGTCATTAGACAAGGCATCACATTACTAAAGATTAATCCACAAGAAACAAACAAAGAACATGATTCTGCCCCCATCATAGCATCTCTAGCTTTTGGCATCCTCAAGTAGCATAGGAAGACATAATAATAGAAATCAAGACTCTGTAAGTTAACCTAATAAAAAACACAAAACATTCTTGCATTTAGATGTGTTATTCTTGCCATAATTTGGATAGAATCAGTTTGAATGCGTTGGGTTCATGTTTGTTTTGCATTGGATAGGTTGATGTCTTGCGTCAAGATTTTTGTTTGGAAGCGAGTTTTTCTTGTGCTTGCATGCATGCCTGGTAAAACGGACTCTAAGGGACTGACCTAGTGCCTCAGGGGCGCATTGCTAAATGGCCTTGCCTACATGACAACGCAGAGGCAACGTAGTTCAGGGACCCAGACCATGGACAAGCTGGAGGACAGATGACAAGATATGGGATGAATGCGAAAGGTGGAGCCTGGAGGGTGCATTGAAAATGGCCTTGCCTACGTGACAATGCAGAGGCAATGTAGTTCGGGGTTGACCCTATGGTAACGACAACACGATGCATATGGTACTAGATAAGACGTTAATTGGATAGGACGACAAGAGAGATAGAGTATCAAGCCATGATAGGTTATCGTTAGGTTGCACGAGGTGCTTTATTATGGAGTAGATATGGATCGAATGAGAAATGATGGTAGGAAGAATGGACACAAGGGGATTGGTTTCCCAAAGATGGAGAAAGTGATTCATCACAAGTAGCGCCTGTTTACCAGGGTTTCACCACTTGCTTTTATTTGCACAAAAGCCAGAAGTACACATGATGCCTATTTGCCAAGTTTTCATCATGGTACCTATCTAAGGCGCCTATTTGTCAGGTTTTCACCAGAGGACGATTTTTTGTTGTTTTTCCACTTTTTTTTTGAATTTTTTTTTAAATTTTTGAATTTTTTTTTTTTTTTGATTTTTTTTTTTGATTTTTTACCCCCCTTGCTTGGGGTTCTCTTAGGTATAGAATCGACAGAGATGCATACTGTTGATTGGGTCATCAAACAGCGCACCCTCTAAAGTTGCTAACCAATATGCTCCTGATTCGTAGGCTACAACGATGACATAAGGACCAAGCCAGTTGGGCTCAAACTTGCCTTTCTTTTCTCGATCTTGTTGATTGCGAGGATTTTCCTTAAGTACCATATCACCAACGTTGAAGACCCTTGGATGGACTCTGTGGTTGTAGCTTCGTGACACCCTCTGTTGATATGCTTTGAGATGGTTAAAGGCATTATGTCTCTTTTCTTCTAGCAGTTCTAGTTCTTGCACTCTGGAAACTCTATAGTCTTCGTCAATAATGAGACCTTTTAACGACACCCTTAGGGATGGTAACTCGACCTCAATAGGCAAAATGGATTCTGATCCATAAACAAGGGCATAAGGGGTAGCACCTGTGGGAGTGCATATACTAGTTCGATAGGCCCACAAAGCGGGATTTAGTTGTATGTGCCAATCACGGCCAGCACCGTTGACTATCTTCTTGAGGATTTTCAGAATTGTTTTGTTGGATGCTTCCGCTTGGCCGTTGCTTTGTGGATAGTAGGGAGTGGAGAAACAGTGTTGAATTTTGAATTTGTCACAAAGCTCTTGGACATCGTGGTTTTTGAAGGGTCTTCCATTATCCGTGACACTGGATGAGGGAATTTCGTATCTGTAGATGAGGTAATTGAGGATGAATGAGGTAATCTATTTGCTTGTGACATTGGTGAGGGGAACAACTTCAATCCACTTGGTAAAATATTTTGTGGCGGTTATTATGAACTTGTGGCCGTTGGATGATGGACGGGTGAATTTTGCCCACAAGGTCGAGTCCCCATTGACAGAAGGGCCAAGGTGTCGTTAGAGGTAATAACTCTTGAGCTGGTGCATGTATTAGGTTTCCATGTATCCGGCACTACCGGCACTTCTTCACACACTGATATAAATCTATTTCCATGTTTGGCCAATAGTATCCCAAACACATGAGTTTCTTGGCTAAAGAAGGACTGCTAGATTGTGTCCTGCAAACTCCTTTGTGTACGTCTCGCAAGGTAGTTTGAGATTCTTCCTATTCTAAACATCAGAGTAAAGTACCATCTAGACCTCAGTGATATAGGGTATCAATGATAATGGTATAACGAGAAGTTTGGCGAAAGAAGGTCCGGTGTTGATTGGAATACAAGTCAGGCAGTTGGGTATTATCCTTGAGGTAAGTGTAGATTTTACCATACCAAGGTGAACCAGATCTGACTAAAAGGCATACAGAATGGGTTTCAGGAAGATCATAAGCTGGTTGTATAACTGTTTCAACCAAGAACTCATGTCGTGACTCATTCTCTAGAATTTCAAGGAGCGAGGTAATGGTCTCCATAGCATCCACTGCTTTGTTTTCAATGCGATGTATCTGTTCAAAGGAAATGATCACAAAATATTCTTTAAAGTCATCGACCATGCACTTGTATACGATTAGCTTGTCATCCTTGGTTTGATAATCATCATTGACTTGGTTTATTACTAGTTGAGAGTCACCATAGACATGTAGCTCTTTTATTTTCCATTTTGTTGCCATCTTGAGACCAATGACCAAGGCTTCATACTCTGCTATGTTGTTTGTGCATGGAAAAAGTAGATGATAAGACTTAGGTACAATGTCGCCATGAGGAGTGACCAACAAGATTCCTGCCCTAGATCCATGGTTTGTATAGGATCCATCAAAGTATAGTTTCCATGAGTGTGTTGTGATACTGAGGATGGCTTCATCGGGAAACTCGAATGTCATTGGTGTGGTATCCTGTAATGGTGCTTCTGCTAACTGATCGGCAATAATTTGACCTTTCATAGCCTTTCATTCTACATACTCAATGTCATGTTCGCTTAGAAGCATTACCCACTTAACTAGGCGACCCGTGAGAGCTGCTTTGCTTAATAGGTATTTTAGTGGATCTATTTTTGCAATAAACTTGATTGAATGTGCTAGCATGTAATGTCGTAGTTTTTGGGAAGCAAAAACCACAACAAGATAAGATCTTTCTATCTGAGAATATTGCAGTTCGTAGCCCACCAATGTGTGACTGATGTAGTAGATAGCCCTTTCATTGCCTTCATAATCTTGTTGTGCTAGTAGGGTGCCCAAAGATGTATGTGTAGCAAATATGTAAAGTAACAATGGTTTTCCTTGGATAGGAGGCATCAAGATAGGTGGGTTCATGAGATATTCTTTCAATTTGTCAAATGCTTATTCGTACTTCTCATCTCATTTGAGTGGAATGTTCTTATGTAAGAGATGACTGAAAGGTTGGCACTTGTCTGCTAGTTGTGATATGAACAGGCAAATTATTTGTAACTTGCCTTGTAGAGACCACAATTGAGTGATGTTTTTAGGCGGTGGCATTTCCATGATAGCCTTGACTTTGGCAGGATCAACTTCTATCCCTTTTGCTGATACAATGTAGCCTAAAAGCTTGCCTGAGGTAATTCCAAACACACATTTCTTCGAGTTCAACCTGACTTTGAATTGTTCCAATCTCTAACAAACCTTCTCTAGTACATCCAAGTGTGATTCTCTCATTAGTGACTTTGCAAGGATATCATCTACATAGTCCTCCATTGTGACATGCATCATGTCATGAAAGATAGTGGTCATAGCACGTTGATATGTTGCTCCTACATTCTTTAATCCAAATGGCATGACATTCCAGCAGAAGGTTCCCCATGGATAAGTGAAAGCCATTTTGTGTTGGTCTTCTGGTGCTATTCTGATTTGATTATACCCAGAGAAGTCATCCATTAGAGAGCATGGTGTGTCTAATTGTTAAGTCAACTATGATATCAATATTAGGCAACGAAAAGTCATCTTTGCGGCAAGCTTTGTTTAGATCTTGGAAATCATTGCATAGTCTAACTCTGCCATCAGGTTTGGATACTAGCACTATGTTGGATACCCACTCTGGATAGTCTATTGCTTTGATGAACCCTACATCCAGCAGTTTCTTGAGTTCTTCCTTTACTAGTAGTGCAATGTGTGGATGCATCTTTCTGAGTTTTTGCTTGACTGGTTTGACCCCTGGATCTAGTGGAAGATGATGTAGAATCAAATCTAGGTCCAAACTAGGCATATCTGCATATGACCAAGCAAATTTGACTTGCTTTTTCTTGAAGAATGGTACAAATTGTCTTTTCTAGAGGAGTTAGAGACTTTGCAAAGTGAATGATCTTAGGTTGTTCCTCTGTTCCAATGTTGATAGGTTCTGTAGGTTCCACAACAATCTAAAACTTCTCCTAATGCATGTCAGTGGGGAGAGTGTCAAGCCTTCCATCATTAGGTTCCATAGTTGGTTTTCACCATCAGATGTTTCCTTTCTTTTTACTATTTTGGGATTTAATACTACCACAGAGCGGTTTTCACCACCAGATCCATTCTTGATTTTTATGTTATTACAACTGGAAGGCTTGGTACCCTCTCCAAAATAAACCATGGTGTTGAGTTCAATTGTGAAACTAGATTTATGATCTCCTACGGATAGGTGGTCCCTAAGTTCCATGTAGTCAATATAGGCATCATCATTTTGGAACATGTCTAGTTGCGAGGTTCCTTGTAAATCCCAGTCGATGAGTTCACGATGTACAAGGGGGAGGGAATTGGAAGATAGATCTCATTCGTTGATAGTTTGAATGGATATAGAATTGGGATTGATAGGGATATGATCTGAGATAGTACTTTCCTCCAAATTGTTTATTGCAATGGAACTCTGACCTTCCCCGAAAGTTATATTCTCTGGAATTGGCGAATCACACTCTAATGGTCTATGCGTTAGCATTTGTCCCTCACAGTAGGGGCTATAGGTTTGAATGGTCTCAACTTCTTTATCCTCATAGGACTGTCCTATGAGTTCCTCCCACTCATATTCGTTGGAGTTTGTGTCACTATCTTCTTGTAGGGCATGAATCTGTTCCACAAAACAAGCATTTGCCTTAGCTTTGCTCTTGTCCTTGTATCCTAACCCTTTTGTATTTCTTTCTAGTGAGGATGAAGAAGGTTGAATGGGTTCTGTTATTGATGGGAAGCCTCAGTCGGTAAGACTTACTCCCTCTTCTTTCAGGCTGACAGTCAGTTCAACCGTCGCCTTGAACTCTCATCGCTGTGACCTTTACCATCGGCGAACACTTGCAACTTGTTGCTGATACGCTGATACACTAACTTAGTATATACTTGGCGTGACTTGTTATTACTGGTGGACTAAAGTTTCTATACCCTAATTCACCATTCTGACCGGTCACCATTTGTATCTGATGAAAGATACATTCTCAATATACATTCCCCACATGCTTTCTCAACATACATTCTCAATATACCTTTGAACCACACTCGTCAGCAAGACCTAGATCATCAGCGAACTCCTTGTTTGTTCTCCTGATATGCCAATATGTGTTATCTTCAGTGAGACCCTACTCGATGTACTTTGTCACCCTGATCTGAATCTTAGGTCGCGACTTCCGTTCAGTGGCTCGAACCCCCCTTCGGCCAGATGATCCTCGTCGCTCTGAGCAAGGAATGTTTTTTTTCTGATGGCCTCTGTCTCACCAATAACAACTCCAACTCCTCCAATCCAAACCCTAGCACATGGAGATGTTAGGCCGCCTACTATGCACAATCATTAGTCTAGAACATATGCACCACCTAACAATGAAATAAAATAGGAAACAAACGAATATTGTACAACAAAGCCATTCCACTAATTTCGATAGAAATCTCACCAATGGATTGCTTCACATCGACATTTTGCAACAATGGAAGTATAGAAAGGAAAAGAAATGTATAGCTAAGCAATTTGTAATTACAGAGAATGGAAAACAAATTGACGACACAGAATGGTTCGATTTCTCCTTAACATAATGCACAATTACATTCACACAATTACATTCGATCTCCTCCTTGCTTCGATCTGGTTACCATTATTCTTGATTTTGCTCATTTCCCTAGTTTTATTAACTCGCCAAAGGAACACCAACCCATTCCAAGTGGCTGGGAGACTGATTCCAAGCGACTAGGAGAAAACTAACTGATTCCAAGTGGCTGGGAGACCAACTGTCTAACCACTAACAATTTGACAAATGCAAACTACTTACTTGGGACTTACAAAGTTTGTTTTAGGTCTAGATACAAACAGAAATGACATGCATTGGTTGAATAGACCTTATTACAATGCAAACATGATTTCCTAAACAAAACATGATTTTAAATGCCTCATGGAGGCCACCTTGTGTTAGGTGCTCCTGCACCATACACCCCACCTAGAAAAGAACTCATGTCCCATGAGTTGAGTTTGTGTCTTGCACCACCATCATCAGGTCTTCCCCACGATCTATGGACCACAACTTGCTTCCATGGAATCAAAAATTCATGCCTAGAATTGTAGGCTCTACGCACACCTTGCCATGAGTGAGTGCTTGCAACCAAACTTGGATGTTGTACACCATGATTGCTTACTGCCATAACTACTTGAACATCTTCATTCAAAATCTTGGTCCATGCTTCGTGTACTACTGCTATGGTAGAATATGATTGTCCGTCAACTCTTGTTGGCTCTAGAGGACAAACAATGGTCCCTACTATGATAGCATCTCTTTCTTTCCAATCAACTTGTGGTTGCTTGCAGACCTTCTCTTTGACCTTCTGTTGATCCATCTCAGACATTACCATATGATCTCCATAATTCAAAACTGAAATCACTTTCAAACTGTGATCTTTAGTAATCTCACTCCTTGAGACATCCTCAACTATCCTTGTCTCTTCTTCATTGATCTTCACAAACTCTTTCTTACCCACAAAAATAATCTTGGCTGCTTTCTTTGCTTCAATATCCTCCTGCAATGGTGTCATCACAAAAGTCTTTCCATCCTTCTTGATGGTGTATGTGTTAGCATTTCCATCATATAATTCTTGCCTATCAAACTGCCATGGCCTGCCTAAAAGTAGGTGACAACACTCCATGGGCAAGATGTCACATAAAATTCTCTCCTTATATTCTGCAATCTGAAAATCAACATATGCCTGTTCATCTACCAAAAGTGATTGGCTATCACTTACCCAAGATGCTTTGTAAGGAGTTTGATGAGGAATCCTTTCTATGTTCAATTTATCCACCATTTCCCTAGACACCATATTATCTGTTGAACCAAAATCTACGACTACCTTGCATATTTTATCTTCTCTTTTGCAGTTGATCCTAAAAAGAGCTCTCCTCTGTGATGGTTCAGTCTGCACTGGTTCTTTGAGTAGTGTCCTCTTGATCATCAGATTTTCTCCCACTTCTGATGTCAAATTCACTTCAGGAGATGTCACACTCCCTGCATCCTCTTGATTCAATGTGGTTCTTCTCTCATTACCATGAGAAGTTGAGGCCTTCTCTGGACACTTTTAAGTTGGGTGCCCTATCTGATTACAATTATAACATTTTATGTTGGAGAACTTGGATTCTCTACCTGATCCATTTGTCCCACCTCTTTCATTTGGCCTTCTTCCTCCATAGCTTCCTCTACTACTTGAGTCTCCAACTTGCTCTTCTTGGCTAGACTCACCACTAGGCCTCTGGTTAGGACTTCTGCCTCCAAAACTGCCTCTAAAATTTATGTCACCTCTTCCTCTACTCTGCTGCTCACCTTTCCTCTTCAGCTTCTCTTCAGCTCTTAATGCTACTTGAAAACACTTTTCCACAATTTCAGGGGTAAATAAACTTATCTTATCTTGAATATTGATCCTCAAACCATTTAAATACCTTGCTACCTTGGCTTTTTCATCCTCCATGTACCCACAATGAAGAGTGTATTTGTGAAACTCCTCAGTGTAAGTAGCCACATCCATATCTTTTTGCTTGAGGTTTTGCATTTTCCTGTAAACCTGCACCTCGTAGTTAGATGGAAGGAACTAGGACTTGATCTTATCCAACATTCTGCTCCACAAAGAAATGATACTCTTCCCATTATTTACCCTCTCTCCTTGGGTGTAATTCCACCATGTAAAGGCAGCACCTTTGAGTTTAGTTTTTGCAAACTTAACTTTCTTACTTTTAGAAACTTTCTTGTATTCGAAGTAGTTGTTTAGAGCCTCAATCCACTCCATAACTTCCTCAACATTCATCTTCCCACTAAACATGGGGACATCTATCTGAGCCTCTAAAGAGTCCTTGCCAATTACCTTGATGGCTTCTAGGAATTGCTATTGTTTAGCCGGTATCTTTGCCTCTTCTTGTTCTTCTGCTTCTTCCTCTTTCTCTTCTTCTTCTTCTAAACCTTCCTCTATCCTTTTTCCTATCTTCATTGCCTTCAATTCTGCTTGGAGTGCTTCCCTAACTCCAATTTTGATCACCTCTTCCATCTCTTTAAATTTCTTGACCACTTCATTGGTCAACCCCTTTGGAGGCATATTGCTAGCCTCTCCTTCGCTCTCTCTGTCTGACATAAACATTCATAGACAGCGCCAACACTTCTGCAAATCCTCAATTCGACTACAACACAATGCTCAATTAGCTGTCCATCCTACACATTGTTTCACAAACCCATTCCTCTCGTCCAATAGCAGATCCTAGAGATGCACTACCACTCTCTCTCACAGTGGCCTCACTCTACACCCTCTTCTAGCCAAACTGCTATTGGTGAATGGTCACGACAGACCTCATCATCGTCTACCCACACACTACAAGAATCCTATTCCTTCTCGCAACTAGATGGCATGAACAACTCTTCATCTGCCTTCTTAGTGACATAAATTAAATACACAACACCTTCACCCAGAGCTTTCACTAGCTCTGATACCAATATGATGGGGAGCCTTAGTCGGTAAGACTTACTCCCTCTTCGCTCAGGCTGACAATCAGTTCAATCGTCGCCAAACTCTCATCCTGTGACCTTTACCATCGGGGAACACTTACAACCTATTACCAATACGCCGATACACTAACTTAGTATATGCTTGGCGTGACTTGCTATTACCGGTGGACTAAAGTTTCTATACCTTGATTCACCGTTTGTATCCGACGAAAGATACATTCTCAATATACATTCCCCACATGCTTTCTCAACATACATTCTCAATATACCTTCAAACCACACTCGTCAGCAAGACCTAGATCATCGGGAACTCCTTGTTTGTTCTCCCAATATGCCATTATGTGTTATCTTCGGTGAGACCCTACTCGATGTACTTTATCACCCCGATCTGAATCTTAGGCCGTGACTTCCGTTCAGTGGCTCGAACCCCCCTTTGGCCAGACTATCCTCGTTGCTCTGAGTGAGGAATGTTTTTTTTCTAATGGCCTCTGTCTCACCGATAACAACTACAACTCCTCCAATCCAAACCCTAGCACATGGAGATGCTAGGCCGCCTACTGTGCACAATCCTCAGTCTGGAACATCTGCACTGCCGAACAATGAAACAAAACAGGAAACAAACGAATATTGTACAACGAAGCCATTCCACTGATTTCAACAGAAATCTCACCAGTGGAATGCTTCACATCCACATTTTGCAACAACAGAAGTATAGAAAGGAAAAGAAATCTACATCTAAGCAATTTGTAATTACAAAGAATGGAAAACAAATTGATGACATAGAATGGTTTGATTTCTCCTTAACACAATGCACAATTACATTCAATCTCCTCCTTGCTTCGATCTGGTTACCATTATTCTTGATTTTGCTCATTTCCATGGTTTTATAAACTTGCCAGAGGAACACCAACCCATTCCAAGTGGCTGGGAGATTGATTCCAAGCGGTTGGGAGAAAACTAATTGATTCCAAGCAGCTGGGAGACCAACCGTCTAACCACTAACAATTTGACAAATGCAACCTACTTACTTGGGACTTACAAAGTTTGTTTTAGGTCTAGATACAAATAGAAATGACATGCATTGGTCGAATAGACCTTATTACAATGCAAACATGATTTCCTAAACAAAACATGATTTCAAATGGCTCATGGAGGCCACCTTGTGTAAGGTGCTCCTACACCAATTATTCCTTCCTTTCTTAGGCCAATGGGACCTTTTCCATCATAACCCATTCTGTGTAGGATAGACTCACCACGCCCATATATTTCTATTGGGAGCTTAGGTTATTCTTTTTGTGTGTTGTCTTCTTCTGTGTAGAGCAATGATAAGACATCTCTTTCCTTAGTTTCATCTGATAGGGTCCCCCATTTTACAAAGGTAGCTGTAGGAGCTTTAGGAGGAGCAAAAGGTTTTGGAATGTATTTAGGTGGGGGTCTGCTAAAGGATCTTGGGGATAGAGGCAATTTGGCTAAGTTGAGGCTGTGCTCGATGGAATATTCCCCTACTCCCGTTTCTTTGATGGTGATTTTCTTCTCTTTAGGTCTGGATGAGGAAGCTTCAGAGGTAGAACCATGCTATGAGATGGGGGATATAAAGGCTCTATTGTTGGGAATGATGCAATCGGGCTTCGAGAGGATAGTGTTGCAATGCTGGAACAGATCAGGATCACCTTGGCTGGTGATCCGTTTGCCATCATGAGGAAATTTGATGCATTGGTGATAGGTAGAAGGTACAGCTTGCATGGCGTGAATCCAGGGTCTACCTAGGAGGATATTATAGGCTAGCTCCTTGTCTAGGACTTGGCAGACAATGTCCTTTATCAATGGTCCCACTTGTATTAGTAATATCATTGTTCCTTTGGTAGTTCTTTCTTCTTCATCATAGGCCTTGATGGTGATCTTTTTTCTAGGATCTACTATAGCTTCAGAGAACCCCAATGTAAGGACTAGCTTGAGCGTGCAAATATTTAAATTGGCTCCTCCATCAATAAGAACTCTTTTGATATGGTGTCTATTAATGAATGCGACAATATGCAAGGGTGTGTTATGAGGTTGAGACACTGAGAGTTCATCTTTTTTGGTTAATGAGATGGTGCTTGAGGAGGTTAGATTTACTACCATGGCTTGAAACTTTTCTTGGGCTAGGTTCGTGGGTATAGTTGTTTCCACTAGGGCTTTATCGAGAATCTCATTGTGAGAAGGAGACAGACACAACAATTCTAAGATGGATATGTGGGCAGCAGTTTTTCAAAGTTGGTCTATCACGCTATACGTATGGGGGTTGGACGAAGAAGGTGACAACCTTGGAGGGAGCGTGTTTATCGTGACCTTACCACTGTGGGTGATGATGTTGCAATCAGTTTTGTTGGGTTCTGATGGTTGGTTGGGTGTGACCATATTGACTTGTGGGATGTTCTCTGATATGCAGTTGATGGTATAATCAAATGACACACTCGTGTAGTTTGCATTGTTGTTTCCATTGTTTTAATTCTGCTTGTTGTGGTTGTTATTGTTATTGTTGTTGTTGTTGTATGTCGGTCATGATTGAGAAGCGGATCCTTGTATGGCACATGTGTTTCGTTAGAGGTATGTTATTGAGTGCTTTCTTGATTTTGGTCAAGTATGTCTTGAATGACATTTTTGAGATGGATACAGTTGTCGATTGTGTGGCCTCTTCCTCTATGGCATTAGCAGAAATCTGTATCTTTCCAATAGTGAGGTTTTATTTGAGGTTCATAGTCACTAATTGGTGGAAGAGTAATCTCATTATTGGCCAATAGCTTTCTTAATGTAGATTCTTGAGACTCCCCTAGTGGTATGAATTTTTGCCTAGGGTTGGAATTGAACCATGGCCTTGGCTCGCGAGAGAAGGTCTTGTTTTACGAAGCATTGTTTACTTCTTCTTTGAGAGTGAAGATTGGTTGTTGTTTGGGTGCTGCCACTTTGGCATCAACTACTCCATCATTGATGACAAATTTTGTTCTTTGTCCAAAACTTTGATTTGTCTGTTGTGTAGTTTGAGTTAGGTGTGTCCTTGTACAACTTGATTTGCCCCTTGGAGATAATAGTTTTCTCGATAAATAGCCCCATCTCAATGACTTTAAAAAATGAGGTAGGGCATTGAATTTGTATTTGGTAGCTTAGATCGGAGTTAAGGTTGTGGACAAACATCTCTGTCATTTGCTTCTCAAGCATGTCATATGGGTATTTGCTTGTGAGTTGTCTCCACCTTTATAAGGAGGCAAATGATTCGCCACCTTTTTGCTTTGTATTACATAGGTCAAGTATGGAAACTTTGTGTTCAATGTTGTATGAGAAGTGTGTGATGAATTTATTTACTAACTCATCAAAAGTTTTGATTCCCAGTGAGAGTCGTGAGAACCATTCCATGGATTGACCACCTAGAGATCTAGGGAATAGTCTCATTAAGATAGTTTTGTTGTGAGCCACTTCCAAGCATGCGGCGTTAAATTCCCTAATGTGATCCCTTGGGTCTCCTTTTCCTTTGTTTTTTCAAATTTAGGTACTTTGAACTGATAGGGAAAGGGTACCATGTTCAAGCTTTTGTCAAAGGGATACAGTGTAATGTCTTCCAAGGAATAGGTTTTTGTGGACAGACCCACTTTGAGATTTGTCATTTGTTGCGTTAGGGTCTCAATTTGTTTCCCCATTTCCTCCATAGGTATGTTTGGGTCTATGACTTTCTTTCCTTTGTCCTCGATAGCATGTTTTGTTGTGATGCTCACAACACGCCCCATTTTACTCCTTAGCAAAATGAGGACCCCTGCAATGGCTTTGCTTTTTGGCTTTTGTGTGTGGGTCTGTTGGGTGGTAAAAGAGAAAAGAGAGTGAAATTACAAACCTTGTTGAAAACAATAAAAAAAATTGCATTGAATACCAGAGCTAAATATGGGTGAATTCCTTGTCAAAAATGAGTGAGGGTTGCTTTTTGAACCATGTAAAAATTTCCTGTATTTTGCAAGTTATGAGTGTTTTGGTAAAATGTACATTTGGGTTTGTATGTTGCATATACAAAGTATTTTGTATATCGGGTTGCATATACATGGTTCTTTGTATGCAAGGTCGCTTGTATACAAAGTCTTTTTTATATCGCTTTGCATATACCAAGTTGTTTGCATATACAAGGTTTGTTTGTATATCTTTTTACTTGTATGCATTTTGTTAATGTTCTTTTTATACATACAAGTTGGACCTGACGAAAGTTCTTCAAAGTTTAAGTGGATAATTGTTTAAATCCGTTGAATGCACTTTACATTTGTATGTTTAAACATGCAAAGTGGATATACAATGCCCATATACATTGGGCGGAACCGAAATGTTTATTGGAGTTAGTTTTGTCGTTGTATGATTTTTGCTTTGTATGTATGTTTCGAGACCTACAGAGTGAAACATACAAAGTGAAATATACATTGGGCGGAACTAAAATAGTTATTAAATGAGATAAGGTCATTGTATGTTTGTGCTTTGTATGTATGTTTCGATACATGCATTACACTACATACAAGTCGCGGAACTCAAAAGATTAAAAAACAATTAATGTGATGTATCAACACTTAATGTACATTGAAGGATGCATTACACTATATATACATGCAGCGGAATCAAAGGGTTATGAAAAGAGGTTAAGTCATTGTATATTCCGTGCTTTGTATGTATGTTTATACATGCATTGTGGTCATACAAAGTGAAATTCAGAGAAAGGTTAAATTTGGTTAATCCGATGTATCATTACTTAATGTATATCTAAAATACATTGCATTATATACATCGCGGATTTGACAGGTAAGTAAACTGCGGTTAATGAAGAGGTTGGAGTCTGAATGGACATACAAGGGTCTTTGCATGTATCTTTGGCGAAATATACAAGGGCCGAATGCTAATAGAAAGTTAAATACAGAGAATTCTTTGTATGTTTAACGCTTGTATGTCTACAATGTACATATGCGATATACAAGCCAATATGCAAAACAAAATATACAAGCCGGATTTGAAAGGGAAGTTCAAAATAGAAAAATCCTTGAATGTTTTAATGCTTGTATTTTTATAACATACAAAGCCCGATATACAAAAGAAAAGATACATCGGCCAGAAGTATAAGGTCGGCGGGAAATTTATTGATCGACCCGACTACGAGGGTCTTACCGATGACAGAGAAAGGCAAGCTGATAGGAATTGCATCGGCCAAAAAGCTATGATCGGAATGAAATCATTCGATTAATCCGACTAAGGATGGTTACACCGATGACAGAGAAATGCAAACAAAAAAGTTACATCGGCCAGAAGGGTGCGATCGGCGGGAAACTTTTGGATCGATCCAACTGAGTGGGTCATGCCGATGATGAAGATATACATAATCGATAAAAGGAAAGTTTGAAAGCATGTGAATACTGAAGCAGAAGGCTGAACTGTTGGTGCATTAGTGGCTATGATTAATGCCCATCTAACATTTTGACAAGGTATAAATTGGCAAAAGCAATGTGAATATTTTATAATCCATTTTATTGTTTGTTTGCAGGTATATGCAGGTGAAACTTAATGGCGATGACATCACAGAGTGGCGATGGATCACAAAGGAGCAAGAGGAGTAAAGGCTTTCAATGCGAAGAGAAATGTAGGTGGAAGGAAACATTATTATATGGGCAACAGAGGATATTTTGACGATTGCTAGGGTTTCCAAGGGGCATCCTTACACTCGATATGGGTATGCTGCTCAGAGATCTTTGAGAAGATTGTGTTTTCCACCGATGCTACTGCACTTGGGATATGGACCGTTGATTAACTAGGGTTTTGAAGCTATATTGGGGATAATCAAATCTATATATTGAGCCCCTTTACTCTGTAATAGGTTACACAGGGATTTTTAGAAAATAGCTAGCAGTTGTAATAGGAATAGTTTAGAGTAGAAGGAGGTCGCCTGTGTCTGCAATAAGGAATGCGTGGAACATCTAGCTTCCTTACTGTATCTGTAAAGCATTGTAAGTTTTTGTGAAATTGATTAATGAAGCTAAGAGTCATTCATACATTATAAATCATATATGACTGTGTGTTTTGAATACAAATGAATCTGGAATTCTACATCTATTTTCTGAGTGTCTTCTGGCTCTTCTTTGTACTTGAAATAATATCTCTTAAAGCTTGCAATCTTTAATGTATGTTCATGAAAATACTCAGGGCATTCACATTCAAAGGTTTAATATGTCGATTTAATCAATTTGTTGTACTTCTTACAAGGTGTATAACAGAACATTTAGATCCTGTAGTAGAATGGAGTTTAGTTTAGATTTCTCTAACTTTTCCCAAACCATCTAGAATACTTAGCTTAAATGTAGAAATCTAAAGGAGATTGTCTGATATTTGAAGGAAACATGAACAACTGAGTTGATATCGGACAGTTTTCATAATATTTGAAAGAAAGCTTGTGTTAACATAAATCATATACAGCTTTCTGATACAGTAACAAATTTATGCAAAGGAATGAATAAAAATGTTGATATTTGTGATAGTTTGCATAATTAGAGTCCAGTGAATCATCAAAAAACCTTAAATCACGTAAGGGCCCTTGCATATTACAGCTTCACATTAACCTACTGAATTATCCAATAGGTCAAGACCTGACCATATAGAAACTTGGGATTAAGCAAATCTTAATTGATTTCTTCATATCTTTCAAGACAGTTAGGTTCATTTTGTGAATTTTAACTTTTGTTATGAATGTGTAAAAACAATCATCAACACTTTTTAGCGCTAGAAGGAGGGATTGAGTAGATTTAAGGGTTGGTTCTAAGTAAAGCTAGCTCATAACAGTAATAGAGTGACTAGGTCTAGATCCACTTTAGAAGATATATTCGTGCAATTACCTGATAAAAGGCAAAGTAAGAGTCCTTTGATTTGGAATACCAGAATATCACACACCAGAGGTTCATCTGGAACACCTCCTGGATCACCTTTTAGTATCCATAACTTTGTGAGTCCTAGCAGTTCTTCATTTAGATCTTTGAATCTTGGTTTAGGTACTCCTAGAGGTCTCAGTCCTCCTAGGAATCCTAATCATCCAAGAAACCCTAATCCTCCAAGAAAGCCAGGTATTCCTACCGGTTCAGTTCAAGCACAAGTACCTGCAATGGCTTATTTTAATATCAACTCTCCCATACATTTCACTAATTATCATGAGATGCCAAAAAATCCTGAAAAGATATGTCCTAAACACCAGTTACATCAGGATCCAGAAGATCACATTAGAATACTCAAAGAGGCATGCTTTAGGGCCAGGTTAGAATATGAGGATGTTGTGTGTAGATTGTTTCCTTACACCTTCAATGAGTAGGCTTCTAACTGGTATGTTAACTTGCCCAATGGTTATATTGCTTCTTGGGCACTTATGGAAGAAACATTTTTGTCTAGATTTAGGGGACCAATAGATCCTTCCACCTTATATCACAAGTTAGCTGCAATAAAGAGAGGTAAAGGGGAGCTGATTGACAATTTCAATGATAGGTTTCAAAAGGCCTATTCTAGGATAGTAGCTTCTTACATAGTAAATGCAAATACATTGTTAGCCATGTATTATGTTGCCTTAGATCCATTAACTGCTATGTTTGTCAAAAGAAAGCCTGACATAGATACAATATCTAAAGCCTATAAGGAGGCGGGCTCTGTAAACCAAGAGATGAGACAAACAACCTATAATCCATTTCCTAATGGATGAAATCTTGGGATACAAAATCAAACACAACCTTGGAATGGAGTCACTACACATAACACTCCATTATTGAATCTAGTTCCTACATACACACTTTTGTATATTCCTGCCCCAATCCAGGCCATAGCCCCTTATAATGGTAACACTGCCAATAATAATCAGAGTAATGGTCAACCTTTCTTCCAACCTCCTCAGAATACATTTGTGGCAAAGGCACTAGAGGAAAGAGAAGAAATCAAAGAAATTACTGCACACTTGAAAAGATTGACTACTGAAATGACGCAACTGAGAAATAAAAATTTCTATGGTAGAAACAACCAAGGATACAATCAAAACCATAACCAAGGCTACAGTCAGAACTACAACCCAAGTCAGAACCAGAATTATAATCAAAATAATAACCAGGGTCAAAGTTCAAATCAAAATCATAATTACAGTCACAATCAGAATCATAATCAAGGACAACAGATGCAAAACAGAGGACCAGCTACAGATAACAGGGCTTGGGGTAATAACAATAAGAATCAAAATCAGCCAAGGCCACCTAAGACATGGAACACAGGGCCAAATAATGGCACCCTAGCTTCTCCGTTTGAGAATTTAGATAACCAGGATACACAACAAACGACTAGGATTCAAATGGCTAATGTAGCATTGAAGAATTGGTGCAGAATCCATAGTACCAGTGCCCATGCTGAACTAGATTGTCCTTAGTTCCATTTAGCAGCCAGTATTTTCAATGTAGATGTACAGGCTCCCACTTCTGAGTTTCTCATTCCCAAAGGTAATGAAGTAGTGCCCTCAGGATATGAGACTGCGTTAGTCTTAGAAACTTTTCTTTTTTCAACTAGAGAAGAAGAGGATCAATTGTTAGAGGATGAACCTTATTTTTGTGAAAACCTATATCCTGAATCAACCTTTGTACTTTTGAAACTGAAAATGAAGTGTTACATGAAACAGAAGAGGTACAGGCTTTTCAGCAGTCAAACAAAAATCACACCTACAATTTGAGAAATAACACTAGGCCAGGAGGTCCTTTCACTACTTCCACTCCTCCTAACAATTTCAAAACTCCCCCAAATCAGAATGCTAGTAATAATCCTGCTATACTGAAAGCTAATCATCATGCAAATAAGGGAACAGTAGCACAAAAGGTCCAAACAGGTAAAATAGAGACAGAAGAAACAGTGAGGTTGATGAGTTATTTATCTGAAGAGATAAAGAAAATTAAGGTCAGTATACCTTTGTGCAAATTATTGAAAAGCCCAGGGGTCAGAAATGCTTTCATAAAATCTTTGGATACATATGTGACTGGTGAGGTTTCTGTTGATGTGAGTATTCCTAGTAGAGATTCGCAACCCAAAGAAAAAAGTAAGAAAATTGAGCAGCCTTCCAACACTAATGTGGTAATGTATGCAGATAAAAAGGATGCTCCTCCTTTCTTGTTAACCATTAGGATATGTGGAAAGAACATACATAATTGCATGGTAGATTTTGGTGCATCAGCTAATGTAATGCCTTTAGGAATATGCAAAACTTTAGGGCTGACTCCTTCTAAATCTTCTAAAGTTGTTACATAATTGGACAAAACTGAGGTTAATGTGATAGGAGAACTGATGAATATTCAAATACAATTAGCCTCAGATCCTAGGGTAAGTCAGTTTATTGACATTCAAGTAGTAGATATACCTATAAATTATGGGATGTTATTGTGTAGAGATTGGTCTAAAACATTGAATGGATATATGGCCACAGATTTTTCACATGTGGTTACCTTGGAGAGTGTTCCAAATCAGATCAGGATAGAAGTTGAACCTAGGATGAAACACATGATTACATAGTACAATAGGACTAATGAGATATTGTATGCTTCTATTAAACCTGGTGTTTATAGAATCACTGACAAGGGAGTACAAATTGAAGAAATCCTGATGTTAAATTTTAGAGAAAAACATGTCAGTAAGGAAACAAAATTGTTCATTGAGTCTGATGGAAATTCTTCTGATGAAGAAAACAATGCAATGAACAATTTTGGTCAGACCACTAGACAAGAAATGGAAAGGTGCATTGAACAAAATCTGCCAATTCAATGCAAATTGTATAAAAACATGTGTAGAGTCCATAATAAACCACATTCTAAAGAGAATTGTGGTATGTGCAGGGATATTATAGAATACCAGTACATAAAATGCACGAAGGGAGTAGGAGTACAAGAGGGAAAGGTTAATCCTAATCAACCAGAGAAATACTTTCAGAAAAACATAGATGTGTTGATCCCAGATTTAAAAGAAGAAACAAAGGACAAGAATATTTGTCTTTCTGATTTACAAACTAAAGGCATAACTGTGCAAGTAGGTCAAAATGAATTGCTTGTAAATGAACAAGATAGCACCTCACATGTGATAGAAAAAGCAAAACATGCCAAAGTAAAGGGTCAAAAGAATAAGGATGGCATGTGGACCCTATAATGTGATGGGTCTAAATCCAAACAAGGTACGAGTGTGGAGCTTATAGATCTTCATGGTAAGTCATATTTAGCAGCATATAGGTTACAGTTTGCTTGTACTAACAATGTTGCAGAATATGAAGCTTTAATTTATGGACTAGTCATGGCTATCAAGAAAAAGGTAAAAATGATCAGGGTATTTTCAGATCCTGAGTTGGTAGTCAGGCAAATAAGGAAATTGTATGCATGCAACTACAAAAAGGATGGTTTTTTACAGGCATAGGGTGTGGGATTTGATAGATTCATTTGATGCTTTTAACATAGAACATATCCCTGGAGAATTGAACCATAGACCAGATGCATTAGCAGTTGCTGCTAGCACATTGGAACCCTTAACACTGTCAAGTTTAAAAAGATTTGTTGTTGAATTAGTAATTGTTCCTAGCATACCAGATAATGTTACTCATTTTCAGGTATTTGAAGGGGATCAGCAAATTGTAGATTTCCTAACCTGTAATGAGGTTTTTGAAGCTCAAATTATTGATGAACAGGAAAGGCCTGATGTGTCTTGGGATGAAGAAGACATAATCAACCTGAAAAGCAATTTCTTACCTAAGGGGGTGATTGAGTTAGAATAGATTTTTGACTTTGATGGGGTAGTAAGACAGAAGGACTTGCCCAAAACTAAGGGCGGTAAGTGTGACCCATTTAACCTAGGAACAGAGCAGAGTCCACAAAATGTACTTATTGGAAAGGCTTGCTCTGAAGAATTGAGAAAAGAAATTGTGGATGTTCTGAAAGAGCACAAACATGTCATAGCATGGACATATCAAGATTTGAAAACGTATGATACATCCATCATAACTCATGTGATACCTTTGAGACTAGAGGTTAAACCATTTAGGCAGAAACAAAGGCCTGTGAATGCCATTTTAGAGCCTTTAATCTTCAAAGAAGTAAAGAAGTTATTGTCTGCCAGAATAATTTTCCTAGTCAGACATTCAGCCTGGGTAGCTAATTTAGTACCTGTGAGAAAGAAGAGTGGAGACATTAGGTTATGTGTAGATTTTAGAAATCTGAATAAGGCATCTAAAAAAGATAATTATCCTTTGCCTCCAATAGATGAAGTGTTGCAAGCAGTGAATGGGGCTAAAATGATGTCTTTCTTAGATGGATTCTCAGGATATAACCAGGTCTTAATAGATAAAGAGGATAGATTAAAGACCACTTTTACTTGTAAAAGGGGAAATTATGCATACAAGAGAATGCGTTTTGGTCTAATCAATGCAAGTGCCACATTTCAGCGAGCCATGGACATTGCATTTCGTGGATTGTCAGGTAAGTGCATTGTTATTTATATGGATGATTTAACTATTTATTCTAAAGATGCATCCACTCATGCTGTAGATCTGAGAAAAACACTTAAAAGATGCGAAAGGTACGGGATTTCCCTTAACCCAAAGAAATGTTCATTTGGCGTAACTGAAGGAAAATTATTAGGACATGTCATTTCTGAAAATGGGATATCTATTGATCCTGATAGAATAGAAGGAATAAAGAAATTGCAATTACCAAACAGTAAGACAGAACTAAAGTCATTTTTTGGTAAGATTAATTTTGTCAGGAAGTTTATCACAGGGTTTGCAGAAATTGTGCAACCATTGAATGCCATGTTGACGAAGGAGGCAAAGATAGAATGGACACCGGTAGCTAAAGCCACATTTGAAGATATCAAGGAGACCATTTTTGATGCTTCTGTGCTGACAAGTCTAGATTATACAAGGCCATTTTACATCTATTCTTTTGCATCCTCACATTTAGTTGCAGCCGTTTTGACACAAAAGGTAGAAGAGAGCGAAGAAAAACCCATAGCCTTTATGAGTGCACCTCTGAAGGATGCACGGCTGAGATATCTTGACATAGAAAGACAAGTGTTTGCATTAGTAAGAGCAGTGAAAAAATTCAAACATTATATCTTACGCAATCAGGTTAAAGCCATAGTGCCAGATGCAGCCGTGAAGATGTTGTTGATGCAGAATGAGCCTGGAGAGAAAAGAGCCAAATGGATTACAACACTGTAGGAGTTTGATATGGAAATCATCCCAATGAAGTTGGTCAAAGGACAAGCATTAGTACAGACCATAGCAAACACATACCCAAATTTGGTGAAACAGCAGTATGTGTTGAATTCTAGTGATGCCTCATGGTGGTATGATGATTTGACCACTTTTCTAATATCAAGCAAATATCCAAATAAAATAAAATCTTCTCAGAGGAGAGATTTAAAGATTAAAGCACAAAAGTACATGGTACAAGGAGGTCTTCTATTCAGAAAGAACCATGATGGAATATATTTAAGATGTTTAAACAGAGTTGAAGTAGATAAGGTGTTGTCAGAATTACATGATAAGTATGGAACTACTCATGGTTCCCATTTAGCTACAATGCATAAGATATTGAGAGTGGGATACTACTGGCCTACAATGTTTAAGGATATAGAGAGTCACATTCGAAGCTATCACACTTGTCAAACTGCAGTAGACAAGGGAAGGAATCAGGCTAATCCATTATAGTCAGTCATTGAGTCTAGGCCATTTGCATAGTGGGGTTTAGATTTCATTGGAGTCATATATCCTCCGTCATCTGCAGGACATAAGTTTATACTGACAGTGACTGACTACTATACAAGGTGGACTGAAGCCACATGTTGCAAGTTCTCTACTACTAAGGTTGTCATCAAGTTCCTTGGAGAAAACATCATTACCAGGTTTGGAACTCCATATTCGCTGGTATGTGATAATGGCCCTGCTTTTTCTTCTCTAAAATTTTTTAAATGGGCATTTGAATATGGGATAGTTTTAAAGTTTTCTTCAAATTATTATCCTCAGGGGAATGAGTTAGCTAAGTCTACAAACAAAATTTTATTGGATATAATCAAGAAGCTAACTGAAAAGAATCCTAGAGAGTGGAACACATTGTTGAAGTATACGTTGTGGGTAGATAGGACTAAGGTTAAGTCAGCCTTAGGTAATGCACCTTATCACTTAGTTTATGGGACTGATCCCATACTTCTAGTGAATTTAAGAATATCAGTCTAGAAGTTTGCTAATGAATATTTAGGCTTTGATGACCATAGAGAGGCCAGAATAATACAAATGTTACAATTAGATAAGAAAAGAGATCAAGCCATTGAGAAATTTGCCAAACATCAAGCAGTAGTCAAGAGATGGTTTGATAAAAGAGCAAGAGTCAAAACGTTTAGAATATCAGACTTAGTGCTGTGCTGGGACAAAGCACATGAAAGGAAAGGGAATCATGGAAAATTTGACAAGTTATGGTTAGGTCCATTACAGGTCGCAGAAATAATTAGAGACAATACTTTAAGGCTCAAGACCTTGACTAGGGAAGATGTGCCATTACCAGTTAATGGCCAACATTTGAAACATTACTTTTAGGCTTAAGGTGAGGGCAGTAAGTTTATGTGTATCATAATGTAAATTTTGTACAGTTTTGGGTTGTTTTGTTTTGTTTTTGTTTTTTTTTGTTTTGTGTTGTTTATGTTGTGTTCTTTTTGTTTTTCTTTTGTTTTTTGTTGGTTTGTGTGTTGTGTTTTCTTAGTAAGGATGTTTGTTTTGATTCAGAGTATGCAGGAGCAGACTGACAACCACTGAAAACAACAAAAAATCTAGAACATTCAGGTTAATTATTTAAAATTTATGCATAACTTGTTGTGACTGTCATGAATGTAGAAATTTGTTTTACTTGTGAAATTTTGTATTCAATAACTGTGGGTTGGGTATTCAAGGAAGTTTCTCACAATGACACACCTAAAATCCTTGGGTTTTTTGAACCTACCAGTGTAGATATTAGGTGAAAAATCAGAGGTCACCCTTGCTACCATTACAATTCTCAGCTTAATTTCAGCAAGTGTTCATTCTTTGCATCATGAAGTTACAACTGTAATATCTTATGAAATCTCTATCAAATACAAAAATATATATATAAAAAATAATAAAATGGATTGTACTAAAAATCTAGATTAAGCCATCTAAATAACTCTACCGGGGCTATAGACGCTTGCTGGCAGTGGGGCTCTACTTAGGAGAATTGTAATGATAACCTTGTCGGGGCTATGGACACCTGCTGGTAGCAAGGCTCTATCTAGTTGGCTATGAGGGAATGACATCAACTATGTAGTCTAATGTCAGTCACTGGTTTGTTCAACTGATCTTCAAGATGAGGATTATTAATCACGTGAACCCACTTAAATTGAAAGGAAAATTCATGCACCTTATTGAATACATTGAGTCTCAAGTTGGATAATGATTTGCAGAAAAAATAGTTGGAAGTTATGAATTAATTTCATTTAGTTTTCTTTGATAGTTTTTGAATTTAATTGTTTTGTTTGGTTGCTAGTTGTTGTGATGCTCACAACATGCCCCATTTTACTCCTTAGCAAAATGAGGACCCCTGTTGTGGCTTTGCTTTTTGGCTTTTGTGTGTGGGTCTGTTGGGTGGTAAAAAGGAAAAGAGAGTGAAATTACAAACCTTGTTGAAAACAATAAAAAAAATTGCATTGAGTACTAGAGCTAAATATGGGTGAATTCCTTGTCAAAAATGAGTGAGGGTTGCTTTTTGAACCATGTAAAAATTCCCTGTATTTTGCAAGTTATGAGTGTTTTGGTAAAATGTACATTCGGGTTTGTATGTTGTATATACAAAGTCTTTTGTATATCGGGTTGCATATACAAGGTTCTTTGTATGCAAGGTTGCTTGTATACAAAGTCTTTTTTATATCGCTTTGCATATACCAAGTTGTTTGCATATACAAGGTTTGTTTGTATATCTTTTTACTTGTATGCATTTTGTTAATGTTCTTTTTATACATACAAGTCAGACCTGACGAAAGTTCAAAGTTTAAGTGGATAGTTGTTTAAATCTGTTGAATGCACTTTACGTTTGTATGTTTAAACATGCAAAGTGGATATACAACGCCCATATACATTGGGCAGAATCGAAATGTTATTGGAGTTAGTTTTGTCGTTGTATGCTTTTTGCTTTGTATGTATGTTTCGGGACCTACAAAGCGAAATATACATTGGGTGGAACTAAAATAGTTATTAAATGAGCTAAGGTTGTTGTATGTTCGCGCTTTGTATGTATGTTTCGATACATGCATTACACTACATACAAGTCGCGGAACTCAAAAGATTAAAAAATGGTTAATGTGATGTATCAACACTTAAAGTACATTAAAGGATGCATTACACTATATATACATGCAACGGAATCAAAAGGTTATGAAAAGAGGTTAAGTCGTTGTATATTCCGCGCTTTGTATGTATGTTTATACATGCATTGTGGTCATACAAAGCGGAATTCAGAGAAAGGTTAAATTTGGTTAATCCGATGTATCATTACTTAATGTATATCTAATATACATTGCATTATATACATCGCGGATTTGACAGATAAGTAAATTGCGGCTAATGAAGAGGTTGGAGTCCGAATGGACATACAAGGGTCTTTGTATGTATCTTTGGCAAAATATAAAATGGCCGAACGCGAATAGAAAGTAAAATATAGAGAATTCTTTGTATGTTTAACGCTTGTATGTCTACAATGTACATTTGTGATATACAAGCCAATATGCAAAACAAAATGTACAAGCCGGATTTGAAAGGGAAGTTCAAAATAGAAAAATCCTTGAATGTTTTAATGCTTGTATGTTTATAACATGCAAAGCCCGATATAGAAAAGAAAAGATACATTGGCCAGAAGGATAAGGTCGGCGGGAAATTTATTGATCAACCCGACTGCGAGGGTCTTGCCGATGACGGGGAAAGGCAAGCCGATAGGAATTGCTTGGCCAGAAAGATATGATCGGAATGAAATCATTTGATCAATCCGACTGAGGATGGTTACGCCGATGACAGAGAAATGCAAACAAAAAAGTTACATCGGCCAGAAGGGTGCGATCGGCGGGAAACTTTTGGATCGATCCGACTGAGTGGGTCATGTCGATGATGAAGATATACATAACCGATAAAAGGAAAGTTTGAAAGCGCGTGAATACTGAAGCAGAAGGCTGAATTGTTGGTGCATTAGTGGCTATGATTAATGCCCATCTAACATTCTGACAAGGTATAAATTGGCGAAAGCAATGTGAATATTTTATAATCTATTTTATTGTTTGTTTGCAGGTTTGCAGGTATATGCAGGTGAAACTTAATGGCGATGACATCACAGAGTGGCGGTGGATCATAGAGGAGCAAGAGGAGTAAAGGCTTTCAATGCGAAGAGAAATGCAGGTGGAAGGAAACATTATTATATGGGCAACAGAGGATATTTTGACGATTGCTAGGGTTTCCAAGGGGCATCCTTACACTCGGTATGGGTATGTTGCTCAGAGATCTTTGAGAAGATTATGTTTTCCACCGATGCTGTTGCACTTGGGATATGGACCATTGATTAACTAGGGTTTTGAAGCTGTATTGGGGATAATCAAATCTATATATTGAGCCCCTTTACTCTGTAATAGGTTACGCAGGGATTTTTAGAAAATAGATACAAGTTGTAATAGAAGGAGTAGTTTAGAGTAGAAGGAGGTCGCCTGTGTCTGCAATAAGGAATGCGTGGAACATCTAGCTTCCTTACTGTATCTGTAAAGCATTGTAAGTTTTTGTGAAATTGATTAATGAAGCTAAGAGTCATTCATACATTATAAATCATATATGACTGTGTGTTTTGAATACAAATGAATCTGGAATTCTGCATCTATTTTTTGAGTGTCTTCTGGCTCTTCTTTGTACTTGAAATAATATCTCTTAAAGCTTGCAATCTTTAATGTATGTTCGTGAAAATACTCAGGGCATTCACATTCAAAGGTTTAATCTATCAATTTAATCAATTTGTTGTACTTCTTACAAGGTGTATAACAGAACATTTAGATCCTATAGCAGAATGGAGTTTAGTTTAGATTTCTCTAACTTTTCCCAAACCATCTAGAATACTTAGCTTAAACACAGAAATCTAAAGGAGATTGTCTGATATTTGAAGGAAACATGAACAACTGAGTTGATATCGGACAGTTTTCATAATATTTGAAAGAATGTTAGCATAAATCATATACAGCTTTCTGATACAGTAACAAATTTATGCAAAGGAATGAATAAAAATGTTGATATTTGTGATAGTTTGCATAATTAGAGTCCAGTGAATCATCAAAAAACCTTAAATCACGTAAGGCCCTTTGCATATTACAGCTTCACATCAACCTACTGAATTATCCAACAGGTCAAGACCTAACCATACAGAAACTTGGGATTAAGCAAATCTTAATTGATTTCTTCATATCTTTCAAGACAGTTAGGTTCATTTTGTGAATTTTAACTTTTGTTATGAATGTGTAAAAACAATCATCAACATGTTTTTCAGGGGTTTCCTCTACGGTCTCTTTCAGTGTGTTGAGATCAAAGTCTGAGGGAAATTTAAGTCCTAGATTTGCAAGATACAAGAAGTATTTATTAGGGTCCTCGTGGAGCACTTTTTCTAATAGGCATTGAAATTTCTTATTTTGGAGGGTTTCTTGGAATTCGTCACGAGAGAGATCCTCATCACTATCGTGGGAAGTGACCACGGGGTTATATGATTTGGCCATTTCAATTTGCTTTTGGTATTGAGATCTAGTTAAAACCATGCAAGGCGACGTGGGACGAGGTGGGGTGAAACTAGAGATTTTGTCAAGGTGTTGTTGGAGATTGTTGAGAAGAGGATACTTGTGACAAGATTTGAACAAGGGACTCTTTTGAGCAATGATTCCAAGTTGGTTGATACAAGACGATAGCCAAGAGTAAGGGTATCCGATACGCATTTACTGTGTAGGGACTAGTCTAGCACCAGGACCACTAGCAAAGTTCTGTGACCTGCTAGGTTTACTTGAGTTTGGAATGATCTGAAAAAGGTCTTGCACTAATCTGATATGGAACTCAAACTTTGTTTTGGAAAGACTGGTAGAAGGTGGATGAGATGACTGACGAAAGAGAGGGTAAGCTATGGAAACGGATGGAAAAGTGATTGCATAGGTAGATCTGATCTCAGAAACTGGTGTAAGGCTAAAATGGGCATTTGTAAAACCTAAATTTTTTCTCTGAAAATGCTTGGAAATGCTCACTGTTACAGATGCGTAGAAACAGAAGCACAGATACAGGTGATAAATGCGCAGCAAGTTAGATCAAAAGTGCAATTCTGGTGAAATCTGAAGGTGCAATAAGAAGTGATATATGCGCAGAAAGTTGAGGTATATGCGCTGCAAGTTGATGTATATGTGCAGTTCTACAGGATGTATGCGCAGTTCTAGTTTTCTTGACTATTTTTGCAAAAAAAAATTGGTAGTTTTTCAAATTCTTTTCTTTCTTGGTTTGCAAGTTTGGTGTTTTCGATCTGATTTTCTCAATTATGGAAAGAAGACACAGCAAACACAAACAATGTTTTCATGGTTTTTTGAATTTTTTTTTTTACAATTTTTGGACTCTATTCGACACAAAAACTAGTGCAATCCTAGGCTCACAAAGACAATATTTGTTGAGGCCCCTAGCTGTGCTTATTCAAAGCAGATAGCTTCAGGATCTTGGTAGCACCGGCTCCCCTCCATGGCACACACTTCTCATGCATACCAAGATCTGAGTTTCCCAAGGCTCGTACCCCCACCGAACCTTAGGGTTGTCTCTGTTATCTCTACTAAGACCCACATGAGTCGGGGCAGCTTCAAAGGTCCCACCTTTTGTGTCAACAAATAGAAGGATTTTGGTATACTAAAACAAAGGGTGACTAGTAAGGGCAACCATTCGGGTGGTTATATGTACAGCAGCGCTACTCTCCGCTATGGAGTCTCCCAACCTTCAAGGGTTGCGTCATGAAGGGTTTTGGGGGAGATTGGTTGTCGGTATAACACAGCAGCACTCGTTGCTTGAAGCTTTCACTCCAAACACAATTTATTTATAGTGGCTCGGCAAGGCTTGGCTTTAGCCTATTACCACTTAAGGTTGTTCCCCAAGGATGGACGGGTATCCAAGGGCAGGCCTCTCTAAAGGTTCAATACATGTGAAAATGATATGTCTGGCATTTTGGTCACCCAAGATAGGGGAGAGCATAGGCCTGGTATCATTTCCAAAAACATGGAAGACAGTTGTTCTTTACCCCCTAGTTAAATGAAAAAGACTATATGAGCTATCTACTTGGGCACACACGCAAGTTGTTAACTTTGAAAAGCAAGATAGCAATGGTTCATTTTATCCTCCTAGCATTGTGACTAGATTCAATTTGTAGATGCAACAAGATCCAAGTTACTTCCTTCCTAATTAGAACTATGTGAGATTTGTATGAGCATTTGATTACTATCCTTTAAGAAAAGATGATGTGCTAACAATGCATGTAGAATGACTAAACCAGCGCCTAATCATGTAAGTAGATGAGAGAATATCCCTGTGAAAAAGTGCCAAATGTTAGCAAAAGCTACATAAAATACTCTAAAACCACTGCCTAGAATGGATGCACAGAAACATAACATAAATGTGCAGAAACAGAGATCAAAAGCACAGGAAAATCAGATGCACCATAACAGCAAGTATATGCACAGTTTTAAAGGTCATATGCGCCGACAGATCATATGCGCCAGAACAGAGGTTAGATGCGCATCAGGATGAGTCATATGCGTCGAATCCCCCTATGTATGGAACCTCTGCACAGAAAACTCAGCTTTTCAAGTTAAATCATTTCAATAATTAAATCAATCAATTTATTTATTCAATTCATATTCCTCTAAGTAATTAAATTTTAAAATATTTAATTACCTCTTCTAAAGTCAAAATTAAATAAAATCCTTTATTTAATTTAATTCTTCCAAGCAATTAAATAATTCTTAATTATTTAATTAAATCAAATCATTTCTTCTTCCAAATTTAAATAAATCAATCAAATTTATTTAAATTCTCTCCGTCTCTAAAAATAAAATATAATCAAATATTTTATTTATTCTTCTAAATCTTCTAAAAATAACTATTCTTCTTCATGCACACAAAATTAAATAATTTATTATTTAATTCCTCTCAAATCATGCAAAAGCAAACCATGAGTCAACTAATTGAGTCCAAAAACTCCTGAAATAGCAAGGAACTTTCAGTTTTATGATAGCATATCTTATCTTCAAAAAAATAGAAAAATAGTTAACTCAAAATAGCTTTTGTGTGACACTTGTCTTCTCTCTACTTGCGCACATTCTCTCATTCTTTCTCAACCATTGATCTTCTTATTCTTTCTCAATCATTGATCTCCTCTCTCATGAGTCTATAAATTAAACCTCTTCTCTCATTTCATTCATCCAAGCTTTCAATATTGTTACTCTATAGAAATTCCATTTGCTTGCGATCAACTCATTACCATATCACCATTACCATTGTTGTGAAGCTCATCTTCATTGCAATCTAATATCATGCCCATTCTCACTTGACATCTTGGAATAGCAAGGAGGTGCACCTTCTGAGGGCATATTCATACAACAAGATCATTTACGATAGGTCGCCAATGGAAGCCATGAGGTAAAGAGGTTTGTTGAGGTATTGTTCATCATTTTAGATCTTCTTTATTTCTATATTCCATTGAGTTATGGGTATTATTGATGTCTTTTGATACTCACGCATAATATCCCCTAACATGTGCTATTGCAACTAAAAGCTATATACAAGAATATTCTTCCTACTGGTAAGTAGGGCTTATTTTTATTATATCTTGATGTAATGTACATATGTGAAAGAATAGAAGATATCAATTTTATGTACATAGATCCAATTCTAGGATAATATAAGATACCTCTTAGGGGGAGCATACAAAAATAAATGATAAGATCAATTTTGAGATAGGGGAGAAATTTTGGTTAGTATATATAGAGCACCCTTTGCCCCTGATGCCAAAGGGGAGAAGTTTTGGCATGTGTTTCCATTAATGACGAAGGGGGAGATTGTTGGCATTTGATTGTCATTGATGTCAATAGTGGTTGGAGATTACATTGAGGACTGTCTACATTAGTTGTCAATGATATCAACTATGTTTATGATACATATTGTATGGATGTCAAGCACAAGAAGAAGTATTGCCCTTAGACACAAGTATTGTACAAATGTTGTAGAAGAAGACTATTACATATGTTCTCCCTTGCATTTTCAAGTTGTTGGGACATGATTTGCATACTTCATAATACATAGTGTATTTTCATAAGATTGTTTGGTTACTCTGGATCTAAATTCTACTCTGCACTTTATAGCTACTGAAGATATGACCTTGCAGATTTGAGGATAGGAAGATAATGGTATTGTGAATATATGTTTCAAATTTCATATCATTTGAACTTGCAGAAGAGTATTTTTGGTTTAGTAGTTTGGAAAATAGGGCTTCAGTGCTTGAAAAGTCATAAAAGAGAACATATTTTGCTCCACATTTCTTCGCAGTTATAGATAAAGCTTTGCAATTTGGAAAGAAGGTGTATTTAGCTATTTTACATGTTATATCCAAGTATCAAGTGTTTTGGATCTCCAAAAAATGTTTTTACAGTAGTGAAAGATAGAATAATGTATCTAACCCAGTTTAAAGGAACAGTTCCTCAATTTTCTATCAGTGGTTGTTGCATGAAGTTTTGGTAATGATTTCAAGGATTATAATGATTATATCATGCTTTGCATATTGATATTTTGCACTCCTTCTCTACCACATAGCTCTTTGAAGGTCGACCAGGATTATTAATCACATGTTTCATCTAAAGGTAGTTTGGTGCCAACCTAATTGAGACCTTATAGTGTTGCGGAGGATATATATAGAAGTGAATTAGTCATTTGAGAAAAAGATGATGAGAAGAGAGGAATATAAATAATAAAATGTGCTAAGTCGATATAATGGAGTGATGGTGTAGAAAAGGAGGACTGCAACAATAGCATAAGTCAGATGCTTCCTAGCAAGTAGTTCATATATATATGTTTTCATTGTAATTCTCATGTATCCTACTATCAGATAGTGAGTCTCTTTTGTAGGTATTTTGTATCTTGCTCTAAGGTTGTAGCCCTAGTTTGCAAGTCAATAGGGAGTAGCAGCTTCCTTGGGTTGTAGCCCTAAAACAAGGTTGTAAGTCTTTATAACAGTGAGCATTATATATTGTGAGCTAACACTCACTGTGGTTTTTCCCATTTTAGGTTTTCCATGTAAAAATCCTAGTGTTAATGTGGTGCATGCTTTACTTTTAGTTCTCTAAGCAATTTTATTTAATCTAGAAATGAAGTAGTAAATTTTTTTGTATAGACTAATTCACCCCCCCTCTCAATCTTCAGATGTGTTCAACAGCTACAACCCAAGGAAAAAACTACACCTTGAGATGAGAATAAACTCAAATATGATTACAACATGACAGTCCTTCTACTACCTGAAACTAACATTGAAGCTCACTCCTTTGATGATTGCACTTCTACTTTGACACTCCTCTTTTTTATGATTGTTCTTCTGCTTTAAAAACTTCTACAACTTCTTCAAAAGTCATCTCTGAAACTTATTGACTCACTACTTTCTATCTTCAAGAATTTTTGCCATTAGCTCACTACCTCTGGAAATCAGTTAGGCACACTCTTCACTTCCATCATATTTGAAAAATGTCTTCAAGATGAATTAGCACAGGCCTTATTGCTTATGCCTCTTCTCTTTCAATCGCACATCATAAGCATTGCACATCCATATTCACTTCACACACTTGTATTTGCAATCATACCTCACCTATATCAACTAGGTTTATAATAAATATATGATATTACATTGATTACATTGTAAGTTAGCCAGAGACCACAAGAATATTACAATTACAAGTCAGCCAGAGATCAAACAACATGAAACATGTAGAGGTCAAGCCCTAACATGAACTGCACATAACACCAAAAAGAGAAACACACCTTGTAGATTCCAACACATGCTTAACCTAGTTCTAAACATCCTTTAAAACATCATCCTTCAAAGAATAACATCTGCACGCTTCACAAAATTGAATTAGGTCACCCTTAGGAAAGAAAAAATGAAACTTGTAGCACATCGGTCATTACAACTTGGCGATACACATGGATGATTAAACATTCATTGTTCTTCTCCCAGATGAGTCGGCATGACCCACACAACATCTCCAAACACTTCTTGAACTTCGTATAGCAACAACTTTGTGGCACACACCTCCAACATACCCAATCGACCTCGATAATAATAACTCTTCACAAACTGACTTGAAAACTGTAATACTAGAAACTCAAAAGATCTACATGTGCTTCAAACTTGAGAAACCTATATATGTAGAATGTCCACATAAACTCATATAACTGATCTATACAATCTCCAATTGGCCCAAGTACTCAAACATGTGTCCTGAGAATAAATATGCATCCAAAACCATCTATAGTACACTATCATTTGAAAACTAAACTTGCGGACCTCCAAATCACCTGATACTGCAAAGTAGCATGTATTGAACATCCCTGAACATATCACAAAGGAATGTAGAGCATTCCAGCTAGCCTTCATCAACACTCTATTCTACCAGAGCATAGACCGAAACTCTGTCACTTATAACTTTCACTACAAAGGAGAAAATGATATGAAAATTTGGATATAGCACCTTCTCAACACATTGAAATTAACTTTTGAACCACATGACCATATCTTCAAATGTGGAGGAATGCAGAGCATTCTACCAACTAGTCTTCAAGGCAACTTCTTGCATTAGAAATCATCACCAACATCCGGAGACTAGTCTTCTTGTAACAACACATACTTCCTTAGGACCAGTAGGAGAGAGCATACCACTTGCTACAGACCATCAACACCATCTTTCCAACATGAGCATTACTTCTAATCATCATATTGATGCTTCTAGTTCCCATCTTAATGCTTCTAAAATTCCCATCTTAATATATCATCTTGATGTCATCTTTACTGACCACAAACATGCTCAATACAACTTTACTTGACATTAATCAAGGCATGACATCCAACCATGAACATAAAAAACACCACTGCTAGCACACCATTATAGTATATCAGTGATAGTCCAAACTGAGTGTTCCAAATTGAGTGTTGACATCAATGACAACCATAGGTAGCATACGTGCAACACTTATCTCCCTATCCATCTCATGATAACTCCATTCTTCCTCCAGTTATAAGATTTTAAAGCTTGTTCACTCTCTAATTAGCCTAGTTCATTGTCCAAACAATTTTGTTAACCCTCCAATCAATTCCACCATTCATGAGCCTCTCTAACCTATAAATACCCCTTACTATATGCATTATTGGAGGGAAATTCATTCTAGCTTTGCTTTTTTCTCTCCCTAGCATGCTTGTGCTCATTTCTAGACTTTGTGAGCCTTTTATCCTTCTTAGCTTAGTTTCCCAAGCTTCATATCATTGTTATGTTCATCAATTACTTTCAAAATCTTAAGGCATAGTGCTCTCATTGCTCTCGTAGCTTAATTTGTCTCACCATAGCTCTCATAGCTCAATTCACACTCAAATCAATTGCTTTTATCTTCATCCCTATTGTCAAGAGGAGAACCTCACTGCTATAGAGAAGAGGAGATTTCCACAAAAAGAATGTTTAAGAATACACTAGGCTCAGGTACTAAAATCATGCCAGGTTATTTCTATGTTTAGTAGTTAATTAGATCACAGTCTTGCTCTTGGGAAAGTAATCTTTGTGTTTCTATTTCCTTGATAGGATATGCATTGATTTAATTAGATTAGCATTGCTAATATTAGATTTGTTGTAATTCATAGATTACATTTGAATTCTTGAAATTTTCAAATTCATAGATTAAATTTAAATTGATTCCCAAAAAACACAAAAAGATAGGATTAGATTGCATTTGAGAAAACACATATAATTGCATATATATTTCCATTTTCAGTTAATTAAAAGACTTCTTTTATTTTGGAAAAAGGAATCAAAAGTTTCTTTGCATTCATATTAGGTTGCATTGCATAAGAAAAATACAAAAATATTAGGAAATGTAGAGAACTAAACCCTCGATAACACCATGAGGTACACACAAAATCAATGTCAACACTTAGTCAAACCTAAGTCAACATAGCAAACTCTCTCTCACCTAAGCATTCAATGTGCCTAGGGATTAGAGGAAATTGGGTTAAAGCTATTGTCAAAGAAACAGAGACAATATATCCTAGGCCACAACATACAACACAAATAGTTGAAGAGAAAGAACACGCTCTTAGAATCATTCAAGAAAGAAACAACATTCAACAGGTCATCCAAAAAATGAGAATAGATTACAATGCCTTAGGGCAATCAACGAATAAAATAATCTTAGAAATAGGTGTTGGAACTTGCAAATCCCAATAGGATACTTAGAACTAGTGACCCTTCAGGTCATATAGTTATCTCCTCTACAATGATCATAGAATGTGCTCATCAAGTATCAATACATATTCATCCCATAGATAGGCTAACCACACTTCGTGACATTTTTCTTCCATGTGAATAAAACCACCCCTAGCTTACACCTCCACTCAATTGGATTTTCCACAAGAGCAAGAGTGACTTGGAGGTCACCCATTGCAAGGAGGTGGTTCATGTGTGATATTAGAGCTAACTCATTTATGTTGTGCTTGAGTCACATTTTAGAGGACACATATTTTGGTGAACTAACGTGAAGAACAAATCCTTTTAGGTGAGGTTTTCATGTCCTTGTCAGATCCCACTTTATACCATTGCCTTCATTATCATTTTCATTTTTGATCCTTCATTCCATTTATTCTATGTTGTTTAAGGCACCCCTAAATATGATGGAATATGAAGCCAACCCAAGGAATATCCCTCCAAAGAGCCCAAGAAGCCTTATTTCAATAGATATGTGCCACCTGATCCAATGGGATCAATTACCAATTGTTTTTACTATGAAAATGATAGAAGAGAACCATGTTATTCTATCAGTTCCAAAAATCCCACATGGGAACAAGGAACAATGATTGAACCTGCTCACCCTAGAGCACACAAAGTACTCATGCAATAAGTAATCCACCAAGAGGATCAACTGTCAATGAGTTACATGACAACATGCTTAGACGATGAAGTAAGATGCTTAGAAAAACACTTTCAAGAGGCTAGGGAGGCTCAAGAATTCTTGTGTGTCACTTGTTAAGAAGAACAATGAGAAAACACCTTAAGAGAACAACTAAGTGGAGTGAACCACAAAAATCCACAAAGTGGAGAAGCACAATGAACAAGAACCGCTACTTAGGATTGCAGACCTCATAGTGACATTGGTCTAATGAATTAGGACATTAGAGGTAGTAGGGATTAAATAACCTCCTCGAGACAAATGAACCAAAGCACAAGATAATATGCACAACATTAGAATTGAATAAGACCAAGCGGTATCTCAAAACCCTATACTTAAAATTTTATTCACATAATTAAAGCAATGACATTCTAAAATGGAGCTCATCCAATGCAAAACTTTTAGGCCATTAAAAACTATCAACTAACTTTCTCCATTGTGCATGGGTATCAAATGCCAAATCAACAAAATCTGCCAATGGGGTTGATGCTCTCAACCCTACAATCTCAAAGTGTATTCATAGGAACTTATCTCAAGTACTAGAAAGAACCCCTCGATCACACTATACAAAACATGTTGCTACCATGACCTCTTTCTAACTTACCCAAGTTTTTATGTGAGGGAGATCATAACTCGCATATTAAATCCTACACAACTGTTGTAAGAGAACTCGTTCATTGGAATGGAGTAGTAGAAAGAATATTTCTAAAGACACTCAAATGACTTTACCTAGATTGGTATTACCGATTAGTTGAGGCTTCAATCCACTTTTTATACCAACTATAGGAGAGTTTTTCATGGCCTTTGACATGAACAAACTCATCAAAACTAGAATATGCAAATTTTTAACCATGAAATAGGATGTAAATAAAATAGTGGTGTACTTTGCTATGTGATGGAGACAAGTACTCTACTCATCAACAAGTGCCTCAAACATGGACCGTCAAGAATTGTGCATCCTTTTCTTGTGTTCCCTTAACATGGATACTAGAGAGGAAGTGCAAAAATTACCATACAAGTCCTATGAGGAAGGGTTAAAGAGTTATTTACAAATTGATTAGGCTTCCATTAATAGTGGGCAAAGAACTTATTACACAAATAGATGGCAGTGATGCAAACATGTGACAATTGTGTAAATAAAGCCTCCATGATCAAAATCTTGAAGGACAATAGAAATGCAACCACAGATGGGGTGACAAATCAACCCCCAATGAGAAAAAAGGTGAGAGATGACTATAATGGAAGAGACTACTTCCCTCAAAATATAAACACGGTTGATTGGTCTCAGAATAATGGATACTACTAGAGAGATAATCAAAATCCATAGAATTGAAACTAGAATGATAATAGATACGAATGACCTTCATATGAATACAACTAATTTTTTCTTTCCATAAAGCAAGGGGGCATAGCACTGAGCCATGTAGAGAATATAATAGGTTCATTGCAAGATTACCTGAAGATCAACAAAAAATATTTATTGAAATCTTCCTAAATCCACAAGAGGTCATGACAAATAGAAACAACACCAAACAAACACAAAAACCCATCACACTATAGAATGTGGATATGAAAATCTTCCAAGACCCCTTTTCGATACATCACAACATAATGACTTTAGGGTTAGCTAACCCTCCAAAGGTCTCAAAGTCAAATATCCCTGCACATCTAGGACCAAAAGGGGAGGTGAGAATGCTAAGATTAGTGGAAATATAGCATGATGAAGACATTGAACCCAACATCACACAAAAAATAGAATTTCATTAAGGGATAGTTTCAGTTGTAGAACCAATACCTGCCCCAATTAGACCATACAAGTTAATTAAGGATCTAAAAAATTATCTATGCCCACATCTCTTTCAGAGATCTCCTTTAAAATTTTCCATCACATCACTCAGCTCTTTTTCAAGCAAGAAGTATCTAGATCAGATCACTCCTCCTCAGTGAGCAAATTAATCAACTCAACCTTGATATGAACCCACCAAACATTGAGTTATAAGATCCAGGGTTATTCTTTGACCTAAATCAAATGCCTTTCGAGGCTGAATTAACCAAGAAAGTGGATCTACCATTATACCTACAAGTACAAATTTACGACAATTGCATAAAGAGGATCTTAATTGATGATGGAGTTGTTGTAAACACTGTTCCATTTTCTCAATTGGAAAGGATGGGATATGGACACACAAACATCACAACATGCCAATATATGGTTAGAGGTTATGATAATTTAAAGGTAACAAAAATTGGAAAAATCATGCTATGGGTCTCTTTCAGACCCAAAACCACCCCCACAATATTTTATGTCATCAATAAAGACACCAATTATAAGTTGTTATTAGGAAGAACATGGATACATAGAATGAAGGTAGTACCTTCCACATTGTTCTAAGAGGTTTGATTCTTACATCTTAGAAACATATATGTCACAAAGGGAAATTCTGAGCCTTTTAGTATGGTCAAGATAGACACAACCGAAAAGAAGATATGAATCCTCATCAATTACAAACTATCGATAAACAAAATCTATGTTCGAGATCTAACACCATAGTTGATATACATAAAGAAGGTGGAATCACTTAATGAAATAGTGAACAATACAAAAATAAGAACCTTCGAAAAGGAAGGGTCATCAAAACAGAGAGAGGTAGTCTCTAAGGAAATAATGGCCAAAATCATGGAGTGGCTAGGAAAAGATGGCCCTATTCAATTCCCTCTAGATGTTTTCATAATTAATGTATTTTAAAAATATGAACAAGAGAAGGCTAATCAGACCATCTTGACCATATGCAAATTTCCCCAAGTGATGAAGTGGCCCAATTTTGAGGAACAGTTTCAAACCACAATGCTAAACTTGAAAGAGGTAGATCTGCATGCCTTCTCAGATCCTGAGAAAGAGACATTAGAAAGCTGTAAGTTCCTTTGACACCACCAAAATAAATGTCATCTAGTGAGTCATATGTTCTTCAAAATCAAGAGCTAAGTGACTCTTATGTATCACTTTTGGACACCTCCAATGTTGGTAGAACCTAATGACCAAAAGAAGTTCATTTGTTGATAACTAGTCAACAAACACTCCACAAGCTTCATCTGAGCTTTGATAGCTCCCAATCAATGACATTCTACTTCAAAATCAACCCAATCTAATGATATTGATACATGGGAAGCACCTTGAGCCCAAATTTAAATGATTGAAAGGTTCCCTAACAAAGATGAAGTTAGAAAAGGAGTAGAGGATCCCATTATTCTTGAATTACTAAAAAATATATAGGATACTCCATGGACCTATGACCAGAGCTGAATGGAAAGACAAGCATAAGATTTTTTCCCCTACAAGAGAAAAGGGAGCCACAAAGTCCTTTTGATTTGTTTCAATTTCTACAAATTATCTAGGAGTGCAATGAAGTCAAGATTTGTATGCAAGATGGATTTTATTTACTCATTGATCTATTGAATTGTGATGGAGTCTTGTATTGGAATCCTTCTCATCAACAAGCCTATGAATCCTTGGTTCATATCACATTACCTTGAGAATTTGTAGAGTTAAATCCACAAGATTAGAATAATCCTTCAAGACCTTAAAGAATAGGAGAAAGTGTCCTCTAGAAGGGCAATACAAAGAACAAGAAATCACAAAATTTTGTTGAATATACAATTGAGAAAGATTTTACTTTAAGGTAAGCAAAAGTCATAGTTTTATTTCTAAACAAAGTATACTCAAAATTAAATAAATATTACATAATTATCAAGAATATGCAAATTCACGTATATCTATTTCTCTCATAAATGACAACTTAGTTTATAGTTATATTACCATACACATTCTAAAAATACAAAGCACACAAAAGGCTAACATATTTATGAATTGCCTAACATATGCGGATATAAATTAAGTCATCATCTTACATAATGAGGCTTAATTAACATATTAATTTATTGGTAAAATCAACTCTCTCTAGCATTCAAGACTATCTTCAAATAACTAAATATATCTTTCAAGGAGAATTTAATAAATAATTCACAAATGGCGTAATTAAAATAACATACTTTGATCAATTCACAAGAAGCAAGTAAAAAAATATTATTACGCCTCTATAATATTACTCTCCCCATTTCACTTTATCCATACCCTAGTAAAGCAACAGAAAATGATTTTACATCTTAAATCAATATATCTAAAATACTCATTTAGTGACGGAAGGTAAAAGTGTCACACTCGAACACACACAGGTAATTATATATATAATAGATAAATGCAAATAAACATAATATTTGAGTTAAAAATAGCCTCATCTTTATTATTTTTTAATTGGCATTGACCATGAGCTAACATTAGTCTATTATTTTTTTAATAAAAAGAATAATGTTCCTCACAAGCAAGTTGGGGGTTTAGGAATATAAGAGGAGATAGCTATGTAAAGCCCACAGTTGGCATAATGTAAACCTAACATAATTTTTTTTATTTGGGCTAAACAATGTTGGCTTATGCTCAAGTTCCACTATGTTAGAGGAGGCAGAGTTTCATTTGAGGAAGAAAGATACGAAAACACAAGATTTTTATAAAGAAGGTTTAGCTAGGATAAGTTCTAGCAATAGTTTTATTATTACCTCAACTACCATAATTATTTTCCTTTAATTTTAATCCTAGACTTATTAATTATCTGAACCCTAATCATAAAGCTATAAATATATCATATATTTTATTTTATTATAAGAACCCCAAATTATGAACTTCCAAAAATACACAAAATATACCATACCAACGTCAACCAACAATTTAATTCACCCATCCTAAAATAATGATTTACCTTATTACTCACAGCTAGCCCAATCATACAACTTTTATAATTTTTAAATTTTACCAAGCTAGATGAAAACTTAAAAAAAAACACCTATTATTATTATAAATTTATTTTATTTATCAATGCCAATACTTAGTTAAACAAGAACATAAAACATAAAACATAGAGCGAGTAAAAGCTTACTTAATTCTATTTTACTCACAGGTCAAAAGGAGTTTCAGGAAGGTAATAAAATTTAAAACCTTACTTGCATGCGTGGCTTGAATTTAATTTTTTTAAGCAATTAAGCTAGTTTTTTTTTGTCAGTGGGAAAAGAAAAGGATTTCAAAAGGTTTTTTTTCCCACTTATGCCATGGCCCACGTAGAACTTTCCATCGCTCCACTTAGCACAAATTTAATTTTAAACCTAAATATTAGCTGGCACAGCATAAATACCACGAGTTTATATGTTTCTAAAAGAATTATAAGCAACCCTAGTTTTTTCACATGAGGAGAGAGTAAACGCTGCCCTAAAAGCTAGAAAAACCCTAATCGCTATGAAAGGCTACACATTTATTTATTTATTTTCTCTGGAGGTTTTTGTTTTTCCATGGCTGCCACAAGCTTCTTCCTAGATCAGCCATCCTTCTAGCAGTCCATGGAGCAGCTACGGCGTTAGGCAAAGGCAATAGTTTTATTTTTTTCTTGTTTTTTCTTATTCTTTTCTGATGTTTTCATTCCTTATGTTAATCCCACTTGTAGGTTCTCTAAAAAAGCTAAGAGGAAGAATGGCCTCTATGAGGTTCGCCCTGAGCAGTGGGGCAACAGTGCCTAGTATGGCTATGCCCATACCATGAGATTCTTTTTTTTTTTCAGAGAGGCAACAAAGCTACACCTTATAAGGAAACAAAGCTAATCAAATTTGTTTTTTTCTTCCCTTTATGTTTTGCTATGGTTTTGTGTTGCAAAGGAGACCCAAATAAGGGAATAACCTCCTATAGATGCCTCATTAGATAGAGGAATCACATCCTCTCAACATGGCGTTTAGTTTCTCCCATTTTTATGTTTGTTTAAGAAAGAATTGAAATAGGTTAAAGTTATGGCATGAAGTTTTGAAGTGGTTGTTGTTTTGTAGGTTTATCTCCTAGTAGAGGAGGCGATATGAGGCAGCCACCATCTTTATGCCTTGCTAAAATTGAGCCTCGTCTTCAAGAAATAATCTAAATGCCAGATCTAATTTCCTTTAAAAACCTTTCACTAAATGTCTATAGGTTACTTGTTAGTATAGGTTTAATGTTTCCAAATAACTTTTTTTTCCTTCTTTTCAAAAACAAATCTCTCTATTTTCTAGTGTTAACATTGTTGCATGTAACATGCTACTCTCTCTGCATTAATACTACAAGTATGAGAGAGATGGTTGTTCATTTTACTATAGCTCATGTACAAGAGAAAGAAAAAGATCAGAAATAAAAGTGAATGAAATTTTGTTTTCAAACTCATCATCTCATTTACTGCACAAAGAATTTCTTTTATGCATGCTATACTAATTGTATTGTGTTAAACCTTTACTAATACCATGTTGTGATAGATTTACTCTTTTTTTTGTAGAGTTCACTATCATTGTCACAAAATACAAGTACTGTTGAAAAAGCTCATTTCACATAGGAATACTGATTTATTATGCATTTTGATAAAAAAAATATTAGCATCACCACATCATTTCTTCTAACACTTCCATCCTAAGAGAAGTGGACAAATAAAGTCATTTACATTTTGCAGAAATACCTCAAGATCCATCACTATTTTTTTTCCAGAGAAGGTCATTTATACAAACAAATTTTAGACTTTAATTTCACAACACTAAAATTCCCTTTCATATTGTTTGAAGTTGATTTATTCCTCTCGGAATAAAGTATAATCTCCTCTAGCTCCACAACTGAGAAGGATATATCAGTTATTTCTTTTTTTTCCTTGACCTACAAGGTCCTCTAATGCAAGCTAGAACTTTTGCATAGCCAATGGAGACTCACCTCCCAGGGCGGAAATAGTTGCCCACCCCCAAGATAGGGGAAAACAAAAGGAGACCAAGGCATCATACTCACACAAATTACATTACCAACAAAGTTATACACACAACTGCAAAGATAACACTCTTTTAGACATTTCACCATGCACTGGTTTTGACAATCAGACCACAAGAAGGATTTCTATGGAAACCTTCACAAAGGGGGAGAAAAGGACATCTACCTGTAGGGAATTCAAACCATTATTTCTTACAGAAAATTTCTTTTATGGGTACTCTTACCCTTCATAAGCACTTGCAGGGGTACTTATACCCACTAAATTTTATACTACAATCTTATGGGGTACTTATACCCAATTTGCACAGTAATATTTACAAGGGTACTCTTACCCATAGAGAACTTTCACATAACATTTTCAGGGGTACTCTTACCCACTAAATTTTACAGAACAATCTTAATGGGTAGTCATACCCAATTTGCATGGATTTGCATAGTAAGATTTACAGGGGTACTCTTACCCATTACAATATCCCTATAGGCACATCCACTTCCTCTACCCCATACAAGGGCTACTCAAAATCCAGAGTCAACCCATTGACACACAACAAGCTAAAAAAACAACACACTAACTTCACTAACAATACAACATAGTAACATCATAATCATTACAACAAGACATCCCATAGATTTAATCTCATTATACATATGAATTTATTCAATTTATCAGCAATTTAGAAATTTCCAGTGTTCGAATTTTTTTTATGCCTACCTAGTGAACTCAACAGAATTTGTGGACTAGTTCAGCTCCACATACAACTCCTCCTCCAATTTTTTTTTCCTCATAGATCTTCCAACTTTTTTTATCTAGAAAATTCTCCTCCCTCTTCCTTTTTTTTCTTTTACAATGTAGTGTCAAAAAGTAAAAATAGAAATCCAGCCAGCCCTTTTTTTTTACCCTCATATTTACACCTGTCCTTAGAACAACATGTGTCCCCATAAGTGGACAGCATGTGTCCCCATAAGTGGACAGCATGTGTCCTTATGTGGACATCATGTGTCCCCTTCCAAGAACCTTTATTAAAATCATTTATCTTTAAATCCTATTTTAAAATATATATATACCAAAAAAAGTGCTTCAAAAGATATTTCCCCCAATTTTTTATATTTCTAAAAAAGGGTCACACCAAGACCTAAGACATAGGCTAAATTTTTTTTTCTTAAAAGGAAGACCTGTATTAAATTTTTTTGTTAGAGAATATAAGGACAATTATTTAATCCTCCCCTTACACAAGAACAAATTCAAAAGACTACCACAACATATGTACTTGATACATGACGCCCCACACTTACAACACAAATTTCACATCAACAATCCTCCCATCCACATATGTACATGATACATGACGCCCCACAATTACAACATAAATTTCACATCAACAATCCAACCAACCACATACGGTGTCACAATCACATAGACCATCCATATTCTCACACTGACGTAACATCGCATGCACATGACTATACAATGGACCTAAGTCTCTCCAAATATGCTAGGTCAGGTTACTAGAGAACCACAATAGGTCTCCAGGTGTTTTCCCCGTATCCACAAGCTCAAATCCTGCACACTTATTTTCAACATCGGTTATGGCTAAGAAAGAATGGTTCAAACAACAATATAATAGCAACTAACTATAGCATTAGTGAATCATTTAAATCATTCACGCAACTTATGAAAATACTACATCTATTAGATAATCCAATACATTTCTCAATGTACAAAGTCATAGAAATCTCTCTCTAGTGGATATATGCGATGCTACATATCATTAAATGACATAATCCATAGAAATAGCATATGAATCACACAACGTAACTCATGGAGTAATATAGTACTACACATAAATGAGGAATAAAGTCCACTAACATACGATACTAATCATCATCCCAAATATCATATACAATGAACAAAGGCACATGTGCATATACAGAGTATGTATTAATCACGATCCAAACTAAAATCATATGTCCCAAAATAGCATGTAAACCATAGCCATGATCAGGTAACATTAGAGTCAAACATACAATGTCTCATCAAAGTACCAAGATAACAAAATATGAAATTGCTTCCCACCATAATGGATGTATCAAGAAGGGGTTCTACATCCTCCCCCCTATAATAGACTTCCTCCTGGGAGTCCTTGAGAAAAGAGAACTAACCACTTGGTATGGACACAGAAAAACTAGGATTAACTATAGCGCCCCACCAAGGAACCCTAGGATGGGGGTCGAGGCCTAGGAAGACCTGCCAGGACAACCCATGACAAGCTATGTGATGACACTCCTCCCTAATGCAGTCTAGCACTCCCTAGTTGTATTTCCTCCCTCAGTTGTGTGAGTGCGTCTGGAAGTGTAGTAAGTGTGTTCATTGTCGACAGTATGGTGATTGGTGTTATGTATAACCTTGTTGCTTATATTATCCTGATGTTAAATCCAGACTGTCTGTTGGATGTGGGATCTGGTGTTATCTCCTAGCATGGGGGGTGGACCTCAAGGTTCCACATGGTCAGGAGGTTAGTTCTTTTTCTCCATTGGGTATTCTTACTTCATGTTCATGAGCTTGGTGATTATTCATTGTGCTGTGGACTCTAGTTCTTGTTCTAGTTTGCGAAGGCAAACCTTTCATTTAATGTATACTGGTCATGTACCAGATTGTATTTCTTAATGTACCTTGTTGTAATCTCTCCCATGTGCTGAGGAAAGCAACATGGTCATTGTTGCAATGATGTAACTGTTGTTGATGAATTCATATTGTAATGAGTAATGTAAAATAATGCATCATTGTGATAGTAGTTAGAAGATGATCTTTAATGTTGATTTTCAGTAGTCACATGTGTAAATGAATAATATCAATTAATGTGATGTTCATCTTTTGCTATTAATGAAATGTTCTAGTAACCATGTTTTGTGAGTAGCGTAGTCGAGGAACCTTAAAGGACCTAGGATTAGTTCTCCTGATATGTTATGCATTTCATAGTTAGCAATGCATCAAAAAAAAATTTGTTCCATGGTTTTGACCTAGGTAGTGTTGTCCTTTGGGGTTCCTTGGCGGGGCATTACACTAACAAGGATATATATATTACCACATCATGCTATTAAGTTCAAGAAAAGTTAGTACTCAAACCTACAATACCTAATGGAAGCTTGCAAGTAGACCTTCTCCATTCCTCCTTTGTAGAAGGGAAGTCCAACTGGATGGTGAACACCCTTGGTGGTGTTCAACCTCTTATATTTCCTACCCAAGAATGTTAAGGGGTCATAACTCTGTATGAAACAATCCAAAAAATATGAATGAAAGAAAAAGAGAGAAAATAAATAAGAGTGTAATCTAAAAAAAAAAAGAGAAAGAGAAATCATAAAAGAATACAAAAGAAAAAAGAGACAAGATATCAAAGAGAAAAATAAGAAAGTTAGAAAAGACATTTCCAAAAATATAGAAAGAAAGAAAAAGATAGGGAGAAAAATAAAAAAGAGAGGATTGCTAATGTTTGTACTGTTAGGTGGAGATAAATCTAAGATCTAGGCTATGAGGGTGACATCTATTAGAGGAAATAAAAAGAAGAAAGCCCTGTACAAAGCACACATATGCACTAGCTAAGAAAAACCAAGAGTCTAGCCATCTTTAGAACCACCTTCTACTCTAGAGCCTATCCTTTAACCCAGGTCTATCTTATTGGCCATCTCTAATATAATTCTAGAAGGTATTAATAAAATTTATTTCTTGTCTAAGTTGAAAGCTCGTCAAAATATTTTGTCTAGATAAATATTAGTGTCTATCCCTTTGCAAAGCCAAAATTGGGAACTTTCCATCTCCCCACTCTCACTTAAATCCCTAATTAAATCCTATCCCAAAGTTCAATAGGTCTCCTTATACTAGTCAAGTTGCAATCCCCTAAGTCAAAAATCCTACTTAAGAGAAGTCATAGTGTTTGTTCCATTTCCATACATCACATCAGAAAGAGAAAATCAAAAGCAATAATTCATGTCATAACTCATGACATTGTGTATTGAAATAGGAAATGTGTTACACACATACGTTCATATGTTCTTGCATCCATGCATTTCATAATTCATATATTCCAAAAAATCCCAATTATATATGTATATACATTACACTATCATTGTGTTGTTAGTCGATAAGAAATCTCAACCGTCCATGTTCACAAAAGATAAGAGAAGGGGATATAAGATACAAAACTTAAGTCAAATCTAAATACAGTAATCAGAATACATTACAAGAGAGGATAAAGTCATAAACAAAAGTGCACTCAAGAATGCGAGTCTCCCCATGCAAGGGGAAAAATAGAAAACTAAGACCCCCTAGAACCTCAAGGATGATTTTGACCAATAGAGCCTTTGGGGCTCCTACTCCTAGATCTCCTCTGACAATCCACCACATTAGAACACCTATGTATCCTATAGAATGAGAAAGAATCCTTCCAAGAGCACGTGAATGAGATGGGCTTGCATTCTGAGTCCATGAAGACTGTCACTGAACCCCAAGGTTAGCCATCTCTCAAATTAAGGTATTCTCCATGCCTCAAGTATACCAATCCTAGCTTGTTGGGAAGCAACATCCTAACCTGTATGATAAGTAGGAGCTAGGATATCTATGTGATGACCCATGAAAAATGAGAATCAATAAGAAGCAACTTGACTAGAAATGGGGAGTAGTTCATCTAGAGAACCCTTATGAAAAATTTCCCTCCACCCCTTGACAGTACCTATGGAGAAGAGAAAAGAAGAGTGTTAACCAAAGAATTAAACATGTAAAAGAAAATGAGTAACAAATAAAGGAGTAGGGAAAGAGATTCTTATAAGGATTGCAACTTACCACATAGGATCCTAGAATCTCATGTCCTCATCTGATAAAGGATAAACTAGATTGTGTCTAGGAGGAGTTGTCACTTGCACTACCTCCTCATCTGGAGGAATCTCTCCATCCTCTCTGGTGCAGTCATGGTTAGGAGGGTCCACAAAGTGAATAGTCCAAATCATGCAATGAGAGTAAGAACAACATAAACAACTCAAATCTAGGATGCCAATGTAGATTCAATCATTCAGCATATCATAAATTCAAAATATAAACAGGTTGGCAACATGTGGGCTTACAATTAGAGCTCACAAGCCTAATTCATCAATTACAGTATATGCGCAAGATATGACCTTGAAGTGCCTTACAAAGAATTCAAACTACCAATCTATCTCTATGTGATTCACTATCAATGACTATTTTCCCATGCATCTATTACATGAATATATATCATCTTCGAAACACAAGATTCCTCCACGTTGGCCAAGGATGATTACAAACTCTAATGAAAGAGATATAACATGTGTACATGGATAAGTTAGACCTAAACATATGGGAATCCTCTGTAATTGAATAGAATGGCATGCGGATCTTAGGGAAGGTCGGCCATGATCTAAAGTTCCTTGAATGATGTGTTGTTTAGCCCCGTAAGTCATGAAATGCTATGCAAGTCTTCTCCATTAGCTGATTGTCTAAGACTGTCAGGGTGCTATGCTTGAAGAAAATAGTCGATCTTCTGATAGAGATATCTTTCTAGAATTTGATCTAAATGATCTAAATTTTGGATATGATGTACATAAAGGTGTCTAGATGCTAAGTCCAGCTCTACAAGGTCTGAATTGAAACTATGGCAAAATGTGGACCAAAATACTAAAACTACTACTGACTAAACTAACTGAAGTAAATTGGAAAATGAAAGGAAAACAAACTAAAATGCAAATGTTTTTTGTTGATGCAAGATTGCTCTTAAACCAAGGATGATCCTGTATCACTCTCCTATGTTCACCTCATCATGCTTCTCTCTCTCAAAATCATAGTCCTCATTTGTGAAGTCATCAATATCCTTTTCAAAAATTACCAGCCTCTAAAAGTGAGTTGGTATTGCACACCTTTACCTCACTACATAGACTAGTATCATAATCAAAACCCTAGAAGTCAAAAGTGTCCAAAAGAGTTGAACCCTATGCTCAATGTCTACTGAGCAGATCTATAACAAGTAGGAATAGGGAGCAAGTCCTTAGGAAAATCCTCTCCCAACTATTAAAGCACTCTGGAAATATGACGAGCCTTAACCAAACCATTCATGTCCTTCAGATGAACCACTCCTCTACAATAGTCTTGCACCTACCTATCACCTAGCCATAGACCCTCCATGTCAACATAAGGATCATAAATAAAATCTACATTGGTAAGAGTATCCACCATACATGTACTAGCATCAAAATAACCATGTCAACCCTATCACATGGCTCTCGACAATCTAAGATCTGGGAGCGGCACACCCCTCTAAAATGGTATGATATGCTCATGTATCCATGACATGACAAGCAAAGGATGACTAAAGGTAGGTACCCCTCTACTAAAAATGTGATACTGTTGGGAATTAATGGGTCTCAACCTTGGTAATTCCTTGCATTATTTATGTTTGTATTTATTAATTCATTGCCTATGTTGTAAATAATTATAAATTCCTTATTGTCATGTTGTGGGATGTGGAACGGTGATGTGTCATACTACATGGAAGATGACAAATAGAAATTTTGTCCTCACATGAGGAGATAGGCATCCCACTTAGTGGTAGGAGAATTTTTCCATGTGTCAGCATCTTGGATGTTGTGTAAGGGAATGTTGACCGAAACGGTTATGACAGATTCCTATGATGAAATTATGACATGTAAGAGTTAGAAATAGAAGGTTGTAAGCTAGGTTAAGACATGTGTCATGAAGCATCTTTGAAAAAGGCATATTAGGGCGCCCCAAGGTGGACTATGACATGTAAAAGAATATGCTATTTATATCCTGTGTATGACAGATTCTCTTACAGTTGTAAGTTGTAACTGCTATGACAGATTCTATGACCGTTGCAAGAGTCGTAAGAGCATTTGTCATAGCCCATTTTAGAAATAGGCGACCTCTTTGGGATGGGAGCTGTGGACAAGTGTTAGATACATTCTACACTATTGACTAAGTGTCCTTAGGCATGGGTTTTGGGCCATGAGGCCAAGTTGGACGCCCATTCCAAGATAGGACCAATATTGCCTTGTATATTCTATATAAACAAGTGCTTGGAGGAGAAAATTGAAAGGAAGCTAGGTGTGCAGAAATCGCTTCCTACACTAATCTAATGAGGGGAGAGCTATACAAATTCAATTTAATCTTTGCAACTCCATCAACATGAAACACATAAACGACATATTGCAGCAATACACATGAACCAGAAAGAAGACAGAAGAAGAGAGATAAAGATATACGGTGGGGAAAACCCTTATCGAGTGAAAAACCCCACACTTAGAAACTTGCACAATGTATTAACAAATCTGAAATGTTGTTTACAATACACTTGCAATGCAAGCTTCAATGGCCTTTGACACTCATATCTAGAGTCAATCCGGCAGCATAATAGTACCTGTAAAACCTGTAATACATCTACTCCTCCAAGCACCTATTTATATAGAAAATACAAGGCAATATTGGACCTTTCTTGAGATGGGCGTCCAACTTGGCCTCATGGCTCAAAAACCACACCTAAGGACACTTGGTCAACATTGTAGAATGTGTCTGGCACTTGTCCATAGCTCCCATCCCAAAGATGTCGCCTATTTCTAAAATGGGCTATGACAGATGCTCTTACGACTCTTACAACTATCATAGAATTTGTCATAGCAGTTACAACTTACAACTGTAAGAGAATATGTCATACACAGGCTATAAATAGCATATTCTCTTACAACATGTCATAGTCCACCTTGGGGTGCCCAAATATGCCTTTTTCAAAGATGCTTCATGACACATGTCTTCACCTATCTTACAACCTTCTATTTCTGACTCTTACATGTCATAACTTCGTCATAGGAATCCATCATAACCGTTTCGGTCAACATTCCCTTACACAACATCCAAGATGCTGACACATGGTAAAATTCTCATACCACTAAGTGGGACGCCTATCTCCTCATGTGAGGACAAAATTACAAGTTGTCATCTTCCATGTAGGATGACACATCACCGTGCCACATCCCACAACATGACAATATGGAATTTACAATTATTTACAACATAGGCAATGAATTAATAATTACAATCATAAATAATGCAAGGAATTACCAAGGTTGAGACACCTTAATTCCCAATAAAAATGTATTACAGTTTTTATAGGTACTGTTATGCTGCCGGATTGACTCCAGACACAAGTGTCGAAGACCTTTGAAGCTTGCATTGCAAGTGTATTGTAAACATTATTCAGTTTTGATAATACATTGTGCAGGTTTCTGAGTGTGGGGTTTTTCACCCGATAAGGGTTTTCCCCACCATATATCTTTGTCTCTCTTCTTCTGTCTTCTTTCTGGTTCATGTGTATTGTTGCAATATCTCATGTTAATAGTTTAATGTTACTGTAATTGTAAGGATTAATTTGAATTTACATAGCTCTCCTCTCATTAGATTAATGTAGGAAGCGATTTCCGCACACTTAGCTTCCTTTCAGTTGGTATCAAAGCTTGATCACCTTTAGTCCTAGTTGTTGGGTAGGGGTTTTTTGAGCTGATCTTAAGTTGAGTGGGAGTATATGTAGAGTATTCTAAATCTATTGTAGCAAGGAGATGGCAAGCACATCCGGAAGAATAGAGGTGGAGAAGTTCAATGGCACCAATTTCGAGTTGTGGAAGCTCAAGATGGAAGACATGCTTGTAGACCGAGACCTCTGGGAAACTATTAGTGGCACTAAACTAGTTACAATGTCACAAGTTGATTGGGATCTCAAGTATCGGAAGGCTAAGGGTCTCATAAGACTTAGTCTTGTTGATTTTGTTCTGTTAAATGTCCATGAGGAGGCTACTGTGAACTTGCTTTGGAAGAAGTTGGGAGATGTGTATCAAGCCAAATCCTTGGTTAACAAACTTTTCCTAAGAAAGAAGTTGTATTCTCTTCTAATAGAGGATGGAGGATCTGTTGCCGAACATCTGAATGCTTTCAACATGTTAGTTGCACAATTAACATCCGCTGGTGTGAAGATGGAGGAGGAGGATCATTGTATCACCTTTCTTTGTTCTTTTCTAGACTCATGGGATAATCTTGTCATGGCTATTGGAAGCACCACATCCACATTCAAAATGGATGAAGTAGTATCTTTGTTGTTATCCAAAGAGATGTGGAGAAAGTCTTCTGAGGCAACCAAAGAGGCTCTTGCGGTTCGTGTAAGACCTAAGGAGAAAACGAAAAAGAAGGACAAGAAAGTTGAGAAGGGTAGATCCAAATCCCGTGGGAGATCCAAATCTCCTAGAAAGACCAAGGCTCTTTGTTGGAACTGTGGTAAAATTGGGCACTTCCAAAAGGAATGCAAAGAGGAGAAGAAAAAGAAGAAGAAAGCTCCTGATTCATATTCTGACAAGTCACAAGAATATGGTGATGCTTTCATTACAACCCTAGCAACCCATGCATCTGATGATGTGTGGTTGATTGACTCTGGTTCATCATTCCACATGACCTCGCATCGAGATTGGTTTACCAAGTATGAGGAGTTTGATGGTGGAAAGGTGTATTTGGGTGATGACTCTCATCTAAAGATTGTTGGTCATGGAAGAGTCTCTATCTAATTCCATGATGGACAAGTGAAGGGGATCTCTGGGGTTATGCACATCCCAGGCTTAGCACAGAACCTACTTTCTATAAGTTTGTTGAATGATGCAGGTGCGCAGGTTGTCTTCTCGAAAGAAGGATGCAAGATGACTAGAGGAGCTATGGTGCTTGCTAAGGGTACTAGGAGAGGTACTCTGTTTCAGCTGGAGGCATGCATTTCACAATGCAATAGTTCTTCTGACTCAAGAAAGAGGGTAGCAGTCACTTCATTCCCACCATCTGAACGAGTAGTAAAGAAATCTATTGTATCTAGTCTTGATAGTTGTAATCGTGCATTGGAAGTTAAACTTCCGACTAAAAAGACAATGTTATGGCATAAGAGATTTGGCCACATTGGTGAGAAGGGTCTGCGTACCCTAAAAAATAAGAACCTCGTTGAGGGGTTAGATGATTGTAATCTTCAGTTCAAGTTTTATGAACATTGCATATATGGAAAACAAAACTATGTTCAGTTTTATTCGAGTTCTCATAAGTCTTCTAGTGTGTTGGACCTTACTCATTCTGATGTGTTTAGTCCTGTTAATGTTCCTTCGTTATCAAAATCTGTATATTTTGTATCTTTCATAGATGATTACAGTACAAGGACATAGATTTATTTTCTCAGAAGCAAATCTGAAGTCTATAGCAAATTTAAGGAGTTTAAGGCCTTTGCTAAAAATCAGACTGGCAAAAAGATTAAGTGTTTGAGAACTGACAACGGTGGTGAGTTCTATTCTATAGAATTCGATAAATATTGCAAGGAACTAGGGATTGAAAGACATAACACAACTCCATACACCCTGCAACAAAATGGAGTTGCAGAGAGGATGAATAGGACACTGATGGAGAAGGCTAGGAGTATGCTTAGTGGAGTTGGTCTAGAACAAAAGTTTTGGGCTGAAGTTGTTGCCATTGCTTGCTATCTTGTAAACATATCTCTTACATCAGCTCTTGTTGGTAAGACACGCATGGAGGTGTGGTCTATTAGAAAGCCTTCAATAAGCCATCTTTATGTTTTTGGTTGTGAGGCAATGCACATGTACCTAGGGAGAAGTGGTTAAAGTTGGAGAACGAGGTTGTTAAGTGTATCTTCATTGGCTATGGTGTCGGTGTGAAAGGATACAAGCTCTTGACCCTGTGGCTAAAAACGTGTTGTATAGTAGAAGTGTCATCTTCAGACAGCTTACACCTTCCACTATTTTATAGCCATAAGAAAAAGAAAAGAAAGAGGATGTTGTTCAGTTTCCTGCTACCCCTGAGAAGACTGAACAGAAAGACAATGTTGGACCTGATGATGAGGAGAGCTCTGGTAGCTCTGAAAGCTCAGATGAAGAAGTTGAACCTCAACCTCAACCCTTGAGGAGGTCTACACGGATAAGGAAGCAACCTGAAAGGTTTGGTTTTACATTGCTTGATTTTAGTTGTGCTTATGCTTTGATCACTAACAGTGATGAACCTAGAACTATGTCAGAGGCTTTGGCTATGAAAGATGCAGGTTCCTAGAAGGAGGCCATGGAGGATGAGATGACTTCTTTGGAAAAGAATCAAAATTGGGACTTGGTGCCTTTGCCTCCTAGACGGAAACCTATTGGATGCAAATGGGTGTTCAAGAAGAAAATTGGTGCAGATGGCAATGTTGAGAAGTATAAGGCCAGATTGGTTGCGAAGGGTATAAATTATGGTGAGATCTTCTCTCCCATTGCAAAGCTAACATCCATTCAATTCCTATTGTCTCTTGCAGTAGCTTATGACTTAGAGGTAGAATAGATGGATGTGAAAACATCTTTCCTTCATGGTGATTTGGAGGAAGAAATCTACATGTCACAGCTAGAGCATTACATGTTGAAAGGTAAAGAAAATTTGGTTTGCAAGTTAAAGAAGTCTTTGTATGGTTTGAAGCAGTCTCCTAGGAGATGGTACTTGAAATTTGATGCCTTTGTGTTGTCAATTGGATTTGTGAGATCGAAATAAGATCACTGTGTGTACTTTAAGTTTGATGGTGATTGTATTCTCATTGTTGCATTGTATGTTGATGATATGTTGCTCACTGGGAAGGGTAAGAATATGATTTCTGATTTCAAATCTCAGTTGTCAACACAGTTTGAAATGAAAGATTTAGGGGCAGCCAAGTACATTCTAGGAATGGAAATCAGAAGAGACAGAGCTAATAGAAAACTTTGGTTAAGCCAGAGTAAGTATGTGAAGACCATGTTGGATAGGTTTAGCATGCCAGATTGTAGACCATTGTGTGTTCCTGTTTCTTTGGGGACAAAGTTGTCTGTTGAGGATTATCCAAAATCTCCTAGTGAGGTGGAGGACATGAGCAAAGTACCTTATGCTAGTGCTATTGGTATTTTGATGTATGCTATGGTCTACACAAGGCCAGACATTGCCCAAGCAGTGGGAGTCCGTAGTCGATTTATGGCTAATCCTGGATGGGTTCATTGGGATGCAGTTAAGCGAGTGTTCAGATATTTGAGGGGTACTTCTGAATTCCATATGCTATCATGGTAATGTTACAGGACCTCCACATTCCATTGATATTTGTGGATTTGTGGATTCTAATTGGGCAGGTGACATTGACAGTAGGAGATCCACCAACGCTTATGTGTTTACACTGTTTGGTGGTGCTATTAGTTGGATGAATAAGCAATAACTTGTAGTTGCTTTGTCCATGACAAAAGCTGAGTATATGGAAGCAACTCATGCTTGTAAGGAAGCCATTTGGCTTAAGAGATTGTGTTCAGATATTGGTGTTGATGCAGGTTAGATAACGATCAGTTGTGACAGTCAGAGTGCAATTTGCCTTGCAAAGAATCTAACTTTCCATGTTAGAACAAAGCATATTGATGTTCAGTTTCACTTCGTACAAGGCATGGTAAAGGATGGGAAGGTAAATTTGAAGAAGGTAGATACTTTGAAGAATGTTGTAGATTAATTGACGAAGCCAGTGAGCACAGAGAAGTTCAGATGGTGTTCAGAGTCTATGGGCCTCTTGGCCTATAGCAGTTAAATCCTATTATTCTATTGGCTCTTATAAGGTGTTCGACAAGTTGGAGAATGTTGGGAATTAAGGTGTCTCAACCTTGGTAATTCCTTGTATTATTTATGTTTGTATTTATTAATTCATTGCCTATGTTGTAAATAATTGTAAATTCCTTATTGTCATGTTGTGGGATGTAGCACGGTGATGTGTCATCCTACATGGAAAATGACAACTTGTAATTTTGTCCTCACATGAGGAGATAGGTGTCCCACTTAGTGATAGGAGAATTTTTGCATGTGTCAGCATCTTGGATGTTGTGTAAGGGAATATTGACCGAAACGGTTATGATGGATTCCTATGATGAAATTATGACATGTAAGAGTCGAAAATAGAAGGTTGTAAGATAGGTGAAGACATGTGTCATGGAGCATCTTTGAAAAAGGTAGATTTGGGTGCCCCAAGGTAGACTATGACATGTTGTAAGAGAATATGCTATTTATAGCCTGTGTATGATAGATTCTCTTACAGCTATAAGTTGTAACTGCTTTGACAGATTCTATGATGGTCGTAAGAGTCGTAAGAGCATCTGTCATAGCCCATTTTGGAAATAGGTGACCTCTTTGGGATGGGAACTATGGACAAGTGTCAGATACATTCTACAATGTTGACCAAGTGTTCTTAGGCATGGGTTTTGGGCCATGAGGCCAAATTGGACGCCCATTCCAAGATAGGACCAATATTGCCTTGTATATTCTATATAAACAGGTGCTTGGATGAGAAAATGTATTACAGGTTTTTACAGGTACTGTTATGCTGCCAGATTGACTCCAGACATAAGTGTCAAAGACCTTTGAAGCTTGCATTGCAAGTGTATTGTAAACATTATTCAGTTTTGATAATACATTGTGTAGGTTTCTAAGTGTGGGGTTTTTCACCCGATAAGGGTTTTCCCCACCATATATCTTTGTCTCTTCTTTTGTCTTCTTTCTGGTTCATGTGTATTGTTGCAATATCTCATGTTAATGATTTAATGTTGTTGTAATTGTAAGGATTAATTTGAATTTACATAGCTCTTCCCCTCATTAGATTAGTGTAGGAAGCGATTTCTGCACACCTAGCTTCCTTTTAGATATAAGTCTTGGTAAACCATGGCAAGGATGTCAATCACCAAGAAAAAAACTATGCCCTACTCTAATCTTTGAATAATCAATGCCCAACACCACCTAAGGCTCGATGCTCGCTTCTCTCCTAAAAATTTGGATGCAATCAACCCAATGAGAACCTTTCACATAAGTGAGATGGAAAGTCTAGGAATAGAGATAAGTTGGATACCTAAATAGTCTCTAGGATGAGTGACCCCATAATAGCAGACTAGGTCAACTATTCCCTCTCAGACTGACTCTCGGGAAGCTGGAGATGCTTGTCTCATAGGAACACCCAATATGTGGTAAACATCATATAAAGTGATAGTCAACTATACTTATACTTTAGGGAACATGAAGGTGTTCCTATCCACATCCCAATATGTTATAATGTTGCAACATATGCAAGAAGGATGAATGATTGAAACTCTAGCCACCTTATCCAAGCCTATCCTCCTCAAGCTAGCACAATCTCAGATGGACAAGGGATCATAGGCATCCATGAACCAATGTTGATCATGAGTCACATTCCATTGAAAGTGTGCATCCTATTAGACACAAAGAGCAACATATTAGATCCATAAAACTTGGAAAATTACCAAAAAAAAAGTGTAAAATATAACAAATTTTCACAAGAAAAGCATATATGATTTGTAAAATTGCAATAAAATGAAGAGGTTAGTATCAATAAATAGATAAAACTAAGTTTCAAATGCATTAGATGACAAAAGTTTTCACTTGAAAACTTTCTGGCTGGGTCACCAAGTTCACCAGGGCAAAACTCCCAGGGGTGACCTAAAAAATCAAGCAGATCTCCCATGGGTGACTTTCCCTAAAAAAGGGGCAAACTTAACCCACACCTTGGAATGATTAAAACTACTCCGATAACCATAAAAATGATATAATTTTAACAAATGAAAGGTTGCAAGTGGCCTAAAATGGGAAAACTAATAAAATGCAACAACCAAATTTGAAAACAATAGATTCTTTCAAGTGAAATTAACAAAAGAAAATATAGGGTTTCAAGAGAAATTTTTCTCATTTTTTGTATATGGTTCCCAACAATAGGAAGATTATGTTCCATTTTCTCAATCCCCTCGTTGATAGCTTTACATCGACTACTTACTTGCATGATTTCGTCACCATTTGACCTCTTTGCCTTTTATTTCTCCTCTTCTCTCTTCACTTAGCTTAGTTTCATTTGAATGCATTTAAGGTCATTTTAGATTTTGTAGTTCTCTTGCACCCTTGTTTTGTGTGTTTCATTCTTGCAGGTCCACATGGTGAAGCAAGCTGGCTCAAGTATACTTATAACTCATGCATCGATGGTATGTTTCTTCATTTTTATTTTAGTGTTCATTATTGAAAATAATAATATTGAACTAATACTTATTATTTAAGGGATAACAACCGGTAAGGCCTATTTCAAGAATGATGCCTACATTTAATGTAGACTACCATCCCCAAGGGGGTAATATGTAAGCACTAAAAAAGTGCATGAGCCTACATGGTAATTTAATTTATGTTGTAGTCCTAAACATGTACATGTAAGCATGTAAATATGACCTCTCAATAGTATTCCTCTTGGTGACACATGGATTGATGTTCTTCACTTTGTTTGTACTTCCCCTCTCTTCTAGCTAACCTTCTAAGGTCCTACATCTTCACCAATTATCCTATGTCGACAACTCATTTTTGGTACTTTCTAACCCTATCGACCTAACCTACCAGCATCACAACATGAGAAATTAACTTTCCATAAGCCTCTTTCAACCATCTCAACCCTCTAAATGCCTCCAATCAACTTCCTAGACCATCTCCAACCATCAATTTCAACACCCATTTCCTTAATTTTGGGTCACCCCCTTTGATTCTCGAATCTCCTATGTGAGATTTAGCCACTAAAGTGGATCTCCTAGGGGTGCCCAACTCTCTTTCAAGCCATTAACTTCTCTCTAGGCCTTAAAGTCATCTTTAGCCCCCTACGTCCAAACTTAGCCCCTAAAACCACCTACAAAACCCATTCCTTATGAGTCGCCACTTTTGACTTTTGAATCTCCTAGGGTAATTCTTATATTTTAAGTGATCTCCCTAGGATGACCCACCCTGGTAAACTAGGTGACCTAGTCATGTTTTAACATGCATGCTTCTATTCAGTTTGGGCCCAAATTAGCTCTATTTTTGCTCCAATCTGCATGGCTCTTTGACCCTAACTAAGTCTAATCTATTTCTAACTCATTATACAATCCCAATAACTCTATTCTTAGCTCTTACTAAGCTATTATTTGTTGAATATTAGGAACACTAAGAGGGGGGGTGAATTGGTGTTCCATAAAACCTTTCATGCACTTTCACTTGTAACCATTTTCCAAAATTAATTAAACAAAGGCACAATATGCAAATGAATAATAACCACAAAAACCTAACACATGGACACCAAGATTTTTACGTGGAAAACCCCAAGATGGGGAAAAACCACGGAGAGAATTAGCTCTCAATATATTGCAATCTTTTACAAATGATAATGTTTAGGCTTGGTCACTCCACTAGCCTAGAACATATTGGCTCAAGGCAATGAAGTACAACTAGGTCTAGCAGGCTCACTACCTTAACTCTGAACCTAGAAAGATTACAATGAGGGTTGTTAAACCCTAATGGTGGCTCACTTCCAATTATAAGTGGAATTATATAGGAAATTTGAATATTGCAAAAGCATCTATCAGTATGCCAGGGTGCAATCATTTAGCAACTGAATTCTGAGTCCTGAGTCTTCATCATCACTAATCTTCTATCTCTACTCTGTTATCTTATGCTCGCATTACACATACACACTCAAAACTAAAATCCATCAATCTTATATATCTGCATCATAATTTGATCCATAATCAGGTTAGCATCCAAAATATGAAACATGTTCATTGAAAGATGTAACTTGTCAGCTCAATCCAATGTATTATATGTTATGCAAACCCAAATCTTTGCACAAGTGTGTTCATATAGGTTCACATAAAACATTTTACCACTTAAGACATTGGTCCAAATAATGTACCTTATCCACATGAAGATAAAATATGTTTGTCAGCTTCACCCTTGAGAACATACTTGAACAATTCCATTGCCATATCATAACTTGCACTGCAAACCAAATGGGACCACAAAAATCATATCCAATGTTCATTTCTGACTACTTGACATACCTTTAGAACCATGGAGTAAAATACTTCTGCTTGTCAAAATGTGGATCATGAAACTGTTGCTTTGTCACAAAGAAATACTGTTGAACTGGAAGTCAATACTAGAGAGCTTGTGGAATGTGATCTATTAGACTTCAGAGGTTATAATCATGGATTTAGGTAGCCATGACATTTCTCTTAGTTTCCTCAAAACCATAGAACAAATTATGCACTTGCTGAGGAATGCGAACCATTATATTGTGCCCTATTCACTATCTTTGTTGAGCCTTTATTCATCTAGACTTAGATATTTCTTCCAAGTGACGTCCAGAGGAAGTCCGAACTTGATTACTAGAATATAACAACATCAAACAATTATAAACACTATACCTAGGCCACATTTGTAGGTCTTCATCTACGGAAGCATACTGATCCACTTACTGTCACTTACTCTATTTCTTGCCCATACTTAGTCATTTTTGCCAACCAGATCTGAATTCCAATAATACCTTCCGGAGTTATGTCTTCCTGTCATGTTGATGAGATCTCTGAGCCTTGTTGCCATCAATGACAACATACAAGTCTATACTAGAGCAGTGTCTCTTGCCAACAATCTACCCTTTGGCATTGATGGCAACACTTAGTGAAAAATGCTTGATTGCCCCCCCTTACTATATACACTCTATTTTTCTTCTTCCCTTGATATGTTTAGCCATTTTTCGCTAAATCGTCTTCTCCCCCTTTAACATCAATGGCAAAGGGTGTGTTCTAGAACCAAAAGTTTGTCAAGTCTTCAAAATACGTATGTACTTTGCTGCATATTTACAAGTACAATCTTCATCTTTATATTACATATGTTGGAGAACATCACTAAATATGTTCTTAAACTATGCCAACTCACCATCCTAACCTTTCTTGGCATTATCAAAAATTTGAATGTGTCCACTGAGTAGAAAAATTAGAGTTTTTGCCTTTTGTAAATTTGATGGTGTGGCAATTTGTCTAGCACGCTATGCTTCAGCCACAAGCTTGATCGTTGAATCTAGTTTTGGACTGATCAGTCTTCTCAATTGCCTCATTCTACTCTTTATTTGATACCTTTGATTTATTAAATCATTCAAGTCATTGTGGATGTTGATAACTTGCGCTTCTTTGTTGTTGGTTGATTCATGTACCGGATCAAAATTCTTAGAAATATTCATTAGTTTTTCTTCCAATTCCTTGATCTTTTCTTATGTCTTCTTTGTCACTTCCATCCATGATAAGAAAAATTTATATACATCACCAGCTTCTATAATAGTACTTTGAATATTTTGTATCCCATTATCTAGCTGAACCTTATCATGGGCTATCAACTTTGTCAACTCATCTAACCTTTTCTTATTAAGCTCTTGTCTAACTTTTGTTTTAACAGATTTTTCAAGAGATTAAAAGTGTGTACTTATAGAATGAATTAGTCCCTTGAGTTGACAAGTGGTAGGTAGAGAGGTATCCTTCTGGTATGTTAGAACCAGCTGTTCCAAAATACCGGATGCATCATTTATGAGTTTACTATCCTCAATGTGGGACTTCAAAATCTCTTTTCTTGCTTTGGCTTGGACAACTAAAGCCAACTTGAACATTTGAGTAGGAGTCATTATATCCAAGTTTATTGGACCTTGGATTGATTCAGGCTCATCTAGAATTAATTCTTCTTTTTCCAAAAGCTCTTTTACTATCTCTATAGTATCTTTTACTGTACCAGAGACCACATTTACCTATTCCTGTTCTAAATCCATGTCTTTATTTGCATCCTTCTTCTTCTTTGGTGGAGAGGTTTCCTTGATGTGCTCCTCTTCTAGATTCTCCTTGTTATTTTGTTCTTCTAGAGGAGGTGTTATTGCAGGTGCTTCCATCTCCTTGAGCACATGGTCATCTTTTCTTACTTCTTGTTTAGGGTTCACTTCCAGAACAGATGCATCATTTCCACCATCTGTTAATTCATCATCATAGATGGTAGGGATATTGTACTTATTTAATATTTCCAAAATGATCTCCTCTATTTCCTTGACTACTTTATCAATTTCTCCTATCATCAGTGCGTTCATTCTTTTCTTTGATCTGAACTCATTGTGGACTTCTTTGGTGATTTTGGCCTTTTCTTCTGGAGTAATATCCGGACATAATTTTATCAACGTATGTTCTTTGATTTCTATGTCCTTAGCCATAGAAGCTTCCTTCATGGCTAACAGAATATTTCCCAAGGTATCTGGGAGATCACTAGTGATCTCAATGAGAGCTTTATTGTATATGTTCAAATACTTTATGGTAGCTTCTTCCAAAATCCTTTTATCAGCATTATTGAAGTCATTATAAAATTCAGCCACATGTTTTAGATTTCCATCAACAATGATGGACATTAGGACATCTTCAAGTGTTGGTGTAGCTTGAGGCTCATCTACCTTCTATCTTTTGTTGGGTTTCTTCCTTTTGGAGGTCTTCTCCTTACTACTTCCAAAGGCTTTAGTAGTCTCACCTTTCATTTTCTTGACATCTTCATCAGACTCAGTCTCTTTTTCATCCTCTTCATTTATACTTACATACATTCTTCTACCTTTTGTTTTATGTCTTTTTGCTCCTCTGTCAATTTGCTTCTTTATAGATTCCTTTATGCCAGTAGATGTAGGATTGGAAGAGGAGGTAGAGCTTCTGGTAGACCTCTTTGTTGCTTGAGGTTTTTCTTCTTTTTCTTTAGGTTCATTCGAAACCTCAACTCTTTCACTTTCTTCCTTTTCTTTTGCTTCCCTTTTGCTTGACCTTTTTCCCTTGCTTCTTTAACTTGTTCCTTAGTGAATCCATATCTTGTAGCAATTTCTTCTACCTCTTTTCTCACCTTCCTAGTGGATTCTAGTTTTCTGAGCTCAACATGGAGTTTCATAGATAACTCTTCATATGTTCCAAAAATCTATTTGTCTTCTATTGATAGATACAGTAAATTAAAGTTGCTCCACAATGTTTCGCATTAGCTTATTCTCTTCTAGTTTTTCTTTTAGAGGATTTATCTTGTCAGATTCCACCACATATCTCTATGCTGGATTCCAGCACCAATTCTCTGGCTGGGGGATTTAGATTTTTAACACTGATCTAGAGCTCTTAATTTACTTCTTGGAGGAAGTATCTACACCAAAGACTAGTGCAGATCGATTCTTGACTTCATTAGCATCTTTTGATGGGGAGGTCTCAATCGGTAAGACTACGCCCGTCGGCCACCTTGCAACTTATCACTCTGATCTCTCAACCCTCCCGATGTATGGCCTACGTTTCTTGCCTATCGGCAAGACTGTTCTTATCAGCCGTGTTGGGGTTGGTTTCGCTAACACGCTGATGTCAATGTCTTCGGCCAAACCCTAAGATCTCTTTCTGCCAGCTGATTCCTCCCAATGGATCTCCGTCGGTATCACTTGTCTCTTATCACCTTGATAAGAACCTTTAGACCGCGACAACCTTTCAATGGCTTGAGCCCATCTTCGGCCAGACTATCCTCATCGCTCTGAGCGAGAAATATTTTTACCGATGCCCCTATCTCACTGATAACAGCTCCAACTCCTCCAACTAAACCCCAGCACATGGAGATGCTAGGCCGTCTACTGTGCACACTCCTCAATCTGGAAAATTTGCACCGTCGAACAATGAAACAAAGTAGGAAACAAACGAATATTGTACAACGAAGCCATTCCACTGATTTTGACAAAAATCTCACTAGTGGAATGCTTGACATCGACATTTTGCAACAAAGAAAAGCATAGAAAGGAAAAGAATTTCTACAGCTATGCAGTTTGTAATTACAGAGAATGAAGAAAAAAACAAATTGACGACACAAAATAGTTTGATTTCTCCTTAACACAATGCACAATTACATTCGCACAATTACATTCAATCTCCTCTTCTATCTGATTACAATATCTAATGCCTGAGTTGGTTCATATTCCTGGGTTTTATAAACTCGCCCAGAGGAACACCAACCCTATTCCAAGCAAGTGGGAGAAAACTAACTGATTCCAACTGTCTAAAACTAACAACTTGACAAAAGTGACCTAAGTCACTAGGGACTTACAAACAGAAAGGAAAAATGCATTGGTTGTATAGACCTTATTACAACACAAAACTTGTTTTAAAATAGAACATGAACTTAAATGCCTCACGAAGGCCACCTTGTGTTAGGTGCTCCTGCACCATACACCCCACCTAGAAATGAACTCATGTCCCATGAGTTGAGTCTATGTCTTGCACCACCGTTATCCTTTGCTGCATCATGCCTTCCCCACAATCTCTGGACTGCAACTTGCTTCCATGGAATCAAAAACTCATGCCTAGCATTGTAGGCTCTACTCACACCTTGCCATGAGTGAGTGCTTGCAACCAAACCCATACTTTGCTTGCATTCTTCCTTAATGTCATCTCTGCCTGAACACCTGCATTCAAAACCTTGTTTGATGCTTCTTGTACTATTGCTATGGTAGAATATGTTTGCCTTTCAACTCTTGTTGGCTCTAGAGGACAAACAATGGTCCCTACGAGAATAATATCCTCTTCTTTCCAATTAACTTGTGGCTGCCTGTAGACCTGCTCTTTGACCTCCTTCTGACCCATCTTAGACATCACCATCTGATCTCCATCATTCAAAACTAAAATCACCTGCAAACTTGGACCGTTGGCAACCCCACTCCTTGAGGCATCCTCAACTTTCCTTGTCTCTTCGTCATTGTTATTTACAAACTCTTTCTTACCCACCAAAATGATCTTAACTGCCTTCTTTGTTGCAGCACCCTCTTGCAATGGTGTCATCACAAAAGTCTTCCCATCCTTCTTGATGGTGTATGTGTTAGCATATCCATCATACAATGCTTGCCTATCAAATTGCCATGGTCTACCTAAAAGTAGATGACAACATTCCATGGGCAAAATGTCTCATAAAATTCTCTCCTATATTCTTCGATTTCAAATTCAACATATGCTTGCTCATCTACCAAAAGTGATTGACTATCACTTACCCAAGATGCTCTGTAAGGAGTTTGATGAGGAATCCTTTCTATGTTCAATTTATCCACCATTTCCCTAGACACCATATTATCTGTTGAACCAAAATCTATGACTACCTTGCATATTTTACCTTTGCTTTTGCAATTGAACCTGAAAAGAGCTCTCCTCTGTGATGGTTCAGTCTTCACTCATTCTTTGAGTGACGTCCTCTTGATCATCAGATTTTCTCCCACTTCTGATGTCAAATTCACTTTAGGAGATGTCATACTCCCTGCATCCTCTTGAGTCAAACTGGTTCTTCTCTCATTGCCATGAGAAGTTGAGGCCTTCTCTGGACACTTATAAGCTGGGTGCCCTATCTAATTATAGTTATAACATCTCATATTGGAGAACTTGGATCCTCTACCTGATCCATTTGTCCCACCTCTTTCATTTGGCCTTCTTCCTCGGTAGCCTCCTCTGCTACTTGAGTCTCCGACTTGCTCTTCTTGGTTAGACTCACCACTAGGCCTCTAGTTAGGACTTCTTCCTCCAAAACTGCCTCTTCCTCCAAAATTTCTGTCACCACTACCCCTACCTTGATGCTCATCTTTCCTCTGCAGCTTCTCTTTAGCTCTTAATGCTACTTGAAAGCATTTTTCCACAATTTTAGGTGTAAATAAACTTATCTCATCTTGAATATTGAACCTCAGACCATTTAAATACCTTGCTACCTTGGCTTTTTCATCCTCCATGTACCCACAATGAAGAGTGTATTTGTGAAATTCCTCAGTGTAAGTAGCCACATCCATATCTTTTTGCTTGAGGTTCTGCATTTTCCTGTAAACCTACACCTTGTAGTCAGATGGAAGGAACTGGGACTTGATCTTCTCCAGCATTCTGCTCCATGAAGATATCATACTCTTCCCATTCTTTACCCTTTCTCCTTGGGTGTAATTCCACCATGTAAGGGCAACACCTTTGAGTTTAGTTTTTTAAACTTAACTCGCTTACTTTCAGGAACTTCTTTGTACTCAAAATAATTGTTTAGAGCCTCAATCCACAACATGACTTCATCAACATTCATCTTTCCACTGAACATGGGAATATCTATCTGAGCCTCTGAAGAATCCTTGCCAATTGCCTTGATGGCTTCAAGAAAGTATTTTTGATCTGCAGGTATCTCCTCTATCTTTTTATTGGTTTCCTCAATTTCTGTATCGCCTTCATCGTTGTCACTTTCATCTTCCCTATCTTTGCTTTTGGACTACTTGAACTCTCCCAACTTGGATTCAAGCATCTCCTCGATCAGTGCCTTGATGGCATCCTGTGACATACTTTTGGGAGGCATCCTCTCTACCTCTATCTCGCTATCTCTGTTTGACATACACTATTCACAGAAAGCACCCAAATGCCAACACTCTTGCAAATCCTCAATTTGACTTGTCGCCCAAATCTTTTCGAGCTCTGATACCAATATGATGGGGAGGTCTCAATCGGTAAGACTACGCCCGTCGGCCACCTTGCAACTTATCACTCCGATCTCTCAACCCTCCTGATGTATGACCTACATTTCTCGTCTATCGGCAAGACTGTTCTTATCGGCCATGTTGGGGTTGGTTTCGCCGACACGTCGATGTCAATGTCTTCGGCCAAACCCTAAGATCTCTTATCGCCAGCTGATTCCTCCTGATGGATCTCTATCGGTATCACTTGTCTCTTATCACCCTGATAAGAACCTTTAGACCGCAACAACCTTTCAATGGCTTGAGCCCCTCTTCGGCTAGACTATCCTCATCACTCTGAGTGAGAAATGTTTTTACTGATGCCCCTGTCTCACCGATAATAGCTCCAACTCCTCCAACCAAACCCTAGCACATGGAGATGCTAGGTCGTCTATTGTGCACACTCCTCAGTCTGGAACATATGCACCATCGAACAATGAAACAAAGCAAGAAATGAATGAATATTGTACAATGAAGCCATTCCACTGATTTCGATAGAAATCTCACCAGTGGAATGCTTCACATCAACATTTTGCAACAACGAAAAGCACACAAAGGAAAAGAATTTCTACAACTATGCAGTTTGTAATTACAAAGAATGAAAAAAAACAAATTGATGACATAGAATAGTTCGATTTCTCCTTAACACAATGCACAATTACATTCAATCTCCTCTTCGATCTGATTACAATATCTAACGCCTGAGTTGGTTCATATTCCTAGGTTTTATAAACTCACCCAGAGGAACACCAACCCTATTCCAAGCGGCTGGGAGAAAACTAACTGATTCCAACCGTCTAAAACTAACAACTTGACAAAAGTGACCTAAGTCACTAGGGACTTACAAACATAAAGGAAAAATGCATTGGTCGTATAGACGTTATTAAAACACAAAACCTATTTTAAAACAGAACATGAACTTAAATGCCTCACGGAGGCCACCTTGTGTTAGGTGCTCCTGCACCATCTTTCCTAATCCAGATCTTGCTCATCTCATTCTTGGTTTGTACCGAATTAGCCTTGTTCTTGCCCTTGACATCTCTCTGTTTTGTTTTCCCCTTCTCTGTAGGATAGTCTCTTGTTATATTTTTGCTTCTGCAGAATTTGGCAAAGTGTCTAGGCTTGTTGCAATTGAAACAAACAATTATTTTCTAACCTTGATTTCTTTTGTAGTTGGGAATTGGTATTGATCTGCACTGATTAGCCATATGCCCAAATCTATTGCATGCAAAACACTTGCCATTTAAGAATTGACTATTCCTTGAATAGTTTGGCACATTTCTTAACACACTTCTACACTCATTTGCTTTATGACCAATCTTTTTGCAATTGAAACATTGACCAGAAAAATATGGAAGTTTTTGATTTATTCTACTTCTACACTGAGTAGCCCTATGACCATACTTATTGCATTTAAAACAATAGCCATTGAAAGATGGGTACCTTTGTGCATTTGGTTGTCTAACCGGAGATCTTTTAGGTCTTCTTCTTTGATTCCTTATCAAATAGTCTATGTCGCTTCCTTCTTTAGATCTGTCTTGTCCTAAATTTGAACTTTCTCCCATTTCAAATCCCAAGCCTTATTTTTGTAATGTCCCCCACTTAGCTCATCACTCTGGGAGATGAGGGTTAGCCTACCACAGGATTCATGTAGGCTAACGATAGGGTTTAGGGAGTCATTTGAGGACTTACTATTTATAGTAAGTCATGACAAAGCTAGTTTCTATTTTTAGTAGGGCAGTGCAGGAGCCTGGGCACGAGATTCGATAGTCAAATCTTCTGGAGATATGTCGATTAAATATAAGTTAAATTAAAGATTTAACTTATTATACTTTAAGAGGTGACTTTAAGTTATATTATAACTTAACTTTATAATATTAAGTTATAACTTAAAGTGCAAGTTGTGTGCCTAGGGAAGGGTGCCCACCCTCATGGAGGAATAAGGGGATGTTTTTAAATTAAAAATTAATTAGAATCCCTCTCATCTTAGGCGTTGGAGTTGAGGGAAATAAAAAGACCAAAATGAGCCTCATTTGATTATGCTTGGTTTATGATATTTTGCTGTGATATTGAGTTTTGCCCGTGCATAGTGTTTGAGCTTGGCTCTTTGGTTTCAATCATGGATTTGCAGAGAAGAAAACCTTTGTAGATTCACCATTCCTTGTGTATGAAAGAGTGCATCAGGAAGGGGTTAGGGGAGCTTCACATAGAGGCTTCATTTGTGCTTCAGCTGAATGTATTTTGGCACTGTTTTGAGCAAGAAAGGTCATCTTCTTCGAAGTGATTGAGCTGTATATGAGAACAGATGTGTATTGGTGCAGATTTGAATAGTTTAGAAGTGGTTTCAAGCTGCCATATCAATTCCTAAGCAAGTCGTACTTCTGTACCAGCAGGTTGTACCACTTGGTATGGATGTTTTAGAGTTTTGAGATGTCTTTTGTGTAGGATTCTGACTTGAAGCTGGCCGCCTAGCAGAGAGGATAAATTCTGAGCAGATTTTAAGGGAAAGAGGATTGTTTTTCAAAGCTTTGTTGTTGTTCTTTCCACCTAGCCAGGCCGTACAGTATAGCCAAGGATGCGAAGGTCTTTGCATGTGATTTCTCCACTCATTGGAGCTTGTAACACATTCAAAATGGGCGTTTAGGGTCTGAAATATTACTATAGTCATTGTAATCTAAATTTCCCTTGCATTGAATGAGATCTAGAGTAATTTATATGGCCATGTAATGCTGCTACAAATTCTGGCAATTGAGCAAGTTGAAGATTTCCAAGTGGGTATTTCATTATAATTAGTTTTATTGCATTTTATGATCTGAGTTGTCTTTAGTTTATGCAAAATCATTGTATATTTTTTGGGTTTGTTCATACGCTTGATATTTCATACATGCAATGCAAAAAACACACATGCAAAAACAACCCATAAAAATCTAAAAAGAAAAACATCAAAAACACAAAAAAATTAGTCAGAGGAAACATATACAACGGGGTGTATGTTACAGTGGTATCAGAGCAGAAAATCTTGCCATCCTATGGGGTTACAATGACATGTAGTTGACAAAAATGAGACATGCGACCTACCGATAGATATCCCTTTAGAAATACTAGGGCAAGGCAAGTGATACAGTTAGAAGAACCTGAGCAGTCAGTACCTATAGTTGATCCGTTGGAAGAAGAAATAGTGATTGCAGCTACTGACGAAGATTCCTTAGTTTCACACACAAACCCATTTTCAGGAGAACTATCACCAGTTATAGGACCTACAGAAGAGATGGGTGACAGAGACGTTGGTGAACCTAGTTTACGTGAGATTCTGAATGCGCTCATTAGGAGCTCAGTAGCCTTAGAGAGAGAGTTGGCGGAATCTCGACGGGAGATGATGGAGACACAGGCTGAGATAGGTCATACCCTTGCACAGTTGCTGGATGGATTTAATAACAGGGAGGATCACCAGGACAGAAATAAGTAAAATGGTAGAAACAATGTCAGTGAGAGGCATAGAAAGAATAAAGGTGACAGGGACCAGGATAATGATGGGGACAGGAATAGGCACATTGGGAGTGGTAGACAGAATGGCGACAGGAACCAAGAGGATAGGAATAATGGAGAATGGAACCATGGTGATAGACACAGGTTTAGAGATGATGAGGATGAGGCCTCAGTGACTCATAGGAGGGCTTCACAGTTTACAGTAGGTGACAGACTTGGTATCCCTACATTTGCTACTAGGAACCAAGTTCCTGAATAGGATCCCACACAAGCAAAGTTTCAGGAGGAGATTCTAAGGGATTAGAGGGCATCTAGTGCATATTGCAGAGAAGAGATGACTTTTGCAGAGTACTTTGATAATAGGATGAAGAACAGAACTCACAGAGGAGGTAGACCTCATAATCAGGAATTGCAAAAAAATGATACAGGAGCATCCAGTGGTGTAAGGGCAATCTTGCATCACCCAAAAAGAAGTTAATTCAAAATCATTGTAGTTGTTCTCATTTCTTCCCATAATTAGTGTTTTTGGTTCCATAATATCCAGAATAATAATGTAGGACTTTCAGTTTTTCCAAAACTGCTAAAAATAGCGACCTGCCTAATTAGGAAAGTGTACCTGCTATTTTTAGAAAGTTTGCATTTGGGCACGTAATGAAGCAAAAAGTTCCAGAATGTTACATAACGGAAATATAAGACCTTTGGCGAAGGAATCAGGCAAAGATCATTTGTGAGCTGAAAGTTATTAAAGTTTTTATTTTCTGAAAAGCCCCTGAAAATTTCTGGAACGAGATATGAGGCACTAAAACTTCCCATAACGTCCCAAAAAGTTGACAAAAATTTGTTTACAGCTTTTCAGCGTGATAGTTCACATCGTGAGCTTTTCGGTGCTTAAAACGGTTCGTCAATCGGGCACCCGGATCAAAAGTTATGCTTCCTGGAAGTTGACCTACTTTTGGAGGGAGTTGCAAATTTTGAAATTTGGCTGGAGGCTGCCAAAAAGTGCTATTTATGACTATTTTAGGAACCCTGGGCAGTAGTAGAGTCAAGGGGGCCAGTGTGGAGTCAAGAATAGGTGAGAAAATAGAAACCCTAGTTGATTTGGGGTTACAGAAGGCTGAAGATTCTAGAGTCTTGAAGTTGGGAAAGCTGTAATGTGTTGCAGCCAGTAGAGGATTCATCCTCGGATTGTAATTGAGCTTCTATGATGTAATGAGTTGCCCAGTTCAATAAAAGAAAGTTCTATTTGTTGTGTTCAATATCTTTTATTCTGTGTTTTGTGATTTACCCCCTTCATCAAGTGGTATCAGAGATAGGTTTCTTGAGTGTGTAGACAGATCGTCAACCGTGAGGTAGTTTGCACCAGGACCTGAGGTTGTGGGTTTGCTACGGAGACCAAGATGCCTCCATGAAGAAATTGTGTTGGGAGGAATGCTTTGACAGAAGAGGGTTTTAGAGCCCTACAAAGGCAAATCAATGCATTGCAAGAGGAGCTACGAAGAGGGTTTGAGCCGAGGATGAGAGAAGAAAGTGAAGGTGAAGGTGAAGGTGAAGATGAGTTATCTAAGGAAAAACAAGAAGCTGTCGAAGATCCTGCAGAAGTTAGGTTGTTGAGGGGCATTTTGAAGATCGAAAAAAGGCCCAAGATCAAAGTTTCTACATATTCTGGAGATTTGAATCCAGAACAACTTATTGATTGGATCAATGACATGGAGGAGTATTTTGAGTATGAAGATGTGGAGGACCCAAATCGAGTTAAGTTTGCAAAAACAAAGTTGAAGGGCCATGCCAATATTTGGTGGAAGGAGGTCCAATTAGAGAGGAATAGAAGAGGAAAAGGAAAGATCACCAGATGGGATCGGATGGTGGAGAAACTGAAGAAGAAGTTCATTCCTGTGGACTATGAGATGGAGTTGCCGAAGAAGCTGCAAGGACTGAAGCAAGGTAACAAGTCTGTTAAGGAGTATACATAAGAGTTTTATAAAATTACTATCAAGACAGGCCATGCAGAGCCCAACAATGAGAAGGTAGCCCATTACATTAATGGGTTGAGGCCGAGTATTCAAGAGGAGTTGAGCCTGGTCAGAATGACCACCATAGAAGATGCGTACCAGTTTTCCCTGAAGGTGGAAGAGAAGCTGAATAAAAGATTTGACAGCAAGCAAAGGGGAAGAGGTCAAGGCAGAAGGACTGGTGGAAGACCCTATGGGGGCTGAAATGAAGATGCAAAGAAAAGTGAAGAAGCTGGCACCATTCAAAATCAGAGAGGTGACAATACCTACCGCCCTCGTGACCAGAACAATGGTGAGCAAAGAGGAAGAGGAAGAGGCAGACCTGGGCAAGGACCTGGAAGAGGAGGTTTCAGAGGAACCTGTTTCCAATGTGGAGAAGAAGGGCATCGAGCGTATGAGTGTCCGCAACATCAAGGCAGGACAAATAGAAGACCTAAAGGTAATGCACAAGTTGCACATGTAGATGAAGATGCACATTCTGAGCATTCTGAAGATGCTGAAAGGGGAGAAACCCTAGTTGTCAGAAGAACCTTGCTGAATGAGGAGAAAGAACCCAATCAGAGGAAGAGTTTATTCCGCACAAGGTGCAAATGTGAGGGTAAGTGTTGTGATATTATTATTGACAGTGGAAGCACTGATAATCTTGTTTCAGAAGAGATGGTTGACAAGTTGAAGTTGACAAGAAGAAAGCATCCGCATCCATATCGGATTGCATGGTTGCAGAAGGACCATAGAGCTTTGGTCAATTAGTAGTGTTTAGTAAAGTTTAAGATTGGTGACTACCATGATGAGGTGCTGTGTGATATCATAGCGATGGATGCATGTCATATGTTGTTGGGGAGGCTGTGGCAGTATGATAGGAGTGCTATCCATGATGGTCGTGCAAACACATATTCCCTAACAAAGGATGGAGTTCGTCATAAGTTGAAGCCCTTGAAGGAGGTGGAAGAAAAGGTATGTAGTACTGCCAGAATTTGTTTGGTAGATGGTAGGAAGTTTTTGGAGGGTATGAAGCATGAGCATCATTGCTTTGCATTGATTCCTAAGATTAGTCAAGAGAAATATGAAGATGTACCTGTAGAAGTTTCAGATATGTTGGAAGAGTTCCAGGACATTATCTCTGATAATGTACCAGAAGGTTTACCACCAGTAAGAAAGATAAGTCATCAAATGGATTTGATACCAAGAGCCAGCTTGCCAAACAAGGCAGCCCATAGAATGACCCCTGCAGAGAATGAAGAGTTGAACAAACAAGTTCATGAGTTGTTGAGAAAGGGACTGATAAGGGAGAGCCTAAGTCCATGTGTGGTACCTGTAGTACTAGCACCAAAGAAGGATGGAGAATGGAGGATGTGTATAGACTCTCAAGCCATCAATAAGATAACGATCAAGTATAAATTTCTATTGCCAAGAATGGATGACATCATGGATTGTTTGAGTGGAGCAAAGTACTTCACGAAAATTGACCTGAAGAGTGTGTATCACCAGATCCATATCAGAGAAGGGGATGAATGGAAGACAGCCTTCAAGACAAAGGAAGGTTTGTATGAGTGGTTAGTCATGCCATTTGGGCTAACCAATGCACCGAGCACATTCATGCGGCTCATGAACGAGGTACTAAAAGAATTTTTGGGAAGTTTTGTTATTGTTTATTTGGATGATATTTTGATTTTCAGTAAGACTTGGGATGAGCATTTGATGCATATCAGAAGAGTTCTAGAGAAGCTGAGGGAGGAAAAGCTGCTGATTAATCTGAAGAAATGTAGTTTTGCAAAGAAGGAGTTGGTATACCTGGGATTTGTTGTCTCAGAGGAAGGTCTTAAGATGGACCCAGAAAAAGTAAGGGCTATCATTGAATGGCCTACGCCAAGGAGTGCAACGGAGGTAAGATCTTTTCATGGTTTGGCAAGTTTTTATAGAAAGTTTATCAGGAATTTTAGTAGCATTTGTGCACCCCTAACTGAGACAATGAGAGGGGATAGAAAAGAGTTTAGATGGACTAAAGGAGCAGACAAGAGCTTTGATACATTAAAGTAGAAAGTCGTAGAACAACCTGTTTTGGCACTTCCAGATTTCAATAAGGTATTTCAAGTAGATTGTGATGCTAGTGGTAGTGGTATAGGAGCTGTTTTGAGCCAAGAAGGTAAGCCCATTGCCTATTTTAGTGAGAAGCTTAATGATGCCAAGAAAAAGTATTTTGTTTATGATCAGGAATTTTATGCAATAGTTCAGGCTTTGAAGAAATGGAGACATTATTTGTTGCCAAAAGAGTTTGTTTTATATACTGATCATCAAGCTTTGCAGTATCTTAATAGTCAAGGGAAGTTGAACCAAAGGCACTTAAAATGGGTTGAGTTTTTGCAGAGTTATACCTTTATTTTGAAGCACAGGAGTGGGAAGTCCAACAGAGTTGCAGATGCCTTGAGCAGAAGGCAAAATTTGTTGACAGAAATGAAGATTGAGGTTGTTGGATTCGATGAGCTCAAAAGTTTGTATCCTGAAGATCCAGATTTTGCAGAGGCTTGGAAAGCTTGTCTTAAGCCTGTTACTTTGGATAGGACAAAATGGTTGGATTTCATAATCCAAGATGGCATGTTGTTTAGAGGAAGCCAATTGTGCATTTCGAGGAGTTCCATGAGAGAGAACCTGATTAAGGAGAAGCATAGTGGGGGATTGGCTCGACACTTTGGTCGAGATAAGACCATTTCTATTGTTGGTAAAAAATATTATTGGCCACAGTTGCAGTAGGATGTGAGGAAGTTTGTGCAGAGTTGCAGAGTATGTCAAATTGCAAAAGGAACAAGTCAGAATACAGGGTTGTATCAACCATTACCTATACCGGAGAAGCCATGGGATGATATTAGCATGGATTTTGTTCTTGGTTTACCAAGGACACAGAGAGGGCATGATTCTATTTTTGTGGTGGTGGATAGATTCTCAAAGATGGCACATTTTATTCCTTGTAAGAAAACTAATGATGCTGTTCATATTGCAGAGTTATTTTTCAGGGAAGTGGTGAGACTACATGGTCTACCAAAGAGCATAGTTTCAGATCGAGATACCAAGTTTGTTGGTTATTTCTGGAGGACATTGTGGAATAAGTTGAAGACAGATTTGAAACTTAGTTCTGCACACCATCCACAGACTGATGGACAAACTGAAGTGGTGAATAGGAGTTTGGGTAACCTGCTACGATGCTTAGTAGGAGATAAGCCCAAGGGATGAGATTTGATTTTACCACAGGCAGAATTTTCTTACAGCAATTCTGTCAATAGGAGTACTGGTAAATCACCATTCTAGATTGTATATGGCAATAGCCCAAGAAATGCTTCTGAGTTAAGGAAGCTGGACAATGGAGAAAAGACAAGTGCTAAAGCTGAAGACTTTGCAAAACATCTGAAGAATTTGCATGAAGAGGTGAGAAAGCACATTAATAAAATGAATATTCAATACAAGGCTAAGGCAGATCAGAAGAGTAGATATAAGGAATTCCAGGTAGGAGATGAAATCATGGTTCACTTGAGAAAAGAAAGGTTCCCAATTGGAACATACAATAAGTTGAAAATGAAGAAATTTGGACCATGCAAAATCCTGAAGAAGCATGATTCAGGAAATGCATATGAGGTAGAGCTGCCGAGTGGGATCAATATTTCCCCTGTTTTCAACATTGCTGATTTATGAGAATATCATGAAGGTGGAACAGAGGATGGACCAACAGAAGTGCAGTGGAGTATTCCGGCATCTACTTCAATGGAGGAGATAGAAGAGATCTTGGATAGCCGTGTGGGAAGAAGTACTCGGAACAAGCAATATGAAGAAAATCTGGTAAAATGGAAAGGAAGGCCTATTGAAGATTCTTCTTGGTTGTCTAAGGCAGAGGTTGACCATTTGGGTTTTCCTCACACAAACATCTGAGACGTGACAGGGTCACTTCTCAAATTACCCTGGGTGTCTAATGCAGGAGCATTCAGTGGTGTAAGGGCAATCTTGCATCACCCAAAAAGAAGTTAATTCAAAATTATTGTAGTTGTTCTCATTTCTTCCCATAATTAGTGTTTTTGGTTCCATAATATCCAGAATAATAATGTAGGACTTTCAGTTTTTCCAAAACTGCTAAAAATAGCGACCTGCCTAATTAGGAAAGTGTACCTGCTATTTTTAGAAAGTTTGCATTTGGGCACGTAATGAAGCAAAAACTTCCAGAAAGTTACATAATGGAAATATAAGACCTTTGGCGAAGGAATCAGGCAAAGATCATTTGTGAGCTGAAAGTTATTAAAGTTTTTGTTTTCCAAAAAGCCCCTAAAAATTTTCGGAACGAAATATGAGGCACTAAAAATTCCCATAATGTCCCAAAAAGTTGATGAAAATCTATTTATGGATTTCCAGCGTGATAGTTCACATCACGAGCTTTCGGGTGCTTAAAACGGTTTGTCAATCGGACACCCGGATCAAAAGTTATGCTTCCCGGAAGTTGACCTACTTTTGGAGGGAGTTGCAAATTTCAAAATTTGGCTGGAGGCTGCCAAAAAGTGCTATTTATGACTATTTTAGGAACCCTGGGCAGTAGTAGAGTCAAGGGGGCCAGTGTGGAGTCAAGAATAGGTGAGAAAATAGAAACCCTAGTTGATTTGGGGTTACAGAAGGCTAAAGATTCTAGAGTCTTGAGGTTGGGAAAGATGTAATGTGTTGCAGCCAGTAGAGGATTCATCCTCGGATTGTAATTGAGCTTCTGTGATGTAATGAGTTGCCCAGTTCAATAAAAGAAAGTTCTATTTGCTGTGTTCAATATCTGTTATTCTGTGTTTTGTGATTTACCCCCTTCATCAAAAAAGGTGAGCAAGATGACACTTCCCTATTTTGACAGATCAGGAAAGACCATTGCTAGGGCTTGCGTACAGAAGTTGGATAGTTACCTGCAAATTAGTCCTATGCCTAAGGAGGATGCCATCACTTATGCAGCATTACATTTGGAGGGAGTGGCACACAAGTGGTGGAGTATTGGGAAGGTCACTTTGGGACATGATCAGATCACTTCATATGTGGAGTTTACAGCCTGTCTGATCAATAGGTTCGACAAGAAGGATCTAGAACTTCAGTTTAAGGAGTTAGCACAGCTTAAGCAGAGTGGATCGTTAGACTCCTACATCTCTGAGTTCCAGGACCTATCAGTTATGGTCCCAGATTTGTCTGAGCACAGACTAGTGATTCTCTTCATTGATGGATTGTCAGACCCACTTCGTGGTTGGGTTAAGGGTTTTGACCCTACTACACTCCGGGAGGCCATGAAAAAGGCCCGAGATATGGAGTCATCAGTGAGGAGGATTAAATTCTCATCTAAGGGATTTACTCATAGGAGGGATAGGGAGAGGGAAAGGAAACCATTTCATAGAGATGTTGATCAACACAAGGATAGATCCAACAGGTTAACAGATGAACAGTTGAATAAGTACATAAGGAAGAAGTTGTGTTTTCATTGCAAAGAACCATGGGACCCTTTGCATAGGTGCTCACATAAGGCAAAGGTCAAACTGATTGAGTACTATTCAGCTAAGGAGTCCCATTCTGGGGGATCAGATATAGAATCAAATCAGCATACAGAGTACAGTGACAATGGCGATGAGAGAGCTTCACATCATAGTACTAATAGTGGTGGTGTTATTGCCGAGCTGTCTAGTTTTTAGAAGGTTGGTTCATTTAGGGAGTGTGGTGTACTAGGTGGGCAGCGTATTATCACCCTTATTGATACAGGAGCCACTCACAATTTTATTGATGAAGGGTTAGTTGCTTGCAGAGGGCTAAAAGTTGAAGAATTCGAAGGCTTTAAGGTGATGGTGGCTAACAGGTTCAAAATACATTGTACCAGGAAGATTTTAGGGCTGAAAATCATCATGGGTGATTATGAGTTAGTTGATGACTTCTATGTGGTGGGTATAGGGGAAACAAATGTAGCACTTGGCATGCATTGGATGAATCAGTTGGAGGAGTTCACCATAAATCTTAAAAAAATGGAAATGAGATTTGAGTATAATGGGAGGAAAATATGCCTTAGGGGTATCTCAAATGGTGGACCTCGAGTTGTATCACTGAAGAGAATGGAGAGGCTCTTGAGACATGATCAGGTCGAGTGGGCGGTAGAGTGCCCTATTATGCCAGAGTCCCCACCACGACAAAAGGATAGTTATCATCCTGATATTCAAAAGTTGTTAACCAAGCACAATAAGGTGTTTGGGGATATACCACTCAGAGTGCCTCCTAATAGAGGCATAGAGCACGTCATCAAGTTGGAGGATGGGACTAAGCCCATCATGATCATGCCATACCACCATCCAAAGAGGCTTAAGTATGAGATTGAAAAAATCATTAAGGAGCTTCTAGAGATGGGACATATCAGGCCTAGCAAAAGCCCATTTGCTTATGCAGTTGTATTGGTCAAGAAGAAGGATGGGACAATCAAAATATGTATTGATTACAGGGCCCTGAAAAAGAAAACAATAAAAATAGGTATCCAATCCCTAGGATAGATGAGTTGATAGATGAGCTACATGGTGCATGTTACTTTTCTAAGATTGATTTGAGATATGGATACCATCAGATCAAGATGCGGGCAGAGGACATTGAGAAGACTGCTTTTAGATGCCACTATGGTCATTTTGAGTTTTTAGTCATGCCTTTTGGTTTGACTAATGCACCTGCTACTTTCCAGAGTTGTATGAATCAAATTTTTAGGCAGCAGCTCAGGAAATTTGTTTTAATTTTCTTTGATGATATTCTGATATACATCAGGACTTGGGAGGACCACTTGAGACATCTAGAGGAGGTTCTGAGCATCTTGGAGAGTAATTCACTCTATGCCAAGGAATCTAAGTGTGATTTTGGTATGTCAGAGTTGCTTTACCTTGGCCACATTATCAATGCAGGAGGAGTTAGAGTGGATCTAGAGAAAATTAAGGCAATAATTGATTAGCCTCCACCCACAAACCTCACATAGCTTAAGGGGTTTTTCAGATTTTGTGGGTTTTACAGACGGTTTGTTAAGGGGTTCTCATAGATAGCAGCACCATTGACTGATCTGACGAAGAAGGGAGCCTTTGAATGGAGTAACACAACCTAGCAATGCTTCAACAAGTTCAAGCACTTGATGTCTACATGCCCGGTTTTAGCAATCCCTGACTTTGCTAAACCGTTTGAGTTACAGTGTGATGCCTCTAGAGAGGGGATTGGGGTTGTGCTTATGCAGGAGAAGCACCTAATATCTTTTGAGAACAAAAAGCTTCGGGCTATGGAGAGGAGCTACTCAATATATGACCGAGATATTTTGGCCATTATGCATGCATTAGCCAAATTCAGGCAGTATCTAGTTGGGGGTAGATTTATAATCAGGACAAATCATAACAGCATCAAATACTTCATGAACCAGAAGGACCTGAATGACAAACAACAAAAGTGGGTCAGCAGGCTACAGGCTTATGATTTTGACATAGAGTATGTCAAGGAGAAGAAAAATGTAGTTACAGATGCTTTGTCCAGACGACCTCACTTGTGTTTGGTAGGGAAGATCCTTGCTGATTGGAAAGAGGAGATCATGGCAGAATATGCTAAGGACTCTTGGGCTGCGGGAGTCATTGAGGGCACAATCAAAAATGAGAAATATTTTGTGGTGAGTGATTTGATTATGTACAAAGACAGAATATTTTTTGTGCCCAATTCATAATTTAAGCAGAAGATTATCAAAACTTTCCATGACCCACCAATGGTTGGCCATCCTGGATTCTTTAAGACATACAAATAGATTTGGGAGAGGTTTACATGGAAAGGACTAAAGGACGAAGTGCAGAAGTATGTTCGTGAGTGTCCCATTTGCCAATAGAATAAGCATGAGCATACCTTTCAAGCGGGACTACTACAGCCATTACCCATTCCCGATTAGAAATGGGAATGTATCTCCATGGATTTCACTATTGGGTTGCCAAAGGTACAGGGTAAGGACTGCATCTATGTGGTGGGTTATAGACTCACCAAATTTGCACATTTCTTTGCTATTTCAGCAACCTACACAGCTGCTCAAGTGGCTGATCTTTTTTTCAGGGAGATATTCAGGATACATGGGGTACCTAGGAGCATAGTCAATGATAGAGACATCAGGTTCTTGAGTATATTTTGGCAAGAGTTGTTCAGGTTGTGTGGTACAGAGTTAACTCCTAGCACTAGCTACCACCCGCAGACTGATGGACAAACAGAGGTGGTAAATAAATGGTTAGAGGGGTACCTGCGTAATTATGTTTTGGGGCAGCAGAAGGCCTAGATTAGATGGTTGTACCTAGGGGAGTACTGCTACAATACTACACATCACATGTCTATTCAGATGACTCCTTTCAGGGCACTATATGGCTATGATGCCCCATGCTTCACAGACCTCTTGCCTGGTGATAGTCGAGTGCCTAAGGCTAAGGATCTTTTGCAGTATAGCCAGAACATTCTCAGGGAGATTAAGGAGAATATACAACAGGCCTAGAATTAGCAAGAGTTGTACGCTGATCAGCACCGAGTGAAGAGCAATTTTGAGGTTGGAGATATGCTATATTTGAGGCTCCAACCCTACAAGCAGTCCACTCTCAAGAAGAGTGGAGCAGAGAAGTTAAAACCTAGGTTTTAAAGTCCTTTCAGGATTGTTAGATGAGTGGGTGAGGTGGCTTGTGAGCTTGAGCTTCCATCAGATAGCAAGGTGCATAATGTGTTTCATGTCTCCAGGCTGAAGAAAGCTCTTGGTCACAATATGGTTCCATCTGCAGAACTTCCACCATTGGATAGCCGATCTTAGTACCAGAAGCTATCATTGATACCCGGGAGAGACATTTGAGGAAACAGGTTATTAGAGAGTACTTTGTCAAGTGGAAGAATCTGCCAGTTAAAGATGCAACATGGGAGGGTGAGTAGATTTTGCAGCATCCAGAGTTGAGGTTGCTTGAGGACAAGCAATCTTGGGGAGGGTGGATTGTAATGTCCCCCACTTAGCTCATCACTCTAGGAGATCAGGGTTAGCCTATCACAGGATTCCCGTAGGCTAACGACGGGGTTTAGGGAGTCATTTGAGGACTTACTATTTATAGTAAGTCGTGATAGAGCTAGTTTCTATTTTTAGCAAGGCAGTGAAGGAGCCTGGGCATGAGATTCAGGAGTCGAATCTTTTGGAGATATGTCGATTAAATATAAGTTAAATTAAAGATTTAACTTATTGTACTTTAAGAGGTGACTTTAAGTTATATTATAACTTAACTTTATAATATTAAGTTATAACTTAATGTGCAAGTTGTGTGCCTAGGGAAGGGCACCCACCCTCATGGAGGAATAAGGGGATGTTTTTAAATTAAAAATTAATTAGAATCCCTCTCATCTTGGGTGTTGGAGTTGAGGGAAATAAAAAGACTAAAATGAGCCTCATTTGATTATGCTTGGTTTATGATATTTTTCTGTGATATTGAGTTTTGCCCATGCTTAGGGTTTGAGCTTGGCTCTTTGGTTTCAATCATCAATTTACAAAGATGAAAACCTTTGCAGATTCATCGTTCGTGTATGAAAGAGTGCATTAGGAAGGGGTTAGGGGAGCTTCACACAGAGGCTTCATTTGTGCTTTAGCTAAATGTATTTTGGCACTGTTTTGAGCAAGAAAGGTCATCTTCTTTGAAGTGATTGAGTTGAATATGAGAATAGATGTGTATTGGTGTAGATTTGAATAGTTTAGAAGTGGTTTCAAGCTGCCATATCAATTCCTGACTAAGTCATACTTCTGTACCAGCAGGTCATACCACTTCATATGGATGTTTTGGAGTTTTGAGGTGTCTTTTGGGTAGGATTCTGACTTGAAGTTGGCCGCCTAGCAAAGAGGATAAATTCTGAGTAGATTTAAAGGGAGAGAGGACTATTTTTCAGAGCTTTGCTGTTGTTCTTTCCACCCAGCCAGGTCGTACAGTACAGCCAAGGATGCAGAGGTCTTTGCATGTGATTTCTCCACTCATTAGAGCTTGTAACACATTCAAAATGGGTATTTAGGGTCTAAAATATTATTGTAGTCATTGTAATCTAAATTTCCCTTGCATTGAATGAGATCTGGAGTAATTTCTATGGCCATGTAATGCTGCTACAAATTCTGGAAATCAAGCAAGTTGAAGATTTCCAAGTGGGTATTTCATTATAATTAGTTTTATTGTATTTTATGATCTGAGTTGTCTTTAGTTTATGCAAAATCATTGTATATTTTCTAGGTTTGTTCATACGCTTAATACTTCATACATGCAATGCAAAAAACACACATGCAAAAATAACCCATAAAAATCTAAAAAACAAAACATCAAAAACACAAAAAAATCAGTCAGAGGAAACATATATAGCGGGGTGTATGTTACAATTTTATCATCTGGATACTTTTGACTAGCTAGCAACTTGTCAAGTTTTGCTGAGCTTATTTTGAATTTTTCTTTGTAGCTATTTGCTGCTTCTAGATCAAATTTTATAAGCAAAACTTTTTTCCCTAGTTTTTCACATTCCTCTGACTTGTCCTTCACAACTTGATTCAAATATCCTTCATTCTTGGTTGTTTCTTCAATCACCCTGAGAAGACTCTTTGTAGATTCATTTGCTTGTATATTTCCTCACATAATTCCCTCCTTTCCTGAGATTTATTGATATGTTCTTTTAATTTTAGAATGCAAACATCAGCTTCTTTGATGTTCTCTTCTAAACCCTTGATATCAGCTTTGTAGTTGTCAAGATCTTCTAGAGTTGTTTCAAATTGTTCATTATTAATATATACTTGATTACCAATCTTAATGTTGCCAGGAGGATCCACTTCAGGATAAGTGAGATACCTTTGTGCTGCCATGAGTAAACCTTCCCAGATCTTCCTCAAGCTATTAGTCTTCTTCCAAGGAACCTTGCTCTGATACCAATTATTGAATATCAGGAACATTGAGGGGGGGTGAATTAGTGTTCCATAAAACCTTTCATGCACTTTCACTTTTAACCATTTTCCAAAATTAATTAAACAAAGGCACAATATGCAAATGAATAATAACGACAAAGACATAACACATGGACACCAGGATTTTTACGTGGAAAACCCCAAGATGGGGAAAAACCACAGAGAGAATTAGCTCTCAATATATTGTATTTTTTTACAAATGATAATATTCAAGCTTGGTCACTCCATGGGCCTAGAACATACTGGCTCATTGCCATGAAGTACAACTAGGTCTAGTAGGCTCACTACCTTAACTCTGAACCTAGAAAGATTACAATGAGGGTTGTTAAACTCTAATGGCGGCTCACTACCAGACTCACTGCCAAGTACAAGTGGAATTATATAGGAAATTTGAATACTACAAAAGCATCTATTAGTATGCCAGGCTGCAGTCATTTAGCAACTGAATTATAAGTACTGAGTCTTCATCATCACTGATCTTCTATCTGTAGTCTACTATCTTATGCTCGCATTACACACACACACTCAAAACCAAAATCCATCAATATTATTTATCCACATCATAATTTGATCCATAATCAGGTCAGCATCCAAAATATGAAACGTGTTCATTGAAAGACGTAACTTGTCAGGTCAATCCAATGCATTATATGTTATGTGGACCCAAATATTTGCACAATTGTATTCATATAGGTTCACATAAAACATTTTACCACTTAAGACATTGGTCCAAACAATGTACCTTATCTGCATGAAGATAAAACATGTCTGTCGGCTTCACCCTTGAGAACATACTTGAACAATTCAACTGTCATATCATAACTTGCACTACGGACCAAATGGGACCACAAAAATCATATCCAATGTTCATTTCTCACTACTTGACATACTTTCATAACCACAGAGTAAAATACTCCTGCTTGTCAAAATGCGGATCATGAAACTGTTGTTTTGTCACAGAGAAATACTGTTGAACTGGAAGTCAATACCGAAGAGCTTGTGGAATGTGATCTATTGGACTTCAAAGGTTATAATCTTGGATTTAGGTAGTCATGACATGTCTCTTAGTTTCCTCAAAACCGTAGAACAAAGTATGCACTTGTGAAGGAATGCGAACCATTATATTGTGCCCTATTCACTGTCTATTTTGAGCCTTTGTTCATCTGGACTTAGATATTTCTTCCAAGTGACTTCCGGAGGAAGTCAAGGCTTGATTACTAGAATATAACAACATCAAACAATTATAAACACTATACCTGAAAGTAATCTTTATGTTTAGTAGTTAATTAGATCACACTCTTTCTCTTGGGAAAGTAATCTTTGTGTTTCTCTTTCCTTGATAGGATTTGCATTGATTTAATTAGATTAGCATTGCTTAGATTAGATTTTCTACAATTCATAGATTACATTTCAATTCTTACAATTTTAAAATTCATATATTAGATTCAAATCAATTCATAAAAAAACACAAAAACATAGGATTAGATTGCAATTGAGAAAACACATATGTAGTTGAATTCATATTTCCATTTCCAGTTAATTAGAAAACTTCTTTTATTTTGGAAAAAGGAATCAAATGTTGCTTTGCATTCATATTAGGTTGCATTGTATAAGAAAAATATAAAAACATTAGGAAATATAGAGAACTAAACCTTTGATAACATTATTAGGTACACATAAAGTCAACCTCAACACTTAGTCAAACCTATGTCAACACACTGAACTCTCTCTCACCCAAGCATTCAATATGTATAGAGATTAGAGGAGATTGGGTTAAAGCTATTCTCAAATAAATAGAGACAATACATCCTAGTCCACAAAATACAACACAAATAGTTGAAGAGAAAGAACACGCTCTTAGAATCATTCAAGAAAGAAACAACATTCAACGGGTCATAAAAGCACAAGAGAATAGATTACAACACCTTAGGGTATTCAATGAACAAAATAGTTGTAGTACTAGGCATTGGATCTTGAAAAATAGTAACAAGAGACATAAAACGAGTGAATCTTCGGTTCATATAGTTATCTCCACTACAATAATCATATAACATTCTCATTAAGCATCAATACATACTTGACCCATAGATAGGCCAACTGCCCTCCATGACATCCTATTTCCATGTGAACAGAACCACCCCTAGATTATACCTCCACTCAACTAGCTTTTGCCATGAAATAAAGAGTTGATGCAGGAGCATCCGAAAGGATTCAAAATAGCTGAGACAGTTGATAGTGAAAACAAAATATTGCAACAGTGAATTGGGAGATACCGCATTTTACCACATTTGAGTATGAGAGACTGCGAAGCTAGAATTAACATCTAGACATAGCTATAACATATCAAGAATTTAGATCATTTGGCTTTGATTTTGGAGAGATATCGCTATTGAAGGATTGATTGTTTTCACATAGTAGAGCCAACAGTGTTCGGTGAAGTCTAATTGGCTTGCGGAACAAACCCATGACTTGCAAGGCGTAAGGAACATTATTTAATGAAGTATAGGACCTGGCCAACCTTCAGTGAGATTCGCATGAAGTTCTATGCATTTGTGGAGTAGTGCCTTATGTTAAGGCCCGACCTATTTTGTGTACACATTACCTAACTAGCCGTTGCAATTAGGCCGACTTGATAATGATTTGAAGGCTTGCGGGGGATATAAATGAAGGATAATGATTTGTAACAAGGCAATCAATGATGAAGTAATCAATAGCACAAAGATATGAAGCAAGATCCTAAGTGTTTTGATCCAAATGAGTAATAAGATAGAGTAGAAGGCAGAGCATGAAGCAGGAGTTGCAAAGTAGAGAATTGAGGTGTGGAAGAAAGAAATCAAGAAAGAATATTGTTGTATGAATTAATAATAATTCCTGGGTTGCAGCCTAGTGTCTGTAAAGCTCTTGAGGCATGTGTAATTTTATTTGAAGTTATTATATATGAAGGATGAGCTTTGAAGGCTGGGTTTTTCCCTGTTAGGGTTTTCCCAGGATATATCTTGTGTTATGTGTTCATGAATATCTTTTATCTTTCTGTTGATTAGTTGTTGGCTTCTGTTGCATATCTATTATGATCATGGTGTTAGTTGTTTAAGGCTGCAAGGTTGGACAGTCCTTCATTGGACCCTCCTACCTTGACTGCATCAAGTGATATAAGAGCTAGTTGTGAATCTGCTAGGAAGGTTGCAAATTTGTTGGAAAAGAATAAAGTTTTGAAAGAAGTGCAAAACCCTAGAAGTAACAAGTATCATCACTAAAGAAGATCAAGGCAAGGAATATTTGGGTAAGATTTTCAAATTAAGTATTTATCTGAGTTGTTTCAATGGGGAAGATTGGAAAAAGGATGAAGAAAGAAAATGAAACCCTAATATGTGAAAAAGATATTTTGGAAGAGGAATTGTGTGAAATAAGGAAGTATAATGTAGAATTGTTGGAGAAGATGAAAGATCTAGGAGTAGACAAGTTTGATGCCCTTGAAGAAGAACTAAAAGATGTAAAGAGCATAAATGAAGATCTAGAAGCATAGCTGAAACTGTTTGAGGATGTTGAAAAGAAATTTGCAAAACTTGAAGGATTTGAGTTGTTTTATAAGGTTGAATAGAGGAACGAAGATCTAAAAGACAGTTTGGAAGAATTGAAGAAGGAAAATAGTTTGTAGAAAAGTGAAATATTAGAATTAATAGAGCAAAAAGATCAGTTAGAGAAGTCACTTGTAGCATTTAGAGAAGAGAATGAAAGTTTGAGATCTAAACCTGAATTATAGAACCTATTGAACCAATAATCAGATCAAGAAGTGAAGGGATTGGATATGACAAAGCTAAGGATGTTATGGAAAACTTTTACAAATCAAGTGAAAGTAGAAAAGTTATGTATTGTTTACATTGTAATAGGCCTGGACATGAAAATGAATCTTGTTGGGATATATACCCATGTGGAATCTGTGGATTGAGGAACCATTTTGAAAAGTTATGTTGGAATAAGATGAAGAGGAGAAAGCCTATAACAGGTTGCATGCAGAAAGATTATGGATGTATTGATGGAGAGGAATGGAGAAATGTTACTGGTATTTTTAGAGGGAGATATAGGGTAAAGTATTCATGTGTTGGATCAGGATGCAAAGAAAGAAGACCTTATGCGAAGCAGAACAAGGATAGTAATTCATTTTACAGAGGGAGAGATGATAGAAGTCATAATTCTTATCAGAGTGAAAGATATAGAAGAGATGAAAGAGGATTTGAGAGAAGACCATTTAAAGGAACCTATTTTCAAGTTTAGAGGAGAAAAGAATCAAGCAGCGAGTGTCAAGAAGAACATGTTATCAAATAAGCTAATGAAGGAGAAGTAGTAAATAATTCAGAGACAGTTTGTGTAGAGGAAGAAGAGCCTATTGAAACAGAGATAGTTTATGCAAAGGAAGAGGAACCTTTTGAGACATCAGATTAGATATAGAAATCAAAAGAAGGTGAAGCATTGATCTTAAGAAGAATTCTATTATAGACTAATCATCTGAGACACAGTGCAGAGGAAGTTTGTGTGAACAAGTATGAAGCAAAGCAGAGAAGGGAAATTCATGTTGCAGAAAAGAGGGAATGACAAAATATTCTACTAGAAGAGAAATTTTATGTACCAGAATGAAGTAAATATGGATAAAGAAACATAGATGAGTAAAAGGAAAGTGTATGCAGAGAGGAAACCGTGAGATTTTACTGAGTGCGGAGGAAATTGTGACAGGAACCTAGACTTAAATAAAGTTGCAGAGAAGAATTCAAGAATGTATTAGGAAGTGACTTTAGTATTTCAAAGGATGCATATTGGTATTGATTGACTCTTTATTGATTGAAACGAACATAGAGCTTGAGGCAACTTGCAGAGAACACTTGCGCAAATCATCGATCATTGAGGCAGTACAAGGCTTGCAATTAGACCGTCCAACCTAGATCATCATAGACAATTAAGAATTGGAGGCAACTTGCGAAGAAGACTTGTTCAGACCTCTGATAATTGAGGCGATGCAAGGCTTGAAAGTAGAACACCAAACTTAAAAGATCTTGAGGCAGTTTTGCAAGGTGGACTTGAATAGACTGCCGACTTAGAGGCAGTTGCAAGTACCTAAAAATATATCACTAAACCTATTTGATTTTGACATCATACATATCCAAGTGATGAGGCTCACTTTTCAAATAACCCTAAGAATCTGATGCAAGAGCATCCAGAAGAATTTAAGAAAGCTGAGATAGTTGACAGTGAAAACAAAGTATTGAGACGGTGAATTGGGAGATACCGCATTTTACCGCATTTGAGTATGAGAGATTACAGAGCTAGAATTAACATCTAGACATAGTCAGTTATAACATATCAAGAATTCAGATCATTTGGCTTTGATTTTGAAGAGATATCACTATCAAAGGATTGATTATTTTCATAGAGCAGAGCCGACAAAGTTTGGTGAAGTCTAATCAGCTTGCAGAGCAAACCTATGACTTATGGAGCATAAAGGAACATTAGTCAATGAAGTATAGGACCTAGCCAATGTTCAGTGAGATCCGCACGAAGTTCTATACATTTGTGGGGCAATGCCTTATGTTTAGGCTCAGCCTATTTTGTGTACACATTACCTAACTAGCTGTTCCAATTAGGCGAACTTGATAATGATTTTAAGATTTGCAGAGGATATAAATAAAGGATAATGATTTGTTACAAGGTAATCAGTGATGGAGTGATCAATAGCACAAATATATGAAGCAAGATCCTAAGTGTTTTGATCTGAATGAGTAGTAGGACATCGTAGAAGGCAGAGCAGGGAGTAGGAGGAGTTGCAGAGCAGAGAATTGAGGTGTGGAAGAAAGAAATCAAGAAAGAATATTGTTGTATGAATTAATTGTAATTCCTAGGTTGCAACCTAGTGTCTATAAATCTCTTGAGGCATGTGTAATTTGATTTAAAGTTATAATATATGAAGGATGAGCTTTGAAGGTTGGGTTTTTCCCTGTTAGGGTTTTCCCAGGATATATCTTGTGTTATGTGTTTATGAATATCTTTTATCATTCTATTGATTAGTTGTTGGCTTCCATTGCATATCTATTATGATCATGGTGTTAGTTGTTTAAGGCTGCAAGGTTGGACAGTCCTTCATTGGACCCTCCTACGTTGACTACATCAAGAGTAACTTGGAGGTTTCCCATTACAAGGGGGTGGTTCATGTGTGATATCAGAGCTAACACATTCACATTGTGCTTGAGTCACATTTCAGAGAACACAAAAATACCTTCGAAACAATGGTTCTATATATAATTTCTCAAGTGAATGGCTTTGGAGATAACTTTTAGAGTTAGGTTTTTTGGTTGAAGAGCTACTATTTACTAGTTTTCAACTCTCTTACTTATTCCTATTTGATACTCTAATGATTTGTTGTTTACTGTTGCCAAGAGGAGACCCGAGCCTGCACCGTCTTGATAAGCTCCTCCCTATTAGCTAGTTTTTGATACAAATACAACCTATGCCCATTTATTGATAGTGTTTTTGTACCTTCATCAATGCAGGTTAACCATATAGCTCCATTGTCAAAGATTTTTTCTATCTCATATGGACCCAACAATAGGTACAAAGCTTCCCTCTAAAGTCTTTTCATCTAGAATCAAACAATGCATGTTCTCTTCTTTGAAATTTCCTCTTTTTGATGTGTTGATCATGCCATAACTTCCTTTTCTAGTAAACTAATTCTATTTGCTTAATTTTCTCTAGCCTCAACTCATCCAATTCATTTAGCTACAATATTTGATCTTATTGTGCCTATGTGAGGTTTATGCCAACTTCTATGTTTTTTAGAGTGTTTGTAGTTCAAAATCAATGGGCAAGATTGGTTTCCTGCAAAAAACCAACTCATAAGGCATGAACCTTATATTTGATTTCCATGTGGTGTTGTAGGCCCGAAATGGTTCATGCTTGACTAGTTCATTCTACTAGCTAATACTATTTTTTTAGGATTTTTTCTAGCTCTCTATTTGTGAATTTTACATGACCATTCACCTGTGGGTGGTATGGATAAGGCTTCTTATTATTCACTTAGTAATGATCAATGAAGTTTAGGAGTACCTTTAATGTGAACTAGGACCATTAGTCTATAACAATAGATCTAGGTATTCGAAACCTCAAGAATATCCTATTATATGAAAAATCAGCTGCTTATTCTTCTCTTGCAACCTTCAAAGCCTATACTTCTACCCATTTGGTGACATAATCTGTACATACCAAGATGAATTCTTTTTATTTGAGTGGTGAGTCAATGGGTTTGATGAAATCCAACTTCCATTTCTCAAATGGTTCAAGATCCACTCGAGGGTGGAGGGGTATTTCACTAGATGTCATTGGACTTACCATCCTCTATAATTTTTTACATTTCTTGACATATCTCTTTATATTTTATGCATGAGGATGGAGGGGTATTTCATTAGATGTCATTGGACTTCCCATCCTCTATAATTTTTTACATTTCTTGACATATCTCTTTATATTTTATGCATGGAGGGCTAGTAATATTCAATATCAAAGATCTTGTGTATTGTCCTCTTGGTTGAATAATCTCCATCTGTTGGTTCATCATGAGGAGCTCTTAGATTGTTATAAACCTCGTCTCCCTAAATGCACATGTGTAACACATGCCCACATTTAAATAATATTTCATTTATCCATATAAATTGCACTTTATTTAAAAATTTCCCTTCATTTTTTAGTAGAAAAATTGGGTGGAAACTCTCTTGAAGCTAGATAATTAGATATATCAGCAAACCCAGTTGTGTGAACAGACTCAAAAAATAGTTGTTCATCTAGAAAATTATCCTTGATTGGATCTTTCTTATCACTTGCAATGTGTATTCTAGATAAAAAGTCAACATTGAATTTCCCTGGATTATCTACTATTGTCACATTAAACTCTTGCAACAACAACCACCACCTAATTATTCACCCACTTACCACAAATTTATTCACCAAGTGTTTGATAGTAGAGTGGTCGGTATATACAGTGACTTTATACTTGATATAATGTTAAAATTTATTGATATAATGGACTACAATAAGGAATTCCCTTTCTATGGTATAATTCCATTTAGTGGGAGTTAAGTTTTTGTTGATGAAATAAATGGCATATTCCCCCCTTCTTCATCTACTTGGCTGAGAACTACACCTTTGACCTCATTTTAAGTGTCAGCATAAATGTAGAATGGAAGTTTCTAGTTAGGACCTCACAAAACTAGAGTAGTGGTTAGTTTTTCCTTAATTAGTTTGAAGGACTTCTACCATTCATTAGTTCAAGAAAATTTACTATCCTTCCTAAGGAGGGAAAACATTGGGGCTGCAATTTTGTAGAAGTTCTCTATAAACCTTTTGTAGTAACCCATGTGATCTAAAAAGGTTCTAACATCTATTTGGGTTTATGGGGGCTGCAACCACATGATGAATTTTATCTTTTCTAGGTCCATCTTTATGCCTTCTATAGAAATGGGAGCGACCAAAATAATTCCTTTATCAACAATTATGAGTTATTTGGAGTTTCAAGTGGAGATTTGGAGTTTCACACATGACTGACCTGATTCCAAAGGTGGATCCCCTTTTTTTCTCCTCCTCTTCCATCTCTTGTCCTACAAGCTAACCCAAGTGCTCTCCTTAGTGGTGTTAGCTACCATTGCACCAAAAGATCGACCTGTTAATGCCCGATACAACCACTTGACTTAACAAGCACGGGATGTGGTTAAGCCCTTGTCGCAAACCACCGCAGCGCAGTGCTGAACAAGGAGACCAAGGGCCACACCTTGCAACAATCCCCCCCAGCGCAAGCATGGGGTTTGAACCCGTGACCTCAGCTCTGATACCAATTGTTAGTTGCCGTTCCACCAAAAGATCGACCTGTTAATGCTCGATACAACCACTTGACTTAACAAGCACGGGAGGTGGTTAAGCCCTTGTCGCAAACCACCGCAGCGCAACGCTGAACAAGGAGACCAAGGGCCACACCTTGCAACAAGTGGGTCACCCTTGAGCAACTAGACTGCTGAAAGGGGCGACCCCTGGGTGACCCTATCATGTTTCTAGCCGTGGAAAAACTTGAGTTTCTACTTGAAAAATCTTCTATTTCACCATCTTTTCTTCTTATTTGCATGGATTTTTGTGCCAAAATATGTAGTTAACTATTTCATGCACCTACACATGCATAATTAGCTCTCTTTTATCTTAAATTAATAGCTCATGCATTCCCATGCACTCCTCCACTTCTTCTTGAGTGATAAGGTTTTACTAGGTAGATCACTCCAATTTTAGCATAGATCACTCTTGAATCCTCTGTGTTAACTCTCCAATAAAATTGAGTTAACTCTCCTTCTTCTTCACCTCTCATTGCTTCTTCTAACCTAGAAATACCCCCCCTCCCTCAAGCACAAAGGGAGGCAATTTCATTTGTGCACACAGCTCTTGCAAGTTATTTCTCTCCACATTCAGCATTCTCATGCTCATACAAGATATAAGAGCATTTTGTTTTTATTCATTTCTTCATCTAGTTTTCACATAAAGCTCATCACGTGTCTATAAGTTGCCCATATCAAGCTATAATACTCAACAAAGCTCTCATTGAGCTCTTTTTGCAAAGCTTCAAAAGCTTCTTTTTACTTCTATTGTCATCTTGTCATCAAGAGGATTCCCCGCTGCTACAAGAGGATACAAGGTTGCCATCACAAGGATTTTTTAGGGTAGTGGAGGCTCACACATCTCCAGGTTCCTTTATGGTTTCTTTCAATTTGTAGTAATTATATAACTAAAATTGCTCTTGGGATCAGTAAACTTGTTGCTTTTTCCATGATAGGATAGATAGATCTTGCATTCTTAGAGTAATTTGCTTTCAAAGTTCATAGATTAATTCATTTAAAAGCAATTTATGTTTTCTTAGATTAATTTGTTTCAAATATTAAGAAAACCCCAAAAACATAGTTCACATTGCATTAGGAAATTCATTATAGCTTGCATTCGTCTTTCAATTATGAGATTAGAAAAAGCATCTTCAATTCCAAAAACATAAAAAAAGCACAAAAAGAAGTTTTGCATTTCATTTAGGCTTGCAATCATAAAACCCAAACAACAACAAAAACATTAGACACTTAGAAAACATGCAAACCCTTGATTCCATCACAAGGTCAAATGAGGTCAACGCATAATCAAACCTTAGGTCAAATCAAACCCTAAGTCAAACCCTAGGTCAAGTAAGGCTAGCTCACAAACACCTATCTCTTGTCTCATCTCACAAATGTGCCTAGGATTAAGAGGTGAGTGGGTGAGGGCGATCCTTGATGAGATAGAGAAAATCCATCTAAGACCACAACAGGGCCCACTAGTAAGTCATGTTGAATAACAAGGGCACAAGACAAACCCAAGCCTCGATAACTCCATAGAATGCTAACATGAGAATCTATCAAGACCCATTTCCCATGCATAAGGATACAAACGCAGAAAATCAAAATGAAGTAGCCCAAGGTAGCAACACTGGCATCCCACCATAGTTAGGGCAAAAAAAGGAAGCTAGGATGATGGGATTAGTTGAAGTACTACATAGCAAAGAGGAGGAAGGAGATCTTAAGAACAAATAAGAGGAAGTGCATGAAACCACTGTCTTGGTAGTTGAACCAATACCAATGCCTATTGGTCCCTACGAACTCATTGAAGACTTAAAAAAAACTATGCACACATATTGTTCATTGACCTTCCTAGGAATTCCCCCTCACATTGTTTAGCACTATTGAAAATAATAGGGTTGAAGTATCTCGACCAAATTACTCCTCCGCCTAGCAAGCAAATCAACCATGTGAATTTTGACATAAGCCCACCAAATTCTGAACTCAAAGACCTAGATTTCTTCTTTAACCTAAAGCAAATGCCTTATGAGGAAGAATTAACCAAGAAAGGAGACCCTGTTATTCTTGCAAGTATGGATCTATGATACCTACATCAAGAGGACATTAATAGATGATGGAGTGGTAGTAAACATAGTTTCATTCTCCCTCCTAGAGAGAATGGGTTATGGGCACACTAATATCAATGCTTCATGAGATACTTTGATTGAGTACGATAATCTAAAGACCGTTACAATAGGGAAGATCACACTCCCTATGACTCTAGGGCCCAAGACTGTCCCAACCACATTTTATGTCATTGACAAGGACACAACATATAATTTGCTCCTTGGAAGACCATGGATACATAGGATGAAAGTCGTGCCATCTACGTTATTTCAAGAGACTCGATTCCTACATTTGGGGAAGGTATACGTCATGAAAGGGAATCGAGAACCTTTCAGTATTCTAAAATCAAATACATCAAACAAGCATATAAGAATCCCTATAGATTATGAACTTCCTACCAATAAACTGTCTATTCCTAGTCCTACGCCTCAATCAATATGCATCAAATGAATGGAAACTCCATAAAAGACCATAAACACTACAAGGATAAAAACTTTAGAAAATGAGGGACCACTAAAGCAAAAAGAAATTATTCCCAAAGAAAAGATAGTAAAGATCATGGAATGGTTGGAGCGGGCTGGACCACTCCAATTCCCTCTAGGAATCCTCATGATCGGTATCCAACCTGCCTACAAACTCTTCCCTTGCATAGGGGAGAAACCTCATAGAACTGAAGGTCTAGTGTTCGAAACAACTACGTTGGATTTGGGATATGCAGACCCTCACGCTTTTTTAGATCTTGAAGAAGACATGATAGATAGTTATACTCCCCTGTCACCCTTGAGTGAATCACATGTCCCTGAACCACCAGAAGAAAGTGAGTCTTATGAACCTCTCACACCAATAGAAGAGTCATATAGACCATTGACACCAATGGAGGACGTATGTTCTATTGACAACGAATCAACCAATGCAATATGAGTTCTCCCAAGAATGTTCATGGTATCTCAACCACAATTGCAACCCACCACTTCTACCTCAGTGCAATCAAATGAGCTTGGTGGATGGGAAGAACCCTTAGTGCAAATCAAAATGGTTGAGAAACTCCCAAACAAAGATGAAGAGAGTGAGGGTGTGTTTCAAAAAAAATGGAAAATGTGAGTGTCAGTTGGAATCGATGATCCTGTCATCTTTGAGTTGCCAGGAAGCTATATTGGATACTCTATGGATTTGAGGCTTGAGCCTAATGCGAGGATGAGTATAAGCTTTGTCCCTCTTGATGAGCAAAGGGAACCTCAAATTCCCTTCGAATTATTCTAATTCTTACAAAACATTCAAGGTAGACAAGACATGAAATTTTACATGCAAGAGTAATTTGACATGCTGATGGAATTGTTAAGGTATGATGGAGTCCTGTATTGGACCCCTTCCCATCAACAAGCTTTCCAGGACTTACTTCATCTCACCTTACTAGGAGAAACCACTGAGCTAGAAATAGTAGAATCAAATGATAAACCCTACATAATAGGAGAACTAGTCCTAAGAAGAGGTAGCATGAAAAATAAAAAGAGAATATGAAAGAGAACAATTACAGAGTACTGGAAAGGTCCTTACATGGTTAAAGAAAACGTCGAAAATGGTGCCTATCTCTTGTGGACAATGGAGGGGGAAGAATTTGGTGAAACTGTAAATGCCTTTCACCTCAAGAAATACAATGTCTAAAAATAATAAAATCATAAAACATAAAAATACCAAAAAAAAATCAAATATTCCAAAAAAAAAAAAAAAAAAATCAGAAATACCAAAAAGAACTTTGTTTCTTGCATTTTAGTATCTTTCTATTCATCTTGCATCACAGTGAATGACTTTCTCTTATATCATTTTCATTTCAGTAAGGAGTCTAAGGTTGCCTAGGTATATGTGATCCTTTCAAGTCCTAGAGATTCCCCGTTTTCACAATCACCATACCCCTTTTCATTCCCAGTGATTCTAATCAAAGCCTAGCTCTTAGATTTACGCTGATCCTAGTCTTAATGAGCCAAGATGTTAGGTCTAAACAAAGTCAGTATTCAAATCTAAATTGTTCAAAGGAAGCTTGCAAGTAGACCTTCTCAATTCTTCCCTGGTAGAATAGAAGTCTGACTAGATTACAAAAACTTTAGGTGGCGCTCAGCCCCTTATGTTTCCTAGCCAAAAATGTTAGAAGGATCAAAACTTTGAAGGAAGCAATCCAAAATATGAGTGAATAAAGAAAATGAGTGATCAAAATAAGAGTGTTGAGAAAAGTGAGTACTGAGAGATTAAATTACTGGATATCCAAAGTTCCAAAAGCATTTATTTTCATAAAAAGTCAAAATCCAAATAAATGAGAAAATCAAGTGAGTCATTTTAGAAAATACAAAAAAAAAAAAGAGATACAAAAAAGAGTGAAAGAGAGAAGATCGTTGAATGTTTATACTCTTGGGTGGAGATTAGTCTAAGCTTGAAGCCTCAAGGGTGACATTCTAATAGAGGAAATAAAAAAAGAAAAGTACAAAGCACACACACACACACTAGCTAAGAAAAACCAAGAGTCTAGTAGTCTTTAGGATCATCTTTTATCTAGGGACCCTAGTTCTTTCTCGTTTATCCTTTACCGCAGGCCTATCTAATTTGTTACTTTTCTAAGTTGAAAGCTTGTTAGATTGTCTTGTCTAGATAAGGATCAATGTTTAGCCTTTAGCACAACCCAAATTCAGAAACACTCTATTTCATTCCCATTCCCCACTTGAGTTCTAAATCCCTATCTCACAGCCTTGAATAGGTCCCTAATATCAAGACAACTTGTAATCCCATGGATTGAAAATCATATTAAAGAGCAGCGATATTGTTTGTTTCACATTGCATTCATATCAAAATAAGAAAAAGAGTCCCAAAGCAATAAAGTCAATGTCATAAATCAAGTCATTCCATAGAGGTAAAAGTTTCATTTCAAGCATCCCTTGTGTTCTTACATCTACATATTGTAAACTGCATTTCACATATACGCCAAAAAAAATTACAAAAACATGTCATCATTATCATACTTGCATTGTTAGAATTGAAGGTCAAAAACATAATCAAAGAGTTCTTAAACTTCCAAAATGCACAAGAGATGAGTACCCATACGATAGCCAAAACCATAAAAAAGACAAACTTTCATTGATACATCTAAAGTTACATGTATACGAGTACCAAGAGCTAAGACAAAATGCTCTCGAGGAAAGTAAAGGCTCCCCATGCAAGGGGATATGATTCAAAGAAAAACAAGGTGAACTCAAGTGTGGTTCCCTCTGATGAAACCCTTAGGACTCCTACTCCTCTACCTATGTGTGCCACTAGTCGCTCCATGAGACCTATGAGAGCAAGGTACCTTGTTATGGATACGTGATTGTGAAGGCCCTGCAGCATTAACATCTCGCTGCCCAAACCTAAGGTGAACCATCTCATGAAGCACCTAATTCTCACCCTTAAGGATGCGATTCTCAGCCTTCAAATCAACACTCACCTAGCATCCATGATAAGCAGGAACAAAAATGTCAGTGTGTCGTCTAGTAGTAGGGGGCACACCAGGATTAGTCAAAAGTGTCTCCCAAGTCATCCTAATGAAGGGGGCAACCAAGATAATATAACCTCACAAAGAAAAGCCCTCCACTCCTCAACATTGCCTGCAAAGCAAACCAAAGGACAAAAATGTGTTGGTTCTTAGCAAAAAGGAAAGAGAAAAGAAAGGACAAAATGTAAAAATGTAGACTTATGTGGGTCACTAGGATGCCAAGTAAGGTCAAGTTGCTACATCACCTCATCATAGTGAGGAGGTCTAGGAACTGTGAATGGACCCTCAAGAGCATCATCAACATCAACAACACCATCTGAACCATTATCCTGTGCATCCTCTGTCGGCCTGTCATTTGACGAATCATCCCCATCAAGAACATAGTCCTCGTTAGTAGAGTCTGAATCCTCAACCATCATTAATGCTCGAGAAGGAGTCCTTCTCCCTCCTCTCTGTCCTCCTCTCAAAGTCCTAGAGGCTCTGGTAATGAAAACTACATGAGTCAAGGGGGTCCAAGTAACAGATCTCTATCTAATCTCACCCATCTCCTGGATAGATCTATAGCAAGTAGGCAATGAGGGCAACTCCTCAGGGATGTTCTCACCAAACTATAGCGAGACACACTCAACATGATGAGCCTCAACAAAACCATTATGGTTTGAAAGCTTCGATACACCATGATAATGCTTCTTGATCTCATCATAGTGAGGAGGTCTAGGAACTGTGAATGGACCCTCAAGAGCATCATCAACATCATCAACACCATCTCAACCATTATCCTGTGCATCCTCTGTCGGCCTGTCATTTGACGAATCATCCCCATCAAGAACATAGTCCTCGTCAGTAGAGTCTAAATCCTCAACCATCATTAATGCTCGAGAAGGAGTCCTTCTCCCTCCTCTCTGTCCTCCTCTCAAAGTCCTAGAGGCTCTGGTAATGAAAACTACATGAATCAAGGGGGTCCAAGTAACAGATCTCTATCTAATCTCACCCATCTCCTGGATAGATCTATAGCAAGTAGGCAATGAGGGCAACTCCTCAGGGATGTTCTCACCAAACTGTAGCGAGACACACTCAACATGATGAGCCTCAACAAAACCATTATGGTTTGAAAGCTTCGATACACCACGATAATGCTTCTTGATCTCATCATCATGTAACCATGCTCCTTCCATATCTAGATAAGGATGAAAAATCATATCCACATCGATAAGAGTAGCCACAAAATGCAAAGAAGTATCAAAATGACCCACCTAAACCCATCTAGCTACTCTCAGTAGCCATCCATTAGGAATCAGAACAAGTTTCTGATAAGGCTTGATGTGCTAAAAAATCCAAGTCATAATCATGGAGGAATGGTTGAAGGCAAGAGACCCTTGTCGTGCAATACGATAGAAATCCCTATATATTATGGCCATAATGTCTAGCCCCCAAGCGTCGACTCTACCCTGCTAAAGACCCTAAATAATTGGTGCTCAATACCAGCTCAAGCAAGCTGAGGCCTTGTCTCTAGACTATAACCTCGATACAATAAAGCCAATCAGAAACTTCCTCAAGTGAGGAATGCGAAGTCGTGGCATAGAGGTAAGCTGAACACCCGTCTAATCCTTAGGATGACTCACCCCCATGAATTGTGCCCAGGAAGCCTTGTCCTTTAAGGACTCACTAGCTGGTAGAACAAGAGGGTGCCCTCTCACAGGAACCCCTAGAATGCAGTAAAAATTAAAGAGAGTGATGGTCCACTCTCCTAAAACCTGCGGGAACCTAAAGGTGTTCCTATCTAGATCCCAATATGTTAGGATATCACAACAGATACGTGCCACATGATGAATAACTAGCACATGGCAAAGTCTAGATAAGCCTACTCTCCTTAGAATGGCTAGCTAATCATCACTCAGTGTAGCAAACATCTCTAAGAGCCATAATTGCAAGCAGTCCATCGAATGCACATATCCTACAAATCAGAAAAGAACTTTAGATTAGATCTCGTTAACTCACAAAAATCTTAAAAATTGTAAAACTTATAGAAAGTCATGCAAAAAAATGTCTAAACCATCAAAGTTGCAATAAACAGGTGAATACAGTAGTTAGATTAGATCGAAACAGAGTGAAGGAAATGTAAAAAAGCATCAAATTTTAATAAAAAAATGATTAGTCAGGGTTGCCCATTTCATTAGTCTGGATCTCCCCCTGAGTGACCTAGATATCAACGAGATCTCCCCCCGGGCAACCCTATTATCAGCTAGATCCCCCCCCCAAGCGACCTTGTTGCTTAGCAGATCTCCCCCGGGTGACTTGCCTAGAAAAAGGGGCAACCCTATGTGGAGATCCCCCAAACTAAAAATGCTCTAAAAACCTTGTTTCCTAGCCGATTTTAGAAAATTAAAGACCAATCCTACTCTAAATGATGAAACAAAGACAATGCAACAAAAAAATCATCAAAAACAAATAATTTTAAAAGATTTTTCACAAAATTTAACCTAGGGTTAAAGAAGAGTTTTTCAATTTTTACATACCTGATTCTTAGTGGTAGAAGAAGTGGTAGCCATCTTCGTGATCTCCTCGGTGATATCTGCCCAACAACTGCTTACATGATCAATTTCGTCACCAAATCACTCAAATTTCACTAATTTGCTTGCTCTTTCCGCTTCCTTAGCTTAGTTTCTTTTATGCATTCTTAGATTAGTTTTTGCTTTTATGCATCGATTTACGTGCATTCGTTCGTACAGGTCTCACTGGCAAAGGCAAACAACTAGTCAAACTCTCACAATCTATGGTAAGTTCATCATTTTAGTTTTCATTATTCATTTTGATATATCTAGATGCTAGACTAATACTAGTTATTGCAAGTACAATTGTGGTAAAATTGACAATAGGTACGACCTAGTTTAGGAATGGTACCTACCTTTGATGTAGACTATTGTCCCCGAGGGGGCAAATATGTAAGCACCAAAATCACGCATAGCCTCCACGAGGACCCCTATGATGATTTTTAATCCTTGTCACATAAATGTAAGCATGAAATAACATCCTCTCAATAGCAATTCTCTTGGTGAAGTGTCATTTCTTTCATCTTGTGTTGTTTCTCCTTTGTTGTTTTCTCTCTCTCTTTATTGTCAATGCTTTTTGACACTTTTCTACACTTGTCAATTTATGTTTTCTGTGCTTGTGACCCTATTCCTAAGCCTTGTATGCATCTTGTAGGTGAGTTTTCACCTCCCCCCAGTGTTTTTCATCTTCTCCACCCCCAAGAAGCCTTCTAGAGGTCCCCCTAGCCATCTCTCACTTTCGGTTTTCAGTTTCACTCAACCAATCCAAATCTCCCCCTACTCCCCCTATTATTTCCAGATCTCCTATCAGGAGATCCTACTTTGCAACTGGAGATTTGGATTTTCACACATGACTAACCTATTTGTAGAGGCAGATCCCCTTATTTTCTCCTCCTCTTCCATCTCCCAACCTGCAAGCCAATCCAGGTGCTCTCCTTAGTGGGTCACCCATGGGTGACCCAGGGTTGACCCCCGCGCAACCACACTAGTGAAAGGGGCGACCCCTGGGTGACCCTATTGTGTTTCCAGCTGCATCAAGTTTCTAACTCTAAAAAGCTCTATTTTTATTTATTTTTCTTCCTGTTTGCATGGATTTTCGTACCAAATATGGAGTTAACTATTTCATGCACCTACACATACATAATTAGCTCTATTTTATATTAAATTAATATCTCATGCATTCCCATGCACTCCTTCTTCTTCACTTCTTCTCGAGTGATAAGCTTTTACTAGGTAGATCACTCCAATTTTAGCATAGATCACTCTTGAATCCTTTGTGTTAACTCTCCTTCTTCTTCACCTCTCATCCCTTCTTCTAAGCTATAAACACCCCCCTCCCTCAAGCACAAAGGGAGGCAATTTCATTTGTGCACATGGCTCTTGCAAGTTATTGCTTTCCACATCTAACATTCTCATGCTCATACAAGATATAGGAGCCTTTTGTTTTCATTTGTTGCTTCATCTAGCTTTCACATAAATCTCATCATGCATCCATACGCTACTCGTATCAATCCATAGTGCTCAACAAAGTTCTCATCGAGCTCTTTTTGTAAAGCTTCAAAAGCTTCTTTTTGCTTCCATTGTCATCTTGTTGCCAAGAGGATTCCTCGCTGCTACAAGGGGATACGAGGTTTCCATCACAAGGATTTTTTAGGGTACTGGAGGCTCACGTGTCTCTAGGTTGCTTTATGCTTTCTTTCAATTTGTCGTAATTAGATAGTGAAAAATGCTCTTGGGATCGGTAAACTTGTTGCTTTTTCCATGATAGGATATATAGATCTTGCATTCTTAGAGTAATTTGCTATCAAAGTTCATAGATTAATTATTTAAAAGCAATTTCCCTTTTCTTAGATTAATTTGTTCTAAATATTCAGAAAACCCCAAAAACATAGTTCACATTGCATTAGGAAAATTCATTATAGCTTGCAATTGTCTTTTAATTCCTAGATTAGAAAAAAGCATCTTCAATTCCAAATATATTTAAAAAATCACAAAAAGAAGTTTTACATTTCATTTAGGCTTGCATTCATAAAAACCCAAAAAAGAACAAAAACATTAGACACTTAGAAAACATGCAAACCCTTGATTCCATCACAAGGTCAACCATAATCAAACATTGGTCAAAACCATTGATTCCATCACAAGGTCAAATGAGGTCAACGCACAATCAAACCTTAGGTCAAATAAAACCCTAAGTTAAACCCTAGATCAAGTTAAGGCTAGCTCACAAACACCTATCCCTTGTCTCGGCTCATAAATGTGCCTAGGAATAAGAGGTGAGTAGGTGAGGGTGACCCTCGACGAGATAGAGGAAATCCATTCGAGACCATAATAGGACCTACTAGTCATCCAACAACAAGAAGAACATAGTTAGTTCTTAGTACAACAAGCATTTATCCAATAGTTTGAACAACAACAAACAATCAACAAAAACAACAACTTACCCACACAAAGGTGGAATATCAAAAACCCCAACAGGAGAAGAGCGACTAGTAACCCTTTGGGTCATATGATTATCTTTACAACCACGATCATTGAACAACACATCTACACAGGTGCACAACAACATAGGCCCCAAGTCGTGCCGACCCCTCTCTATGAAGTCCAGTTCTCCAACGAGCTAGACCACCCTCGTGTCTCGCTTCTTCTCAACTGTCTACTTCCACGAGAGAGAGAGTGACACGGTGGTTCACCCCATGGCAAGGAGGCAAGGGTCAGTATGTGTGCCAAGATCTGAATAGACAGGCCTAGGCCACTGACATTGTAATTTCAAGCGTACAGGTTCTGCTAGTCTTGTGGTCCCCATTGAGGAGGGTTTGGAGGTCCATTCCATGAAGGGTTCCAATAGTTATTTCCCCAATTTGAAGGGCCTCTATAAGAAGCTTGATTTGGATATTAGTTGTAGGGAATATTACCAATTTGTTTTTGTCCAACATAATTTAACTCTACCTCTATCTGGACATTTTTCTTTGTTATCTTCTTCAAGGCTGGAAGTTGGTCACATTGGTTGGTAGGATGGCTTTTGTCATAGATCTGATAGATTTTAGTTTTATCTAGGGGACATTCTCTTAAAATATGTTTGTTTCTACATCTTGGATAATAAACAAACAAAGGCTCAGTTGTTTTGTTTTTTTCCTTAATCATCTAATGTGGTGTTCAATTGAACCAAAATGTCTATTTTAAAATTGGCAAATTCCTCTATCAACTATCCTATATCATTCTTTCCCTTCAGATACTTTGAAGTTCTAACTCCATCCTGAGCCCTTGAATAGTTCCTACAAATCTCTTCAATCAATGGCATGTTAAGTTTGTTTATGTTTCCTTTTCCCATTAAATCTAGTGCTTGTTTTGATTCCTTCTCCAATCCTCTCAAAAATAAGGCTTTATCTAGTCCATGTTCCAAGGGATTACCATATCTCTAAAGGGCAAAAATTGAATCTATCTAGATAGTCTTCCAAACTCTCTTCTTCTTTCTACTTGGTCCTAAAAAGTTCCTCTTTTCTATCACTGATTCAACAATAGTCCTGATATTTTTCAAGGAATTATGTTTCCATCTGATCCCATGAATGGATGGAATCAGGGATCAATCCGATAAACCATTTCATGGTTGAGACTTTGAGTGTGGAGGGAAACAACTTTAACTTCTAATTATCAGAGCTATAATCATATGTTTGGCATAGAACTTTAAACTCATAGAGAAATTGGTTAGGATCCTTTGAAGGAATTCTCCTAAAGGTAGGACGTATAGATGGGGAAATATTTTTCATGGAGGCATTGTCCTCAAGATCCAAGGCTATAGGATAATAGAAAGTTCTCCTTGGACTCCTAAGAGGATCTTGCCTTTCATTATCATTATGATTATCTCCTATGGTAACTAGATTAATTGAATTCTCTTGAAGATTAAAGGGATCTAAAATATTAGTTTGAACTCCCTTATTATTTTCCTGCAACCATTGGATTTATTATGAGATAATGTGATGTCTAGGAAATGGAGGAACAATTAGGTTTGATGGTACTTCCAAAGTGTTAGGTGAGGGCTTTTATTCCTCAAAGATATCTAGATCTACCCTACTGCTTTCTCTTATAGCATGAGGTTGGGGTTTTTGCTATTTTATAAATAGACCTAGTGAATCTCTAGGTCTAAACATACAAATCTAACCTAATACTATTCTAAGGAAAGCTAATTAGAGTTTCTACCTAATTTAGTTATATTAAATTTTTAAATCTAGGGTAGTGTGTCCATGGCTATCTGTGGTAGGAACTAATAACCAATAGTCCAAAGATACCTTCTAAAACCAAACCTATCTATCCATTCAAAATCATGCATTTAACTATATGCTGAAAGGGAAGACTTAATCTAAGAAACTAAAGTACAACTTTTCTAAAATGAGTTAATTATCATAAAAACTAGAAATACAATAAATGAAATAAAACAACAATGTGATCTAATGATTAACAAAGCAATGAAACTAAAGTAGCATTTTCAAGGATCTAATAAAGCATTAAATCAAAGCAATAAATGCTAGCCTTCTCTCCTTTTGGTGGGAGTGGGCCCTTTCTCTACACCTATGGAAGAGAGACTAACTCAACGCCTCAAAACACACAGATATAGAACCCATTGCTTCTTATTCCAAATTCTTCAAAACAAAGTAGAAAATAGAGTATACTTTTTCTTTCCAAAAACTATTCTATATTTATTCTACTTTTTACATTCCATATATATCAAATATTTTTCTATTGATATAATATCTTTGGAGTTTATTATATCTCTCCTAGTTCTCTAGTAGATACAAAGATTTTTATTCCTTATTCTAAGCATGCAATTGTTCATTCAAAAGATCATCATGCGAAAACTTTAAAAGACTTAAAGTGACACTCAAGGTGTCCCTTAAATCAAGAGTTTTAACTTAAGTCTAATTAGGCCACAAAGGACACTAAAAAATGACATAACTAAAAATAGTCGTTACGAAAAAAGTCCTTGATCCATGCAAAAACAATCAATAGGTGCCCTTCTTCTTCAACCTAGCCACTACTGCAATCTTCTCCCAAAAACTCTAGCACTTTCATGCATAACTCTAGAGATACTCCTAGACCCACTCCAAAGACTTTGCAATCTATTTGAACAATAGCTCTAGAGACTCTACACAGTCTATCTAGACAACAACTCTGGAGATGTTTGCAACAACTTAACTACAAAAGCACCATGGAACATAGCTCTGGAGATGATGCAACTTGTAAGTTTGTGTATCTCCATGGGTCTCAGCTTCAAAGATTCATCCATTCATCCATTTTGCACAGCTCTAGAGATGGCAAAAGCTACTTCGGAGTATTCAAAAACCTTTGTATCTGGAATAAATAGTTCCTGTCATAAAAAAGAGATACTTCTGCATTTTTTTTTAGCGTAAGAACAAAACATGAAACCTTTTAACTACAAATTCTACTACAACATCACATCTCAATTTAATATAACTAAACAAGGTTTTAACAGTCTTAAGTACAAATCAATAGTTTGGAATGGTATTTGGGAGAAGAAAAAGGAGATATAAAAGCACATTCTAATGAGTACTACCTGCCACTCATTAGTCCACTATACTCCTAACTTTAGCATTTGATCCTAGGTCCAAAGTCAACCTTCACTCCTATGGTAGAGGTAAAGAAAGAAAGGTCAAAGTTTGTGATCCTTACATCATTCACCCACCAAATTAATATATGGAGAATGAGGTCCAAGTTCAGGATCCTTACATTTAAAGGTTGGAAAACACAAAATAAAGGTCAACCTTAGCCCAAAGGTTTAGGCATAGAAAATGAGGTCAAAGTTCATGATCCCCATAGCCAAAAAGGTTGATAAACTCATAAGATGCATGAGACTCTTTGTCCCACAATATAAAATATACAAACAAGGTTTAAATTCAAGATTTTGGTTTTCATAAAAATGTTCACATCCATGAAACCCCCAAATCCACCATTGATAACATCACCCAAGAACTCTAAAATTTATCTCACAAAATACATAAAAATTTCAAATATACCCTTTGGTGCCCAAAATGTACAACAAAAAGAATTCCCACTCACAAAGGATTCTAAGAAAGTTTTGTCATAACCTTGGCTATATTTTACACTTTTCAAAATAATTTGAAAGCAATAAAATCGAATCAAATCTACTTCTAATTGCTTACAATCTATGCCATCCACTCCTATAGATGAAGAGGTCATATGCATCCAAATATAATGGGCATGGCAAAATTAGGATTTGCATTCTAAAAATGTCAACCAACAAGAAGACTACCTCTTCCAAGCAAGCTACCAAATGAAGAATCTTTCCTTGAGAGGAAAGGATGCAACAAGAATCTCTTCTCACACCAAAGAAATCTCAATCCCAAGCTATTCAAACTCCAAGAAAATCCAAACACACTTTCTTTCAACAAATAGATAATTCTTTTCAAAGGAGGGAGAGAAAGGATTTTGCAAGCACCAAAATGAAAATTGTTTCTAAAATTCTCTTTATTTTTCCTTTCTATCCTTGCCTTTTCTTTTTCTCTAATTTTACATATATCAATATTTTGAAAAAGACTTTCTCTTTAAAAATAGAACTATTCACTAAAATAAATAAAAATTACATTTCCCTGATGAGACCAACTCATTTTAAATTTCCTTTTCACATATAATAAAACAATGCATTGGACCTTTAAACTAATGCAGGATTATTATCTTTCATATTAACAATTCACAAATATGATAGATACATATTTCAAAATGGATTAAATGCACTACAACAAGATAAAAATAACCACATTCAAAGGATCCAATCACTTTACAAGTTTAAACACAACACACGAATACTAGAATTAACATTAATTCATATCCAAGTTTTCATACAGATTCACATGATACATCCTACTACTTAATAAAGTGGGATGAGGGATGAGCATAACATATTTTCCCAAACCAACCCATCTCCCAATAACCACCATTGAGGCAAAACCTATATTGCAAACTCAATGAAACTAGTGATATAATATAGCCAAAGCACAATAAAACCCCTCAGTGATATAATATAACTGAAGTAATATCAAAACTACATCAAATGAAAATCATTCTAAACTCACATAATTTATACATAGATGTAGACATTGATAATCAATCATAAACATGATGTTGAACTAGAAAACATGATACACCACATATAACAGACAGTGAAAATAGTGAAGCTAAAACACTAAATAATCCAAACCCATATAGTCACAACATACACGTCCCATAATACATAGATCCTAATAAATAAAATAGCATTGATAAAGTACATCAATGACAATACAAAGATCTCATCAAGAAGCACAATATCAAAACAAATATATACATGTAGTCAAACAAGGCACATACACATGAGGCCTTACAATAAATCATCATATCTTCATTATATTAACATGTGGTACATAATCATCAATCCATCAATACATATTCCTCTCACATTCAATATTCTCTTATATATTTCTCTATTTTCTCTATACATCACTCATAAACATTCTCTTATCTCTCTCTTTTCCATTGTTACATCTCTCTCACATATCTTATATCTTCTATCTTGTCTATGATACACATATGTCCATGGCTAGGTATAGAGATGTGTTCCTCTTTATTCTTCTTCATTGGTATGCACTTATGTAAGTGTCATAGGTCAATTTAGGTGTTGCATTAGTATGTATATTTGTCTTGAGGTGACTTCAACTTGCTCCATCCTGCTTGGGGATGTGTCCTCATGTTACCAACCTTTGGTTCCCTCTGGGTTTTCACCATTAGACTATTACGCTACTCTTTTAGGTTTTCAACTTATGGGGAGTGGAACAACTCTATCCTACCATTAAACCCAAACTCTTCACCTATTTTTATTTTTTGTAGAAAAAGGGTCTTGGTGACTTTGTATTGACTTTTGTGAGTTTAACAAACTCACCATCAAGGACAAATTCCCCATTCCAATGATTGATGAGATTCATGTTGCCTAGTTTTTCTCTAAATTAGATTTGTTGTCTATCTATTATCAAAGTCATCTCAATGAAGTAGATACTCCAAAGACAACATTCCACACTCATGATGAACACTAGTAATTTTTGGTCATGCCATTCGGTCGAGCTCACTAACACTCCATCTACCTTCCAAGGATTGATGAATAAACTCTTTTAGCCCTTCCTTTGGAAGTTCATCTTGGTCTTGTTCAATGACATTCTAATCTATAGCATAATTTGGGCTAAGCATTTGCAACACCTTTACCTAACTTTATAGATTCTTGTAGACAATAAATTATGTGCTAAGTGCTCCAAGTGTTCTTTTGGTCAATAGGAAATGGAGTACCTTGGACATATTGTCTCCCCAACAAGTGTTCGGATTTGATCCTAAAAAAATTTAGGCCATGAAAACTTGGCCCAAACCAAGGACACTCAGGAGCCTCCATGGATTTTTGGGTCTCACTGGTTATTATTTTAAAATTTTCAAAACCTGTAGAAAAATTCTAGCTCCATTGACTAACTTGCTAAAAAAGGATGCCTTCTCCTGGACCCCATTATAGAACATGCCTTTGAGGTCCTTAAATAGGCTATGTGTACAACCTTGTTCTCACCATGCATAATTTCTCCAAACCATTTGCATGAAAGTGATGCTTGTGGAAATGACATTGGTGTTGCCCTCATTCAAGATAGTCACCTCATCACCTTCACCAGCAAGGCCCTCTCTAGGCATACTTTGGTATGCTCCACATATGAGAAAGAAATGATGGCCATCTTACATGTGGTTAACAAGTTTCATCCATATTTGGTTAGAACACATTTTTGTATGAAAATGAATCACCATAGTCTAAAATATTTCTTGGAGCAACAAGTATCCTCCCCAACTTAGAAAAATGGGTTACTAAACTCATGGGTATGACTATTAGAACTTATAAGAAAGGAAAAGAGAATATGGTTACTAATGTTCTCTCCCAAAAATTTGAAGACCATGTGTCTCTTTGTGTAATTTTTATGTCACTATCAACATGGTTATGAGATCTCCAAAAGGAATGGCACCAGGACTCACCCACACAACATATCTCCACCAAATTTCACTCAACCCTTCTTCATCACATAACCCTTCTTAGGATGGTCAACATTTATAGTATCAAGGATTCCTATTGTTACTTCCCAACTCTGATCTATGTCCTAAAATTCTTCTTGAATTACATCTCCCATAATGGGCCATTCAAGGATTTTGAAAACATATAATCAAGTGTGTCACAATTTCTTCTAGTAAGAGATTAAGGAGGATATTTATTATTTTCTAAGTGTGACACATGCCAACATCACAAGGGAGAAACAATGGAAACTCTAGGATTCTCCAACCATTGCCCATTCCTACTTGGATTTAGATAGATATTTCCATGGATCTCATTAAGGGCCTTCCCAATTTTGGTGGAAATTAGTCATACTGGCGGTGGTGGCTCACCTATCTAAATATTCCTTCTATGACTTGGCCCAATCCTACACCTCCTCCACCATATCGCAAACCTTCCCAAACTATTTTTTTTTACCTCCATGGCATTCCCTCTTCTATAGTTTTTTATTTTGATGCTACACTTACTAGCCATTTTTAAAAGAATTATTTAGTAGAATTACACAACATTAAATAGAAGCTTTAGATATCAACATCAAATAGATGGTCAAATTGAGATAATCAACAAGTTCTTGGAAACATATCTTTGATTTTTTGCATCTCAGTAACAACACCATTAGTTTAAATGGTTACCTCTGGTAGAATAGTGGTACAATACATCATATCACATAGCCACAAAAATGACCCCATATAAAGAAATTTACAAGAAGACACCTCCATCTCTTCTCTTATACATTCCAAGAAGTTATCTAGTCAATAAAATGGATACTACCCTCAACACATGAGATAGTATTCTTCAAATACTTCATGATAACCTCCACATGGCTCAAAACTACATGAAACAACAAGTGGCTCGATGCCACTCTAAACATAATTTATAGGTTAGAAATATAGTTTTCCTCTAATTGCACCCTTATAATTAGTCCTCCTTATAGATGAAAGGTTACCATAAGCTTTCTCCTTAGTTCTATGGGGCTTATAAAGTTCAACGAATTGGTCTCATAGCTTATAAGTTGGAACTTTCACCCTCGTCTTATTTTCCATGTCTCTCGTTGAAGAAAGTTCTTGGCAAACATGTCACTACTCAAACCATTCTTTGAGAACTTGATGCCAAAGGATCCATTGTTCTCCAAATGGAAGCATTCTTAGATACACACTTACACTAACTTCACAATAGCACAGTCACTAAGGTCCTACTCAAGTGGTATGCCATGCACCCTAAAGATGCTACTAGGGAACCTCTTCACCAAATTCAATAGTAGATTCCTTCCCTTCAACTTTGAGGACATAATTTATAGGATGGCAATATGGTTTCTCTAGTTGCAACCTTATAAATTCTCCTCCTTGCAAATGAAATGTTAACCGAAGATTGCTCCTTAGTTCTATGGGCTTTATAAAGTTCTTCAGTGGATTGGTATCATAGCTTATAAATTGAATCTTTCTAGGCTTATAAGATTGCTCCTTAGTTCTATGGGCCTTATAAATTTCTTCAATGGATTGGTAGTGTAACTTATAATTTGTAACTTTATAGGCTTATAAGCTTGCTCCTCAATTCTATTGGGATTATATAGTTCTTCAATGGATTGATCAATGTCACTCTAAACATAATTTCCAAGTTAACAATATCGATTTCCTCCAATTGTAGCCTTACAATAGTCCTCCTTGTAGATGAAAGGTTAATAGAAGCTTTCTCCTTGGTTCTATGGGACTTATAAAGTTCTTCAATGGATTGTTTCCATAACTTATTAGATGGAATTCTCACCTTCCTCTTTTCTTCCATGTATCTTGTTCGAAGAAAGTTCTTGGCCAACATGTCACCACTCAAACCATTCTTCCAGAACTTGATGCCAAAGGATCTATTGTTCTCTAATTGGAAGTAGTCTTAGATACATGCTCACACCAAATTCATAATAGCACAATCATTGAGGTCCTACTCTAGTGGCATCGTATGCACCGTAATGATGCTACTTGGTAACCTCTTCACCAAATTCAACAATAGTTTCCTTCCCTCTTACTTTGAGGATAAAGATGCCCATAAGGGTGCAATATGATGGTGAGTTCACTTGGTTGTTGTGATTGCCACCAGGGTTCAAACCCTAGCTGGGCCAAAGAGATCATAGGCCATGAGTCTTTGTTGGGCTATCATTCTCGCAGGATAGTGCCTTCGTTGGGCTAGAATGCTTGTAGGTTGTGTGCCTTTGCTAGGGTAATGAGCTTGCAGGTTTAAACAAGGTGATAATTCCTTGGGGACTGCAACCCCACAGTAGTGGTCTTCGTGATATTTCATGTATTGGCTAATCTATTATAGGAGTTTCCTCACATTAGAGCACCTTAAGCTAGGTCTCCCCATAGTGCCAATGGATCACTCAAAATTATACACATGGATGTTAGTTCAAATTATTTGATCCTATCAACTAGCCATGCAAGGCATATCGAGGTGTAACTACCAAGTATTCCTCTATTGCATAGGAGAGATATGTAGTATTAGTAGGTTAGGAAAGGGCCATCTATGAGAGGGATTGAATTTATGTCAAGCATAAGAGGTATAAAATAGACTTGGATGTAGTATAGGTCAAGAAAAATAGACTTGATAGAGAGTTATCCCAATGGGAGGCATAATGGGTAGTGCTCATACCCTTTTGTAGATGTTATGATAACCTTTTTGATGCACGAGTTAGACAATGCTCAAGCCACCATATGAGAGCAATAGGCATTGTGGTGAACCTTTTCAAGGAGATTGGATAACTGGAAGGCATGAACATTATATTTCAAGATAGGTCCCAATCAAAATCTCAATTGATGACCCACACAAGGACTCGTGATAGTAGGTGCAATGGAATGGGGGAGGGGTTGTTTAGGATACCTCCTCCTAAGGGATATATCTCTTTGTTATTTTTTTAGTTGACATGTTTAAAAATCTGATATATGTTGAACTAGATCATTTATATTATGTGTCATTTGGTTTATATTAGACTATCTAATGGTATTGGATATTTTCAATGCACCTACTTTTACATTAGGACATTAGTAGACAAAATGTAGATGAATACATTTTTCATGTTCTAATTGTGACCATATGTCACAACCTCACACTTGTACACATGATGTTTTGAAATTTACCAAAATCATGATGAAAGCACACAATGACACCACAAAGTGAATTATGACACAAGGAAAATGCAAACCAACACAAAAAAACACTAGTAGAAGACTTACATGAACATCATTGAATGACATCATCACAATGAGAAATATAGGAGATAAAAGCTCCTCACAACTAATGATAGAGTGCTAGACTCACACTGTCAACACAAAAAAAAAAGATAGCGATGTAAGGAACTAAATCCCATACTAAATTTCACCCTTCCCACATCTAACTCCACAACAAACACCCAAGGAATCAATTCACATCATCCAAAGATCCTCTCAAAACACCATGAGTGGTTGGTCACAAGGGAGATGTGACATATCTTCTAAGTCCTACTAGAGGTTGACCAAGCACACATTGAAACATAAGGACAACACAAATTATTGCAACTAACCAAGTACACAAGATAACACTAAACCAATAAGATAAGCAAGTAGGATAGATCCTATAGAACATCTTTTGTTTAGAATTTTTTTAAAAAAAAGGTCCAAAAGTACCTATTGTCTAGTGGTTGCCCCTTTTAGGATTGGGTTTCCCAATATGGCAATCCAGGCCATCCTCTATCCTTCTTGGGTCACTCCTAATAAAATAGGTGACCCATATAGGTCACCCCTAGTAAAACAAGTGACCCACAAGCTAGGGAAAAGGTCCTAAATGGACAACGAGCTTCCTGAAAGCACAAAAGGGTCTCCTAATAAATAATAAATATAAAATATCTCTTATAATATCTAAACACTGATAGATTACAATTATAATAATATACAACATAAAATTATAATAAAACTTTCTTAATAGTTAGAATAAATTAAAGCTTTCATAGACTGGAGATGCCCCTCGGTCGGTTCAAATAACCGTGATCTGATATGATTAGATACTTTCCTTCTCTATATCATTGCCTCGCATTCCCCTCCCAACCACCACATCTATAGATGTTGTTTTCCCTTTCACCCACGGATCGTTTCACCTAATAGAAAGAAATATGTCCAAGTAAGGTTGATCTCTTCTTTTCTCATCCTTCATCGTCTCTCCCCCTCCCCACGCGGAAAGGATCTCGATCGCTTCCATCTCTGAGGATGTTTTGCCTTTGAAGGGCAAAAAAAACCCTTTAAAAAAATAGACACCGATCCATGCTGTAGACACCCTAAAATGACCAAGTCGCCGCATCACTCACATTTCATCTAATTCTTCTAATCACCTGCATTTCAACATTAATTGAATAATCTAATTATTTAATTAATTTCATCAACTTCTTCTAAATCTCCTAAATTCGACATTAATTGAATAAATTCTCTTTATTTAATTAATTAAATTAAATTCCTCTATTATTCTTCCACAATTAAATAATTTTAATTATTTAATCAAATCATTATCTTCTTTCCAAATCTCAAGTCCATATTAATTAAATATATCCCATTATTTAATTAATTCATCACAAATTCTATCTTATCCAAACAATTAAATAATTCCCAATTATTTAATTGAATCAAATTCATTCTTCCAAATTTAAATAAATCAAATCAAATTTATTTAAATTCTCTCAATCTCCAAAAATAAGATAAATCAAAATCACTCTTCCAAAATCATGCACAACAATTAAATAAATTTATTTATTTAATTTGCTTTCAAATCTTCTAAATTAAATAATTCTAATTATTTAGTTACTTCTTCCAATAATATCCTCTCTAAATTTAAATAAATCAATTATTTATTTAAATTGTTTTTTCTTCTAAATTTGAGTCATTTCTAAAATAACTCAAGCTTTCTTGCTCATGCAATTAAATATTTCTAATATTTAATAAAGCAAAATATCTTCTTATTCTCATGCAAATCCCTTCTTCTTGTTTTAAATCACTTAACTGATTATTACATTCTGTTAATTGCTTTAACTCATTATTCTATTCTTGATAACTCCTCTCATGCAAAAGAAAGCAAGACACTTGGCTTCTTCTTATTCATTGCACGTTCCTCAACTGTTCTCCTCCATTGATTCTTCTGAATTATCTGGACTGTTGATTGATCTTCGTTGAAATCTATATAAACCCCCCTCATCTCCTTCATTGAGCCTCTCTCTCTCTTCGATCGTATTCTCAGGCATACTTAACAGAGCTTTGAGCATACAAAAACGCGTCGATTGAGCAACCTTACGATCTTTTGACATAGATCTTTGAGCACATTGAGCACACTACTTGCTTGTTGCAGCTATGGTTTCGCAACTTGATTGAGCAATCCACACTTCTCCAAAAGGGAACAATACAGGTTTTGGTAAGAGCTTTCATTTTGTCTTTGATTTTATGATAATGGCTTTTACCTAGATTGGTTCGCTTTATGTGATTGGTTTTTAGTTTTATTAGTTTAGATTTAATCAATTTTTCCTCTTCCACATTCTGGCACACCCAGTGGGACCCACTAATCCCTCTTTTTCTTTGAGAAATTGATTTTTTTAAGTCACAGTACGGTACAGCGCAAACGACATTGCAAAGCGCTTCTGGCAGTACCATTAAGCACTATTGGAGGCACATTACAGCACCCTTGGGGGGCACTATGGTGCTTCTAGCAGCACAGAGCGACACTTTTTGTATCGCAGAACGGCGCTACTGGCAATATTGTTAAGCGCTTTTGACTAATTCGCTTTTTCTGACTTCGTTCGGTGTTCACAGGGTTTAATTCATTACATATCTGTTGATTTGTCTGACAAGCTGTTGTATTTGTCTTACATTCCACTTTTTGATACTTCTTAAGCTGACTTATTTAGGGGTATCTTTGATCTTTGAGTTAATCTTTTGTGATACTACACTTTTTGAGTTTTCTGGATTTCACTATACAGATCTCTCAGATACTACTTCTCAGAATAGTAGATCAATCATGGAATCCCATTTGGATCTGGTTATTTTGACCAAAAGCTAACTTTTTGTGATCTAAGACAGCACAGTGTGTTTGGCTATACAGTATCACGCATTCGGTTACACAGTACAGCGCTTCTGGCTAGTGTTCGGTGCTTCTGGTATTATTGTTTTACGCTTCTGGTATGCATCACAGTGCTTTCGAAAACATAGTGAAGCGCTTTTGGTTATTGTTCGGCGCTTCTGGTATTATTATTTTACGCTTCCGGTCTGCATCACGGCGCTTTTGAAAACACAGTTCAGCATTTTTGGTAGCAAAGTGACGCGCTTTTGGTGAGACAGTAGCTCGCTTTTGGTCTTATTGATTTATTTTGGCTAACTTATTAGTTTTTGCGGAACTAAACTGACTTGTTGCAGCCTCTTACTACTCACACAGAGCAAATAGGTTTTTTCAAACATGTTCATGTAGGACGAGTGTCGAAGAAATCTTGATCTATCTCACTAAGTCTTAGAAACACATTGCATTCTTAAAGGGATAATTGAACAAATCTTTTTTGCAAATCTAAGTCTTAGGAACATACTGCTTTTCTTAAGGGACAATGGACATGTATGTGAAAAACACCTCAATTTTATAAGGGACAATGGACATGAATGCCAAACACTTCATTTTCATAAGGGACAATTAACAACTACAACTGTGTGTGTGCCTAATTTAGTTGCACCTTATTTTTCTTATAACGGGACAATTGAACCTTTGTTTGACATGCTTGTTCTTACATTTCTGTACTTTCTTTAGAAGGGCCTACTTTTGGATTGCGCTTCATCCAAAAGGGACGACCCTAAGTGGAGTTTTCCTTTGAACCGCTATATAAGAGGGATAAGGCGAAAGCCAAGTCCTAACCGACATCAGCCTTACCTTGTGGTGCCAAACTGAAAAGAGGTGTACTAGCTCTTTGTGGAAATAATTTTCACATTGAGCGAAGTGTTTGATACTCTTAGTAGGATTGGTTAAAGCTTTTAGTAGCTTATCGCATTGCTCGTAAGGCGTTGGTCCCTCAAAGTCACTAAGAACCATTCTAGATAGAGACTACCTGACCTACCTCCGAACATTGCGGTAATCATCAGTGCAAGGGGAATCGATTTAAGCCCTTAAGATACTCACCATTGGCTCCCTTGAGAAGAGATAGTATTCCCTTGGACATAAAGCTCTTGTGACCTACTTGAGCTTTCCAAGGGGAGGGTGAGATATCCCTACCTATTGTCTCTCGCAAAGATACTAAATATCCGACACCTTTATGGAATGATATTTTTATCGACAGAGTATTAAGCTGTGAGCTGATCTACTGCAATGAAACCTTGTCTCTAAGGATAAAAAGTGCTTGTTATTGACTGCAACTGTCTTATACCTGTGGAAACATTGGGCTTGTTTGGAGCCTCGAACATACACTATTTGTTGTGTCAGTCCCTTGTTTGTGCCAAAATTGTTTGTTGTGTTTTCTCTTGCCAAACAAATCCAATCAGAAATAGAAACAGTCTATCAAAATTTTGCCTTTTAGAAACATCAGACACTACTTCAGCGCCCCTGGTATTACAATAGCTCGCCTTTGGTAATACAGTAGATCGCCTTTGGCATAGCAGTAACTCGCCTCTGGCAAAACTCTACTTCAACGCCCTTGGTATAACAATAGCTCGCTTTTGGTCACTGTAGCTTGCCTTTGGCATAGCAGTAACTCGCTTCTGGTAGCTCAGTCAGTCGCCTTTGGTATCACAGTAGCTCGCTTTTGGTCACACAGTCCTGCGCCTCTGGTCAAACAGTATAGCGCTTTTGGTCCAGTACTTTGTGCATCAGAGTTTGTCCGTTTCTCAAAGCACCTCACATAATCCCAGCATTACATTTTGTCCTAGTGTATCCCATGGTAACCACTAGGCTTCAGCAAACTATGAAGTCCAAGCAAGTTGGCCCTAGGAAGCACAAATCGCCTCCTCGCACACCACAATCAGGTCGTCTCAACATTACTCCCAAGGTTACTCCTAGTACACCCGCGGCAAAACCAATCAGCTCTCCAAACATGCCGCACATTGACCAATCAAGCAATCCTCAAGAGGGTAGGGTCCCTTTGGTAAGTACACCCCAATACACCACCGGCTTGCCTCTGGATTTTGTCCCACAAGGTTATATTGTAGATCCAGCCCAATCTCAAGAAGAGCGACACTTTGAAATAGGTCAATCCTCTCAAGCAGATGAGCAAGATCTTGACGAATTCATACAAGAGCCTAGAGTCGTGGCCGCCTTTGACAAAATCCTTAGTGAGAACCAGGATCATTTCTTTCGCTTACTTGCAGAGCAAGGAGCCAAGTTACCTCAGGATTTTGATTTATCCTCTCTCAAGGAGACAAACAACACATTGAATGCCATACAAGCGGTGCAAACCATGTCCACGGTGACTACGCCCTTACCTGCACAAGGCTCGCAGTATAGGAATCCTCTTTTTCAAAACTCAACAGGAGAGAGGGCCGTATCACCACTTCTGACTCCTATGGAGATCTATAACAACCAACAAGAAACTCTCCAACATCAAGCAGAGTTAGCTAAGCAAGCCACCTTAGCTCGATCGAATATGCAACCACCTCCTCAAGTATCCACACCAATCGCAAGTGGAATCTTGGTTACCCCATCACGGATAGGTTTCCCACCCAATTACAATCTGGGGAACAATTATGTAGCCATGTAACAAGGGTCTCAACAACTACCACCTCCTATATCATCAAACCTTCATGTCTCTCAACCAATTAGAGTCATGCAACCCCAACCACAACATTCTTCTACTCTCATCCTCAATCAACCCCAACCACAACATTCTTCCACTCTCATCCTCAATCAACCCCAACCATCGCAAATCACTTCTACCTATGCCCCTCCTCCACAACGTTCATCCTCGCTCAACTTCTTTCACACATTGCCTAGCCACTCTCAACATTCCCAACATCAAGTTTCCCAAAGCTATGTGCCGCCATCACAACCTAATCAAACGCACTTTAGCTTTCCTCCCCCCAATACTTTTCTTCAACCATCACAAAGCCAACATTCTTACCTAGCGCCACCTCCACCTTTGCCAAGTCAAAACCTCCAATTCCAACCCAATCTAAACCAATCGTACAACCCATATGATCCCAATCAATCCTACAACCCTTATAACACCAATGTGCATGGCTTACATTATAATCTTCCGTATGGGCAACACCAACCACTTTTGGGACAACAGGAGATGTTACCAACCCCTCCCACAACTATGGAGCTAAAGATCACAGAAGTTCAACAGCAGCTATCTGATCTTACGTTTGGCCACACCAAAAAGACCTTCTCTTTAGAGGAAGTATGTCCTTATCCTTTTGATTGGTCATTACCAATGATCCATTTTCCTCAAAATTTCACTATTCCCAAGTTCGATAAATACAAAGGAAAAGGTGACCCAAAAGACCATCTTAGGGAATTCTATCTTGCTTGCTTCGAGGTCTCACATAACGACACATATCTTATGCATCTCTTTCCTCGCAGTCTTGGAGGTCAAGCTATAGAATGGTTCTCACACTTACCCACGGGTATCAAGTCTTTCAATGAGCTAGCAGAGAAGTTTGCCACCCACTTTTCTTACAATGCAGAGCATGAGATTTCCATGACTGATCTATGCAACAACAAACAGAAAAATGGGGAAACATTCATTTCTTTCCTTCAACGGTGGAGACAAATGGCTAGCAAATTTCCTTTCAAGATTCCTGAGAAACAGCTTGTTAGCATATTTGTGCAGAACCTCAACCAAGAGTTAGGTTTCCACTTGCAAATTCTCTGTGCTACAACCTTTGATGAAATCACATACAAAGGAATCAATATTGAGAAGGCCCTCATTGCTAAGGGTGTGGTCAAAATTTTCAAAGAAACGAAAGATAATGCTCCTCATCAACAGACGAATGATAAACCCAAATACTGGAACAAAAACAAAAACATGGTTAATGACGGTGTGGTTGATTCTAAACATGTCCAAATGTTGCAAACACCGCTGCAGCTCTCCAAACCAAGTCAAGCTCCACCTCAACAACAACAACAGTGGCAACCGTATCAAAATCAACAACAACGACAACAGGAGCGACCTCAATAAGATTACCCTCCACGACATCAATTTACTCCCTTGGGAGTGCCTATGGAGTCGGTCCTACAACAGGTTTTACAAAAAAGACTCATCACCTTACCAGATGCACCCCCATATGGTGAACCGGTTTACAAAACTGCGCGGTATAGAGAAAATGAATACTGTGAATTCCATCGGAGCAAAGGACATAGAACTGCGTCGTGCATGAAACTCAAGCACCTAATCCAAAATCTCATCGACGGCAACCTAATCACTTTTGAGAATGAACAAGCGGCTCAAAACACAAACAAAGATCTCGATATGTACAAGGAACCATTCCCTCATCATGGTCCACCTCCTCCTCAGGATAGAGGTAAAGGTATCAATCATGCTTCCACTTCCTTTGATTCCATTATAGGTCATTTTGAAGAGAGTCGAGTGTCTACCCTCACAATCAAAGGCAAATCTACGGATTGCGCTATTACAACTCGTCGTGGTCATGTCACCATTTGTGGTCCTACACCCAGTATGCCGACTCAATCTGATTATAATCTTGTCGAACATCTCAGGAAAATGCCAACACAAATCTCTATCTTGGACCTTCTACGGTCATCACCTGCACATAGAGTGGTGCTAGAAAAAGCCCTCCAAGAGTCTTCAATTCCTAACAACATAGCAGTCGCGGATTTCCAAGCTATAGTAGGTAACATTGCTTCACCCTACAATGTGGTCTTCTCGGAGAAAGATCTCCCATCCCATGATCCTTGTCACAATGATGCCCTTCATATTGAAGTGCTCATCCATAAGCGCAAAATCAAATGTATACTCATAGATGGTGGTGCCGGTCTCAACATCTGTTCTTTAAAGTTACTTAAGCTATTGGGATACTCTGAGGATCATGTCAACAATGATCAAAGTATTACAATCAAGGGATATGATGATGTAGAACACCGTTCAGAAGGTGTTATCCACTTGCCTATACAACTAGGCCCTGTCATGCTTGAAAACAGGTGTCAAGTCCTTGATATTGAACTACCTTACAACATTATCCTAGGCCGCCCATGGATCCATGCAATGAAAGATGTTCCCTCCACGTATCATCAATCTCTAAAGTTCCCATACAATGGTACGGAGATCACTATCCCAGGAGACCCCAATCCTTTTGAATTATGTCGTGTCTTGCAAGGCAGTTATAAGAATTGCAACCAGGTGCCTAACAATGAAAAAGCCCTTGAATCCCCACTATATGTTGATCCTGAAACTTTGACGCCAGCCTCTACAAGTAACCCAAATCCTCTACTTGAGATCAAGGCCCACATCTGTGATATAGGCTTTGGATCTTATGATATCTCAAAATCTTGTTGTGTAGGGTGGATGCCTTTATCTCCAAAATCTTACGGCCAACCACCCATTGCCAAAGTAACCAAAAAAGTAGCTATTCCTCCCCCAACATTCCTAACCCAATTCCAACATGGACGATTATTGGAAGAGGAAACTATTGAGGATATTTCTTCTTGGCTCTATAAGGAGAAAGAACCAGTCACAATACCAGTCAAGCAATATGGCAATGGCTTAAGAATATAAAAAACATGGGCTATAAAGGCAAAGGTGGCCTTGGGAAACAGAATCAAGGAACTATGGAACCCATTGTTGTGACAAAGAAACTAGATAAGAAGGGATTAGGATTTGGAAAGAAGGTACCACACGCCTTGGACATTGAGTATATCCTCGACAAGGTAGCTAACGCTTTTCCCGCTGATTCGACGTCTACAGAGGATATCATCGATGACTCTTCCCTCCATATGACCAACCTATTCGCAGAATCCTCCATTTTTATGCTATCCTCCGTATCCTTAACCTCCACTACCAGTACCCAAAATGTAACACTTGTCTACCCCGAACTTATCGATTGGGACCAACAAGGGTCCCCTGTAATAGATGTATTTCAGAATGACGAAGCTCTAGCTGAGTTCATGGGACTTCGGGAAGGTATCCCTCTTGGCGATCATAAAGCAGGTTTTGTAATGGAACTAGAGCCAACGACTTATTTTGGTGAGAATGCCAAATCCTCCAGTCGCAAAAGTAAAAATAAAGAAAGATCTCTAGGTAAAAACCACACTGTGGCACCTCCTGATCACAAAATAGTAAAAACAAAGGACGCATCCAAAGGTGAAAACCCAACTGTGGCACCTGAGGATGGAGGATTTGACCTTCCCCTACCATTTAAGTATCAAGAGAAGTCATCTCTCCTAGTGGAAGACTCTACAGAGATAAACCTTGGCACAAAGCAAAATCCAAAGACCACATTCCTAGCAGCATCATTATCAGAAACAGAGCACAGGAATCTTAACACATTCTTCTTACAGAGAACCATCAACTTTGCGTGGACCTATGCTGATATGCCAGGGTTAGACCCTAATCTAGTTGTTCACTATCTCACTGTTGATCCAAAAGTAAAACCAGTCAAGCAAAAGTTGAGGAAGATGCACCCACAAATAGCTCTCTTAGTGAAAGTGGAAATACAGAAGTTGTTAGATGCAAAGTTCATACGACCTATTGACTATTCAGATTGGGTCTCCAACATTGTACCTGTATCTAAACCCAATGGGCGCATCCGCATGTGTAATGATTTCAGAGACCTTAATAAGGCATGTCCCAAAGATGACTTTCCATTACCAAACATTGACATTATAGTTGACTTGATAGCAAGTCACGAGATGCTTTCTCTCATGGATGGATTCTCTGGCTACAATCAGATAAGGATAGCAGAGGAAGATCAACATAAAACAACCTTTACTTGTCCGTGGGGTAACTATTGTTGGTGTGTCATGCCATTTGGTCTAAAGAACGCAAGAGCAACCTATCAGAGAGCAATGATAGTGATATTCCATGACCACTTTCATCACATCATGGAGGACTATGTGGATGACATACTAGCTAAATCTTCTAGGGCAGATCACATACAAGTGCTAGGACAGATCTTTGACAGGCTTGAGAAATATCAAGTGCGCCTCAATCCAAAGAAGTGTGTCTTCGATGTAACATCAGGGAAGCTATTGGGTTACATTGTTTCTCGTCGAGGTATGGAAGTAGATCCAGCAAAAGTAAAGGCTATAATAGAGATGCCTCTACCAAAGAACCTAAAAGCATTAAGGAGCCTCCAAGGAAGGTTGCAATCCATCAGGCGTTTCATCTCACAGCTAGCAGATAAATGTCAACCATTTCAACAATTACTCTGAAAGGATGTCTCATTTCAATGGAATTATAAGTGTCAAGCAGCATTTGATCAGCTTAAAGAGTATCTAGCTACACCTCCTGTATTGGTTCCACCAGTTGCTGATAAACCTTTGATATTATACATCTCAACTACAACTTCGGCCCTAGGGGCCTTGCTAGCACAACATGATGTAATAGGAAAAGAGCATGTAATTTACTATATCAGTAGAACCTTGGTGGGATACGAACTCAATTATTCACCAATGGAAAGGGCTTGTTTAGCAGTAGTGTTCACCTCCCAAAAGTTGCGGCATTACATGTTGAACCAACACACAATTCTTATAGCCAAAATTGATCCATTGAAGTATCTACTAGCAAAAGCAGCTCTTACAGGTAGACTAGCTAAATGGGTCATGATCCTTAGTGAGTTCGACATTGAATATGTGGATCGTAAAGAAATCAAAGGACAAGCTCTAGCATATCAACTAGCAGAAGCACCCATGCAAGATACACACCCGACGATAGCAGACTTTCCAGATGAAAATCTCTTCACTCTTTCCAACTCAATAATGTGGAAGTTATATTTTGATGGTTCCTACACACAACATGGATCAGGGGCCGGCATCTTGTTCACCACATCTCAGAATGACTATATTCCTAAGTCATATCGGCTTGCATTCCCTTGCACCAACAACATTGCCGAGTATGAAGCACTCCTTATAGGTCTCAATACAACAGTTCAATGGGACATCACAAAATTATAGGTTTATGGAGACTCACAGTTAGTCATTCGCCAAGTCACAGATAAGTACCAAACAAAAGATGAAAAGTTGGTCCCCTACAAGCAACTAGTGGATGCCTACAAACCACATTTTTCTAGCATCACATTTGAGCAAATTCCAAGAGAGCATAACAAAGATGCAGATTATATGGCTTCTGTAGGGTCACTGATTGACATGCCTGCAAATACACAGAAGTGTGAATTCTTGATCGAGCAATTGTTGATACCAGCTGTCGATGTTCCTGTTACTGAAATCATCTGCGAACTTGTTGGTCCCAATTCCCCATGGTATGAAGATATCCATGAATACCTCAAGAACAAAACCTTTCCCCCTGACCTATCATCCACACAACGCAAAACCTTTATCCATCGATCCTCTCGTTACATCATTTTGGGTGATACACTATATCGTCGGAGTCTCGATGGTATCCTCTTACGATGTCTTAACGCGGAAAAAGCCGAAGCTACCTTACGAGACATACATGAAGGTGTCTGTGGCGCACATTCTACCGGTCCTAATCTTGCTAAGAAGATACTCAGAACAGGTTATTACTGGCCTACAATAGAGCAAGATGCTGCACAGTTTGCTAAGAAGTGTCTACAATGCCAGCAGCATGGAGATCTAATCCACGCACCAGCTCATGAATTACAACATGTGACAACTCCATGGCCTTTTTTCTCAATGGGGTCTCGACCTCATAGGACAAATCCACCCTTCCTCCTCTAATGGCCATAAGTTTATCATTACCGCCACTGAGTATTTCACGAAGTGGGTGGAAGCCATTCCTATGACCTATATCACCGGTAAGCAAATAGCCAAGTTTATTCTAAACTACCTCATATGCCGGTATGGTATTCCCCCAGCCATTGTCACTGATAATGGGAGACCATTCAAGAATCAAGATGTCCGTGCCTTGTGCACACAATACAATATCCAACATCGCTTTTCAACTCCCTACTATCCACAGAGTAATGGCCAAGCTGAGGCTTCCAATAAAACCATTCTCAAAATCCTCAAGAAAATAGTCAATGAAGTTGGTCGTGATTGGCACTTGCAACTCAATCCCGCCCTATGGGCCTACCGCACTAGTATCAGAACACCAACTGGTGCCACACCATATGCCTTGGTCTTTGGCTGTGAAGCCATCCTACCTATAGAGGTCGAGATCCCATCCCTCAGAGTATCCATGCAGGACTTGATCGACGGAGAGGAGTATCGCACTTCCAGATTAGTTGAGCTTGAACTACTGGATGAGAGGCGCCTTGCCGCACTTAATCATCTCCATGTCTATCAAAATCGCCTCCGGCGTAATTACAACAAAAAGATCAAAGAAAGACGGTTTCAAGTTGGTGATCTTGTACTTAAGGAGAATCAGAGAAATCAAGCAGATCAAGAAAAGAAGGGCAAGTTTGAGCCTAATTGGTTAGGTCCCTTTATTATGACAGCAGCATATGGATTAGAAGCTTATACTTTAGCTACACCTGACGGCATTCCTCTAGATGAGCCACTTAACAGTGTCCATCTCAAGAAGTTCTATCCCTGATCCTCAGAGTATTTCAAAAAAATAAAACTAAAAAATAAAAAACAAAAAAAAATCCAAAAAAATCCGTCCTTTGGTGAAAACCTGGCAAATGGGTGCCTTGGATAAGTACCATAGTGAAAACCTGGCAAACAAGCGCTATGTGTAGAGTCAGCATCCATCGTCTATCGAGTCTTGTTCACTCCATGTCCAGTTCAACAACATGCTTCATCCATCCATCCATAATAAAACCATTGACCCTATTTGCATTTCCATCTCCCTATCTAGTATAGCTTGGAAATTTGTCAATGTCCACCGTCGTCATCCCACGTCTTGATCTGTGTCAGCAGTTTGTACTGCCTGGTCCTAGGTCACAACTTTCTAGGTCTTCTTCGTCGGTCATCCATGCAAATTCCTCTACCGAAATGGGGGCAACTCGTTCCTTAACTTAGGTCTAGGGGAGGTTCCTCATTCGTAGTTCGCAGCAATCACACCAATCTTTTCTCGTTTCTGCAGATAGCATCCTTTAACGGACACATTGCTCCTATGATAAGGCTGTTATCTTCTTAATGCTTTTCCCACATCATCGTACCAACTAGAACTACATATCATTTCTTCTCAATCTTAAGGTACCTTGATCCCATGGATATGGGTATGTAGGTAGTTTGGAATATGAAGGAAGTATCCAGTACTCAGGTACATAAGATCCCCCCTTTCACCTCGATCCATCTCATCACTCTGTCCAGAACTACATATTTATCACTTTCCATCATAAATGTGCCTTGATCCTGTGGATACAGGGTATGTAGGCAGTCTAGAATACGAAGGATGTATCCAGTACTCAGGCACACACGATCCATCATTCTCCACCCGCCCCAATCCATCGACATGTCACTTTTCTAGTCTTCCATTTTTTAAAATCCATTCGCCTCAACTTGACTAACTCAAGCTAACAAGCTAAGCGCATCCTTTCAAAGCAAAATTCCTTAACAAACCTAAAGCAAAGAGGCCTACTTCTAGAGTCATCTACTGTCCTGCATACCGATTGCCAACATCAGCTAAGTACCGCTTAACCAAAGCCCTAGATCAACAAGCTTGTCTTCTGTGAAGTGTTCCATTGTCGAGACCAACACACTCGTCTCCTGCAGCATGTGGCATTTCCCGCAGCAAGATATTGTCTTTTTAGGTAGATAGCACCCTTTAATGGACACAGAGCTCCTACGATAAGGCTGTTATCTTTCCTATCCAATCTATCCTGAGCAACCTCTTTGGCAAGAGAATATGTTGGCTGTATGTTTACTTTGTAAGTCAGTCAATTTGTGTTATGGTTTATCTTTTGTTCCTTTTCCAATACTTATTCAAGGCTACCTTGATTTATCTATAATCTTGGTATGTTGCGATGCAGTACGGATTAGGGGCATAGTCATTGCTTTTTGTGTGTGCTGTGTTTGAGGAATGATCTTTAGCATCTTTCTTAGCATTCTATTTATCTTGTGTGTGTTACAAACCTAGCATCTTACATATTAATAATTCTTCTTGCATTTACATGTATTGAAGTTTATTTTATGTTCAAGACTATGGCTTATTCACATGTACCAACAAGGTCATATTATGTCTAAAGGATCTAAATTCAAACCATTTGCTTGCAGAATCAACATCCATGCACTCGGATATTACTGCACCTTGGTCTTTTATACCTAGGTGGCAAACTATCCACGTGCTATATCAAAAATAAGGATTACTCTTTATATACAAATGTGAAATCATTGCAACAAGCTCATCCATTTACACCATCTATTTTTCCATGGCCTTATATAGTTTTCCAGCAAAGATCAATCAATAGTCTTTCTCTCATCTTCGTTTCTATCTCCACTTTCTTCTACCCAACCTCATCTGTCTCTAACACAATCTTCTAGTCGAGCGTCAACACAGTTTTTCTATCGCTTCCCTGTCTTTCCTCTCGAGGGGGCACCCTACGCCAGCTACGCAAGGGCAACCAGCTACACTGGGGCATCAAAAATTGTATCATGTCTTCAACTATCGATTTCTTTGAAGCAACGCTGTAAACTGCATTGCATCAAAGAGGGGCAAAATGTAGACACCCTAAAATGACCAAGTCGCCGCATCACTCGCATTTCATCTAATTCTTCTAATCACCTGCATTTCAACATTAATTGAATAATCTAATTATTTAATTAATTTCATCAACTTCTTCTAAATCTCCTAAATTCGACATTAATTGAATAAATTCTCTTTATTTAATTAATTAAATTAAATTCTTCTATTATTCTTCCACAATTAAATAATTTTAATTATTTAATCAAATCATTATCTTCTTTCCAAATCTCAAGTCCACATTAATTAAATATATCCCATTATTTAATTAATTCATCACAAATTCTATCTTATCCAAACAATTAAATAATTCCCAATTATTTAATTGAATCAAATTCATTCTTCCAAATTTAAATAAATCAAATCAAATTTATTTAAATTCTCTCAATCTCCAAAAATAAGATAAATCAAAATCACTCTTCCAAAATCATGCACAACAATTAAATAAATTTATTTATTTAATTTACTTTCAAATCTTCTAAATTAAATAATTCTAATTATTTAGTTACTTCTTCCAATAATATCCTCTCTAAATTTAAATAAATCAATTATTTATTTAAATTGCTTTTTCTTCTAAATTTGAGTCATTTCTAAAATAACTCAAGTTTTTTTGCTCATGCAATTAAATATTTCTAATATTTAATAAAGCAAAATATCTTCTTATTATCATGCAAATCCCTTCTTCTTGTTTTAAATCATTTAACTGATTATTACATTATGTTAATTGCTTTAACTCATTCTTCTATTCTTGATAACTCCTCTCATGCAAAAGAAAGCAAGACACTTGGCTTCTTCTTATTCGTTGCACGTTCCTCAACTGTTCTCCTCTATTGATTCTTCTGAATTATCTGGACCGTTGATTGATCTTCGTTGAAATCTATATAAACCCCCCTCATCTCCTTCATTGAGCCTCTCTCTCTCTTCGATCGTATTCTCAAGCATACTTAACAGAGCTTTGAGCATACAAAAACGCGTTGATTGAGCAACCTTACGATCTTTTGACATAGATCTTTGAGCACATTGAGCACACTACTTGCTTGTTGCAGTTATGGTTTCGCAACTTGATTGAGCAATCCACACTTCTCCAAAAGGGAACAATACAGGTTTTGGTAAGAGCTTTCATTTTGTCTTTGATTTTATGATAATGGCTTTTACCTAGATTGGTTCGCTTTATGTGATTGGTTTTTGGTTTTATTAGTTTAGATTTAATTGATTTTTCCTCTTCCACACATGCCCATCTACCCTTTTCAACCTCGCTTAGATATTTAGTGGATGAAAAAATAGATAGTTTATCCTTCCCATGACTGCCTATCACCAGTTTGATTTGTGAAGAAACACAATTTATAATAAAATAGAGCATAATGGCATTGCCATTGGAGGAAGGGTTATTCATCAATTTTGGCCTGGACTGAATTTTCTGGTTAGAGAAGGAATCAACGACCACAAGGTCCAGAAAGAGTGAGGATGCATTTGGGACTGCCCACGCATATATTTTTATTTCATCTGGCCATTTCTGCAAATTCGTTGCACAACATTCAGTCAATCATTTCCCATCACTTGAGCATACACGAGAATGGGACGCCGTCCATTACCTTTGAAAAAAATGAGAAAAAGCATAATTGTCAATCCTCATTTTCAAAGTGGCAGAATGGACTAATGAAAAAAGTGGTTGAATTGGCGGTGCTGTGTGATGCCCAAGTGTCGATGAATATTTTTTCTAGCACTGGAAAGATGTCTGAATACGTCAATGACAAGTAAGTATATTTTCTGAACTTTCTTTCTTTCTTGCAAATATAGATTCATATCATAAATTCAAAATATAAACAAGTTCTGCCCTAAAATTCTGAAATTCTGCCCTAAATTTCTGCACTTTAGTTTCTGCTCAAAACCCTAGGTTTTGATTTATTTTTTCTGCACTTTCTTGATTTAATTTATGCCCTAAGAATTTTGACTTTATCTTTCTGAATCCTAGATCTAAAAACTAATTTTTATTTTTCTGAATTACAAATGCCCATGGTTATGGCAGCGAATAATGAATGTCAAACTGCTTCAAATAAACATGCTGACTAGGTATTCTTATGAGGATAACATCAAATATGAATTCGACACATAAATGACCACCCAAAATGTAAAACTATGACGTATAATTCTGATATCTGAATATGAATGACTGCTGCTATGAAATAGATTATTTAGATCTGCATTTACATCAAATTTATAGGCTCATACATGGCCTAACAATTCACAATTCCTTGCTGTTACAAATCAGACTTGAACATAGGCTTCAACATACCAAAGATGGCGGAGAATGTTGTCTAGCAGCAGAACTTAGATGTGTGAATCCTCCAACATGTACGGCGCTCCAATCTGATCTGAAAACCTGCAAGAATCCCTCCAATATTGGTGCTCAAATTTGATCTCAAATTCTGCTCCAAAATGATATGAGGTCTGCTCCAAATATGATATACAATTCTGCCCTAAACCTGATATAAGATTTCTGCTCCAATGAAAGGTATGAAGGCTTCTCCAAAGTTGATATAAATTTCTGCTCCTAGCTGATATGAATGGGGTCATCACCATTCAAGGTCAAGGGGCCATCACCTTGACAAGACAAAGAAATTGACTTCCTTGGCCAATAGAAGAAATTAGAAAAACAAATCGATGTTTTATTGATGCCTTTTTTATGCCAATAGTTCTCCTTTATATACACATTTCATTCCTTTCTCCTAGCTGGCTGACCTAGGCAATAAATGCATTTTAAAATTATTATTTTCCCTCTCTATAGGGCCGACCTGGGCATAAATGCATTTTTAAATTATTATTTTCCCTCTCTATAGGGCCGACCTGGGCATATGAAGACTTGGCGCCCAAATAAAGATTATTATTATATTTTATTCTTTTTCCATATTATCTTCTAGTGCCAAGGAATGATAATTAATTGTTATTTTATTCTTTCCAATACTTCCTTATCTCCTTCAAGTGCCCAAATGGATATAGATGATAAATCTCCGAACATCAAAGGTGAAGTGATGAAATGCATCCATGATGAAGTCAATAAGCATGATGAACTCCATAGCTGGAATAAATCATTATGAGCCAAGTGTCCCAGAGCATCCATATGAAGGTAGCCCAAGTGAAATGATGTCAAACATGAATACATGTGAAGAAGGCAAACCATCCAAGCTAAGTATCCGTGAAGGTGAAATGACAACATCCATACATCTTGTGAAGTGAAATGATAGCCCCAATGATGGAACCCGACCTTGAATCCACTAGAAAGTGCAACAATGTACAAATTGGTGACCATTCCGAAGAAAGGGACATGACAAACCATCCCTCCCCGAAATTGCTTGTCCTCAAGCAATGGCAAGTGTGTATGTTGTGAGATAGTGTCAAATGACATGTATCTCCATCTGCTCGCATGCTCAACGACCATGTAAAATCTCCACTGGTGGTTGCATTCTCCATGAAGTATGCTTGAAACCACAAATATAATGACCTCCAATGCTCCCAAGGTGCCACCTCCTGAGAGACAAAAGAAGGTCCATCAAGGAGTGTGATGAAGAATGTGATACTTCCGCTGCGCTACTCTGATATGTTCATCAACACTCCAATGAAGTAGTGTGCCAACCATGTCACCACCTGGATCCCAAATCTTCCTATCAAATATGAAGAGGGAAATACATCTCACAGTATGATCATCAATCCAAGCTTCCATCAGCCTCATGTCAAAGTGTAAAACCCTCAACGTAGGTGTCTCCGTGTATGAAGTGATTCCTCCGAGGTGACTAGTGTGAACCAAGACAGCTAACTCCTGACTAAAAAAAATCTCCCCATGGCAATCACTTATTCCTCCAAAGATGTGGGGTGAAGAAGTACCATCCAAAGGCCACTCTTCAATGATGAAGAGATAGTACAATCCCAAGCAAACACCAACAACATGAAACCCATGCACCATGCAATAGTGTCTATCCTCCAAATATGTAAGGTAACATCATGTGTTGGGGTATGATACATATTTCCAACTCCAAACCCGAACACCTCTAAAGAAGAAATGACAACATCATACCTCGATGCAAGAGTAGTCCATACCTCTAGGGTGTATTGCAATGCAAGTGCCTCTGTGGATGAACATAGGGCAATCTTGGTTATCCACCAAGTCATAGGAGCTCCCGAACTAGTGCCATCTCTATGAAAGATCAAAGAGTAATCATAAACGGAAGCCCTTATGCCTCCCTCTCCAAGTGAAACCATCATGTAAGTGGCTGATCCACTAAGTGAAGCTTCCAAGATCTGCCAAGTGTTTGTGCACCATGAAATGTAGCTGCCATCTCTTATCAATGTGAAGAATGAAGTCTTATGAACTAGGGCTAGAATGACACAACTTAGCTGGTACATCTGTATTAGCATCTTTAAAGCAACCATAATATCTTCATACCTTGTGACATGATCCATCTGTACCTCCCTAGCATGTCTCAATGAAATCTCCACGGTGTGCATCCAGAATAAGGAAACTATGTGCTCCATCCAAGAGTCATCAACATAAGGTAGACCACTAAAAGCAAACTCCTCATGAGGGGTCACAAATGCATCATGCTTGCTATCAATATGAGTGTGCACAATGATGTCATCATGTCCCATGATGTGGCTCTCCGTAAGATGTGATATAAGCTCCATGTGAAGTGAACAAATAAAGAACTCGGAGCCATACCTTAGCTCGACATAGAAGACACCAAATAAAGATACCTCTCTCAACTCATGCTCATGTGTAGGGGATGCCAATAGGTTATCATGCAAGTGCCAAGGACTGCTGCTTCAAATCAGAAAATCAGACTCTCTATCATACCATGTTATGTGCCTTCATCCTTCTTGAGCCTTGCCATTAACATTGTTCCATATTTACCATTCCAAGCTGATCCAATATAACATTCTTCATGGAAGGCATAGGCCTCAAAACTAATCCTTATGTATAATATGAGATAAGAACTACTGTTATAATTCATAAAATTAGAGTCTCTATCATACCTTCCTATAGTGTCTCCATCCTTCTTGAACTTTGCCATCATTGCCGTTACATCTTCTTCACCCAAGGCTGATCCACTATAGTACTTTCCATGGAAAGCAAATGCCTCAAGGTTGATCTTCATGGCTGATGTGAAATGATGAAGTAGACAGTAACTTAGAAAATCAGATCTGTCTATGTGTCTTTGAAAGATGTCCTCTCAGATCCGTATCTCCTCTTTCTCTTCAATTGGGTGGTCAAGGCACGTCTCCAATGAAGAACCTTGAATGCTATGTGCCACCAACTCAGCTCCATGGCTGCAATCTAGGTCTTCATGTTCACCATTCACTTCATCAAGTTGACCCATGCATATAGCTGTCATAGAAGACTGAACCTCTACTGTGTATGATGAAGAGTGTGCATTTTCCCAGCAAAGCTCATGTAGGTCAGCAAGATATAGGTCTTCATTAACCCATAGTTGACCTTCCAAGGGATGAGACCCAACATGTCCATGTGTCATTTATGATCTATTATCATGATGATGTTGCTCCAAATCAGTTCCCTCCATAGTATGAGTGAGGACTAAGTCATCATTAGGCTTGGGCAAGGGATCTCCATCAAAGTAGTGAGTAGAGTCTTTAATCTCATGATCCTCCTTATTGGTTGATGAAGATGAGTGCATCTCTTTGTCTTGCCATGCCTCATCAAACTCATCCAATACACTTTGATCACATCTCGCTTATGCACAAGATCCATCTCAAGGGTACCTACTCCATTATTTGATTCCATGCCAATATGATGTAGAGGTAATGAAACAATGTTATTCAATGAATCCATACCTTGATGAATGACAACCTCCATGATGGCATGTTCTTCGTCCACATGATCATGGTGAATGTGGCTCTCCAATGAAGCTTCTTCATACAAATCCTTGGTGGCATCTTCTAAGGCTGGGTCTTCATCATAAATAGGTTGCAACTCTTCCAACTTTGCTTCATGGGGCTGATATGTATCTAGGGATTTGACTTCTTCAACATGTGTGAATTGATCATTGTTTTCTTCATGTGCATCCCCTATATCTTCGTAGACTGGTTCACGGCTGATCATGTCCTCTTTATCATTATGAAGTGTCATGAGCTCTTCATGAGAATCACCTTCCTCATGGATGATCTTTGTAACAAACACTATGTCTTCTCCTTGCATGTATGATTGAACACCAATAATATGCCCTTTATCCATCATAGATGATTGGTCTTCAACTACCATGTGCTCTTCTTCAGTATGTGGCTGAAGTGAAAATGTGTCACTTTCTCCTCTAGGGTTGCTAGCTGATCGCCAGTTGTCCTCCTTATGCCAATCACTATCAAATGATTCTTCATGATGCCACGAACTCTTCTTATAACTGATTCTTCCTCTTCAGCTTTCTTGCTTGTGGTTCATGTAGTCTTCAAAACTGATTCGATTTCGTACACGCTCAGGTAGGGCATCATACTCATCGATCATAGCCATCAAGATTTCATCAAAGGGTACATCTTCTTCCACTTCCTCTTCTTCTTCTTATTTAGGAAGGAAGGTAGGACGCATAGGCCTGTCCACTGTAGGTGTATGTGTCCTTCTATCATGAGGTGATTCTGCTACACGAACTACACGAACAACACCTGTATTGCCTCCATTGTTGTTCATCAAAGCTCAGAACATCCTTTCAATAGTCTAATTGGATCTCTCAATATCACACCGTATTTGCTCCATGTCCTCTCTAAAAGAGTTGCCTTGTCTTCTATCTCCCATGTCTTCAACTCTTCTTCACTGGTAATGATGCGGCAATGGACTAATTTGATCTTTCATGACCCATAGGCTGGAAGGAACTTGGCTCTGATACCACTGTCATGTCCCCAACAGAATCTGCCCTAAAATTTTGCAATTCAAATTTTGAAATTCTGCACTAAATTTCTGCACTTTAGTTTCTGCTCAAAACCCTAGGTTCTGATTTATTTTTTTCTGCACTTTCTTGATTCAATTTCTACCCTAAGAATTCTGACTTTATCTTTCCAAATTTTAGATCTGAAAACAATTTTTTTTTTGAATTACAAATGGTTATGGCAGCGAATAATGAATGTCAAATTGCTTCAAATAAACATGTCGATTAGGTGTTCTTATGAGGATAACATCAAATATGAATTTAGAATTAGAGGGGAAGGCAAAGAGGAAGTTAGGGCCAGATCCATCACCTGAGAAAATTATGGCCAGATCATAGTTTTTATAGAGAGAACAAATAACTAATACCACCGTAGATCATAGTTTTTGTAGAGAGAACAACTAAAAAAAATGGGAGAGGAAGGAATCATAATTATAGGGGAAGGCGAAGTGCAGAAGAGATCTGTCACCTGAGCAGACACCTAAGCAAACACAAGAATGGGACACTGTCCACTACATTTGAAACGAATTGAGAAAAAAGTCTAATCATCAAGCCATATTTTCAAAGCGGCGGAATGGACTGAAGAAAAAAGCAGTTGAACTAGCGGTGTTGTGCGATGACGAAGTGGCGCTCATTTTTGTTCTAGCATTGGAAAGATGTCCAAATATGTCAATAACAAGTAAGTATTTTTTCTAAACTTTCTTTCCTATGAACCCGATATTTGGCAAAGGAGACCCAAGGGTTGCACGAGGGTTTCTCTATAAATCCTCCATGTGCTTTCTGCCTGGGGCCTCTCTACTTGCCAAGGAATCATTCGCATTCTTCGCCTTCTTGGATTTAATCTTGTATTCTATTTTTTATGTCTTGGTCTGCATTGTGAGAGATTGTATCTTGTGTAAGTCTTATTTGTTTTTGTTTTCAAATCCTCTATCCATACTGGTTGTCGCCTAGGCCCCTTGCGTCACCCAGAGTCAGCCCAGTGAGTTGGTGGATGGCTGGAGAGTGGAAGTACAGAGTCTTGAATGTCGATTAAGGACCATTAATGCTATGGAAGGTAATTCAGGAGGTTTTAATCAACAAGAGAAAAAAAATGTTAAATCCTTCAAAGATATCCTTAATGTTGATGATGCCCAAGCGGTTCCACAAGATGCAACCTTCTCAGTCTTGGATGGTGTTAGAGGAATCAGTGGAGGCACCCAAGAAGAAGGGGAGAAATGTGGATCTTTGGAGCGAGGGCAAGGTGAGCCTCATTCTTTATCAAGAAAGGCTTCTTTGTTACCTAATAAAGAGCTAGGATTAGTAGTTAAAAAGGAGGAATCTAGATTAATGAACATTGCTACATTTTTCACCTGTGTCAACATTGATAAACTGCCTTTGAGGAGGTTTTTTGATAACTGGTTAACAACGGTTTGGGCAAGGAAACTAGGCATCCATTACTCATTTTGCAGAATGATACAACCAGGAATATTTGTCATTTTCTTTAAATGCCATGCTATGCAGAAGAGAGTAATTGAAAAGGATTACTGGAACATAGGCCCGACTCTGTTTAAGGCCTTTACATGGAAACCAGACACTCCTCAGAAAGAAATTAGATTTTGCTCAATCCCAAGATGGATTCTTCTAAAAAATGTTTCGGTACAATTTTGGAACTTTTTACCCCAAATCTTTGAACCATTTGGAATTTTTTTTTAAATTGATGAAACAAAATCTACGCTCCTCCACCTTAATGCAAGAATGTTGGTCTCATTCGATACAGGAGTGCAAATCCCAGAATCTCTGGAGATCATTTGGGAACATAAAAAATTCATCTGTGAATTAGTTAGTATTGGGGGGCTTAACTCGTGCTTCCTATCCAACAATTAACAGAAACCCTAACAAAGGGAAAATGGGAGTCTCAAATAGTAGTCCGGTTGAAGTTGATTTGGACTCCGGGGGGGAGGGTATCTCTGCCCCTGCACAAGATAGTAAATATGAGGAGCCAAACATTAAAATTGACAAAACCCTAACCAACAATAATTTAAACCCTCTCAGGGGCCCTGAGCTCAAATCTTTATCCTTAGACAATGACAAGAGTGTCTCTCTTCCTGTGGATGTGGGTTTGGATTCGACCTATGGAAGGGGATCAAATAGATAGAGAGGACTCAAATAGCACTCAAGATGGAACCCTAAGTACCTTTTCCCTAGGGTATGGTGGTTCAAAAGGGTGGATGGATGAAGACATTACCCTAGACTCACAGATTGCAAGCACCCCTATGCTTTGCTCTGTTGAGTTGCAGAAGGAGGCCTCTCTTCCCCATGTGGACCTTGAAGTCAATCAAGGTGTTTTGCCAGTGGGATACATGTCAGATAATGGGTTTATCTTAGTTAGAAAGAAAAATGCACAACAATTGGCCTTAGATAAAATTAGAGAAGTAGTAGAAAAGAGATACAAATTAGATAAGCTCAAGGAAGAGTTTTTGAGAATGAAAGAAGCAGATCCTGTTAGGTTGGAAAAAAAGTATCCTCAAGCAGAGCAACTTAAAGGCTATAGAGGAAGGCAAAAAAGGGAAGATTTTAAGTAGGAATGTGAGCAACATTAAGCCTGGCAAAAAAGGAAAAGATGATTCCATCCAAAAATATTTGGTGGACAACCCTAAACCTTGAAGAGACATCATGCACCCTCCAATCTCCAGGGTAATGAAAAATATACACTATTGCAGTTGGAACGTAAGGGGCTTGGAATCCCCTGATAGGAAATATGTTATGAGAGACTTTTGCAATAAAAATAAGGATTTGGATATATTATTTATACAAGAAATAAAGGTAGTTGGTTTCACATTATAAAATACTTTGAGATTTGTTTGGAAGGAGGCAATTGCCTTTACCTCAAACCATCACAAAGGGAGAGGGGTAATTCTGATTTAATGAGTAGGAAATTAGAAAAATTCCTTAAAGAATCTGGCCACTCCCCGTGCAAAAGATGTGTATGGATTACTCTGAATGTTGGGGGGGCTGATATAGGGTTTTGCTCCATTTATGCCCCCACTGATTATATGAATAGGTCTGAACTGTGGAACTAGATGTCTTCTGGTCTCCCCAAAGTCCACTAGGTCTTTGGGGTAGACTTTAACATGATAGAACTTGCTGAAGATAAAAAAAGAGGGAAGCCTCTATAATGGAAAGGTAATGAAAAGTTCTTTTGGTTAAGATTTAAAAAATCCCTCAATCTGGCAGACCCAATAGAAGGAGGACAAAGGGAAAGTAAAGGCATTTGGTTTACATGGTCAAACAGTCAAAATGCTAATAAAAGAATCTATTCTAGGCTTGATAGGTTCTATGTGAATAAGGACTACTTTTTTGTTTTGCAAAAAAAGAATTCATATAGAGTTCAAGTTGTTCCTAACCCCTTGTCAGACCATCATCCGATCAAAATGGTAGTAGTAGTTAAAGATCAAGAGCAAGGAATAAAGAAGGGTAGGGCCTCATTGTTTAAATTGAACTGTGAACTTTTAAGAGATGAAGATTGTAGTTTAGGAATTTGCACCCTAAGAGGCATTTGCAAAAATAAATATGGGGACCAAGGATATAGAAGGTATTGGGTTAAGCTCATTGAATCTTGCAAAGCTCTGTTTCAAGTTGTGGGGAAAAATATGCCCTAGATAGGAAAAGAGAAGAGTTATGGTTATAGGAAAAGTTCCTCCTGTTGGTAGGTGGCGACTGATCAGGAAAGTACTGTACACTAGCCATGTATCCTCGCTGGGGTTCGGGGGCGGCAGCCCCCGAGAATTTTTTTTAGAGCCGACATAAAAAATCCTATTTTTGTGATCGACATAAGAAAACCCTATTTTTGTAACCGACAAAAAGGCTTGATAAAAAGTGGCTAAGGGTTAGGGTTTTTTGACATATTGTATTGTAGCATTTGCAACGGTATTGAGTTGCAGGGATTGCTGGTTGTAATTGGTTTGATTTACTGGATAATAATATTGGACTCTTTGTTTCGTGGATGTAGCCCGAGTCTGGGTGAACCATGTTAAAACTTGTCTCTCGCTGTTATTAATTTCGTGTATTTCCATTTATCTGTTTAATCTTTATTTGCATTTAATTGATATCTTCTGCTGGCTAACCCTAACACCTCCTAATAGAAGAGAAATTGCAGAATGAACCTTTAGATAAGGACCTGAATGTGCAGATGGGAGACATCAAACACAAGTTGAGGAAAGTTCAAATAAGAAAAGCCCAAGGTGCTAGAGTCAGAGCTAAGCTTAACTGGATCCAAGATGGGGATAAGGGATCAAAATACTTCTTCAATCTACTTAAACATAAAAATATTAAAGAGAATATTGATGTAATAATGGAAAATGGGATTGCCTTGACCTCTCAAAAGTAAATCTTGGAAGCCATTAGGAAATTCTATGAAGTTCTCTTCAAAGCAGAGGACAAAAAGAATGGATGTGTGGAAGCTTAGAATCTATGTTGTAGATTATGCAAAACCAAGCTAAATGAAGATATGAGAGAGAAGCTAGGTCAAAATATCAGCAAAGATGAGATTAAGAAGGCCATCAGATCTATGAGCAACAATAAGTCCCCTGGAGCAGATGGGCTTCCTGTGGAGTTCTATAAAGCTAATATTGAGTGGATAGTTGATGATCTTCTTGAGGTATACTCTAAAGCCACAGAGAAAGGGACCTTAGGAGAGGAAATAAACAAAGGTATTATAAAGCTCCTCCCAAAAGAGGGTGATAGAGCTGAAATTAAGAACTGGAGACCTATCACTCTTCTAAATGTTTCATACAAAGTTAGAGCAAAAATTCTGGCATTAAGATTAAGAGATATCCTCCCAGAAATCATTAGCCCTACCCAAATTGGTTTCATTAAAGGCAGATACATATTAGAGAAACTAATTACAAGCTAGGAAGCCCTTCAATGGGCAAAGGAGTCTAATCAAAATACAGGTATTCTCCTATTGGATTTTGAGAAGGCATAGGACATAGTGAAATGGTCATTCATTATCATGATGCTCAAGGCAATGGGATTTCCAGAATTTTATTGAAGCTCTTTCAAGGCTATTTGATGTTCATTTGATAGTTATTATCATTATAAAGGGTTTGGGCAACATTTGTATGCAAAGATTGATGTATTTGGGCTTCATATTGTCTTGTAATTAAGTCTGATATAAAATCAGACATGGACTGAAATAAATTCCAGCCACCTGACATTTTATATTTCATTTGTTTGATAGTTCAATATATGCAAATTTATCGTGGGTTTGATTTGCTACAATTCCTTTGTTCATTGGTGATGTTATTTGATTGAATTGTGCAAAAAATCTTATCTAAAGTTGGCAAAAAAATTAGTATATATTAGTAGGGTATTTTACAGTGGTATCAAAGCTTGGATCCTACCAGCCTATGGGTTATGAGCTACAACATTGATCCTTTGCCTCATTATTATAGGAGAAGGAGAACAAATACAATGGGAGATAGAAGGCAACATATTCCACAGGATGAGATTGATAACATGTTAAGAGATATGGTCAATAATCAGCATGAGATGGAAGCCCAACAAAGAGAAACAAATGAGAATATTCAAAGAATGTTTGAAGCTTTGATGAATAACAGGAATGATAATCTAGGCAATGAAAACAACCAAGATACAGGTAGTATAGCTGGAAGATCACCAACTCATGCTAGAAGGACAAGAACACCTACAGTTGAGAGACACATGAAGCCTACTTTCCTTCCTAGGGAAGAAGAAGAAGAAGAGGAGCAGTCACATGATGAATAAGAAGAGGTTCCATTTGAGGAGAATGTCATATATTTGGTTGATGAGTATGATTCACTACTTGAGCATGTAAGGAATAGAATCAAATTCAATAACTACATGAGCCAAAAAAGAGAAAATCAAAAGGGTAGAGTGAATCGTCCTAGACAAAAGAGAGCACAATTTGCACAACCAAAGGAGTATAAGGATGCATTGAACAAAATTCCTCTTCCTAGTTTCGGTGGTAGTGGCAAACAAAGTGCTAGGGCATGTGTGAATAAGTTGGATACCTTTCTTACACTCAAACCCATGAGTAAAGAAAAGGCTATACATTTTGCTACTATGCATTTGGAGGGTCTTGCATATGAGTGGTGGCATCATGGTTTGGTTTCACAACATCACAACAGGATTACTTCATATGATGAGTTTGTTCAAAAACTCATTAACAAGTTATATCGCAAGGACATAGAGGTCTACTACTAAGAGCTTGCATAGTTGAAACAAACAGGTAGAGTTGAGGCCTATGTGAATGAATTTCAAAAGATTGCAGTAATGGTTCCTAATATGTAATATAGGAGGATCACAATGTTGTTTGTGGAAGGGTTGAATGATAGGATTAAGGGTTTGGTTAAGGTACACAAGTCAACTACTCTTGAGGAGGCCATTGATTTAGCACTTGATTTGGATACTACTCCTATATTCACTCAAAAGAAAAGCTTCTACAAAGGCACAAGTTCTAATAAGAGGAAACCATTTCAGCCTAAGCCTAATCCTTTTGCATTGGAGAGAGATGAATTGAGAAGGAAGAAGCTATGCTTTTCTTGCAAGCAACCATGGGAGCTAGGACATAGATGCCTTGGAAAAGGCAAATATCATCTTATTGAGGTATTATCAGATGATGATAGTAATTCACAAGAGGATACAGGTTCATGCCATGATGATCAACTTACTTTGGAGCTAGAGTCTAATGATATTAGTAATCCTATCACCATTGCTACTATTTTAGGAGTTCCTAGATACCATGCATTCAGGATCAAAGGAGTTCTTAATGGATAGAGGGTTACATGTTTGGTAGATAGTGGTGCTACTCATAATTTCATTGATGAGAGTTTGGTCATGAGATGTGGATTACAAGTAGAGGACTTTGAGGGATTCACAGTTGTTGTTGCTGACGGTTTCACCGCGAGTTGTCAAAAAAGGGTGTCACAATTGAGTATATAGATGGGTGATTACACATTGACAGATGATTTTTATATGGTTGGACTTTCAGGGATTGATGTGGTACTAGGGATGCAATGGTTGCATTCTATTGGCAGGTATATACAGGATTTGAGGAAGATGGAGATATAATTCATGCACAATGGAAATAAGGTAATTTTGAGAGCCATATCAGATGGTAATGCTAGAGTCATTTCAACTAGGCGTATGGAGACTTTGTTTCGACATAATGATATTGCATGGGCAGCCCAAGTTGAAATAACTTCTAAGCCTTCTTCCAATGTTGAGTATCATGTGGATATCAAATCAGTGTTGGATAAGTAGAGTAAGGTACTTGGTGACATTCCTCCAGGTAGACCACTAGACTGTGGATTTGAGCATGTGATTGAGTTAGAAGATGGGACCAAGCCCATCAATGTTGCACCATATTGACATCCTAGGCATTTCAAAGTTGAGATTGAGAAGACTATTAAGGAGTTGATTGATATGGGACACATTCGGCCATCATCTAGTCCATTAGCTTCTTCAATTGTATTGGTGAAAAAGAAGGATGGGACTATGCATACATGTATTGATTATAGAGCTTTGAACAAGAAAACAATCAAGAACAAGTACCCTATACCCAGGATCGATGAGTTGCTTGATGAGTTATATGGGGCAGTGTACTTCTCCAAGATTGATCTTCATTCAGGTTATCATCAGATTCATGTTTGTGAGGACATTCCAAAGACAGTTTTCAGATGTCACTATGGACACTATGATTTTCTTGTGATGCCCTTTGGTCTTACTAATGCACCTGCTACATTTCAGTCTTGTATGAATCATGTTTTTGCAAGCAGTTGCTTAAGTTTTTGTTGGTTTTCTTTGATGATATTTTGATTTATAGTAAGACATGGGAGGAACATCTCCAACATCTTGATGAGGTACTTGGAGTCATTGAGCTACAGTCATTATATGCTAAGATGTCCAAGTGTGATTTTGGGATGAAGGAGATTCTTTACCTAGGGCATACGATTAGTGCTGATGGAGTGAGAGTTCAGGAAGAGAAGATCAAGTCTATTCATGAGTGGCCTATTCCAAGGAACATTTCAGAGTTGAGAGGTTTCTTGGGTCTTTGTAGCTATTACAGGAGGTTTGTTAGAGGTTTTTCATAGTTGGTAGCACCGTTGATAGATCTCACTAAGAAGGGAGCTTTCTTTTGGTTAGAGGCAGCACAGGTAGCATTTGATCGACTCAAGGAGATAATGAGTACTACTCCAGTATTATCACTACCAGATTTTACACAGTCTTTTGTTTTAGAGTGTGATGCATCAGGAGATGGTATTGGGGCTATGTTGATGCAAAATAGGCATCCCATTGCATATGAGAGCAGCAAATTGAGAGATGTGGAACACCTATATTCCACCTATGACAAGGAGATGCTAGCCATTATGCATGCATTGGCTAAGTTTCATCAGTACTTGGTAGGTGCTAAATTTGTGTTAAGGACCGACCACAATAGTCTGAAATACTTCTTGGAACAAAAGGATTTGAATGAGAGAAAACAAAAATGGGTTTCTAAGGTACAGGCATATGATTTTGATATTGAGTTTGTGAATGGAAAGAAGAATATTGTTGTTGATGTACTTTCCAAGAGGCCTACTATTTGTTCCTTAAGTGAGATTTCAGCTGATTGGAAATCTCAACTTTTAGTTGAGTATTCCAAATCCACTTTTGTATGTGAGATCATGGATGGTATTATACAAGATGACAGGTACAAGGTAATTGATGATGTGATATATTATAAGGACAGGATATTTTTAGTACCTAAGTCAAAGCTCAAACAACAGATATTGAGAGCCGTTCATGACACACCTCTAGCAGGACATCCAAGGTTTTTCAAAACCTATAGATAGATTCATGAGAGATTCTATTGGAAGGGTCTCAAGGATGATGTTCTACAACATGTTAGAGAGTGTTTGAGTTATCAACAGAACAAGTTTGAGCATACTTTTCCCACCGGTCTACTTCAGCCATTACCTATTCTGGAGCAGAAGTGGGAAAGTATCTCTATGGATTTCATCACATGTCTTCCAAAGGTACATGGTAGAGATTGCATATATGTAGTTGTTGATAGATTAACAAAATATGCACATTTCTCTTCTATTGTAGCAGATTATTTAGCTTTATAGGTTGCAGAGTTATTCTTTAGAGAGGTATTCCGTTTGCATGGCCTACCGAAGACTATTATGAGTGATTGTGATAGTAGGTTCATTGGCATGTTTTGGAGAGAACTATTTTGACTTGTGGGTACAGAGTTGACACCGAGCACTAGTTATCATCCTCAAACAGATGGTCAAACAGAGATTGTGAATAAATGGGTTGAGGGTTATCTTTGCAATTATGTTGTAGGTCATCAGCATGATTGGGTGAGATGGTTGTACCTTGGTGAGTATTGTTACAATACCACCTACCATATGTCCATCATTATGACTCCATTTCGAGCACTATATGGGTATGATATTATCTTTTGTTGATTTGGCTTTTGATGATAGTAGAGCTCCTAGAGCTAAGGAGATGATGCGGGACACAGAGGATATCCTTAGAGTTCTTAAGGATAATATTCAACATGCTCAAACTCAACAGAAAATGTATGCAGACAGACACAGACTGGAGAGATCATTTGAGGTAGATGACTTGGTTTTCTTGCGCCTACAACCATATAGACAGAGTTCATTGAAGAAAAGTGGTGCAGAGAAACTCAAGCCAAGGTTTTATGGGCCTTACAGGATCATTAGGAGAGTTGGTGAGGTAGCATATGAGTTGGAGCTACCACCAGGAAGTCGCATTCATAATGTTTTTCATGTTTCTTGCCTCAAAAAGGCATTGGGTCAGCATGTGGTTTCTTCCATTGATCTTCCACCTCTTGATGAAGAGGGTATGTTGATACTTGAGCCAGATAGCATTGTGGACATGACAGAGAGGAGATTGAGGAGCTGAATCATCAGGGAGTATTTGGTGCATTGGAGAGGATTACCATTAGAGGATGCTACATGGGAAGGTGAGAAGATTTTAGAGCATCCCAATCTTCAATTGCTTGAGGACAAGCAATCTCGGGAAGGGAGGACTGTCATGTCCCCAATTCCGGCTTGATGTCACATGGAGATTTTTGGTTAGCCTATCATCTATTCCTGTAGGCTAATGCATTGGTAAGGGAATAATTGATTAGTTTGAGTTGGCTTCTACACATGGAGATTTGGAAAGTTAGCTTAACTAGTGTATTTGAGCTATATGGAAATGCAATATTAAGATTGTATTTTCATTCATTTGAATTTGAATTTGAATTTGATAAATAAGGAGGGAAAATGAAATCTTCAATTGCATTTTCTCTAATCTATTTTTATGGAGATGATGTAAATATTGATAGCTCCAGGTAGGACCTATTTGTGAAGGAACATTGACAAGTCAAGGATGGGCCCAATTCAATTTCAAAAACCAAGGTATATGGATCATTGCATGAGGGATATTTAATATTATTTGTCTTGAGCCTTGTTATTGGAGCCAATGGCTATTAATGAGGAGGTCGATTTGCGTTGAGGAGTGCAAAATCCCATTCACCAAAGTTAGAAGACATTTAAAATTGCAAATGCATCATTGTGTGAAGTGCCAACGGCCTAGAGGGACGCGATCAAGAAGTAGAAATCATTTAAAATTGTTTGATAAGTATTTTAAATGCAAAAACCCATGTATGGAGCGGCGGCAGCTAAGGAGAAGATGATTTTAAATGCAAATTTCATTATTAAATTCCATTTGCCCAAGCATGGGAAGGATTGATGGTAGTTTGGAGGTTTTTAAATGCAATACAAACTCAAAATTAAATGCATTTAGCTGATCGCCCAAGCATAAGGAGGATTTTAAATGATTTCAAGTCAAAAATTCAATGCATGAGTTTAAATGCCAAGCTCAAGAGGATCGATTCATAGAAGGAGAGAAAATTTAATTTAAAATAATTAAAGATTGTTTTAAATGAAAGCATATTTGGTGAAGATCATTCAATATTTTTCCAATTCCTTGATTTTCATTGATGGATTTCAAAATGCATTCCAAATTTGTCAAGAGAATGGACGTCCAAGCTTGAGGAGTTTAAATAGATGACTTGAGCTTCATTTTATAACTTTTGATCTCATGGTTAGCTTTTGCATTTTATCTATTAGTGCTGGAAATTGCATTTTCTAGTGATTTTTATCAAGGAGATGTTCCCTTGAGTGTTGTGGTGATGATCCCATGACAATTTGTGAGATGTTGTCATGCAAATTTCATCATTGGATTGAATTTGCAGGTTATTTGAAGAGTTTGGAAGTGATAGTGATATCTATTTGAAACTCTTGGTGTAGAGGATTGACTACCAAGGTAGTTTAGTGAATTTGGAGTACATTTTGAATGGTATTTTCATGTTTTGCAGGGTCTGATTTTACAACAGTAGGGTCTGATTTTTATAACAGCGATTGATATTTTAATTACAGGGCTTTTTAGGTGGATTTGATCAAGGGTTTGAAGGTTGAGGAGTTGTACTTGATAGAAGACTTTCATATGCATCCATCGATTGCATTTGGAGGAGATATTTCATGAGATTTCATTGTAAACCCTTGGTTGGGTTAAAAGTACACTTTCAGCAGTCATATCAGCATACAAAAAGTTTATATCAGAATTTTATTGAAGCTCTTTCAAGGCTATTTGATGTTCATTTGATAGTTATTATCATTCTAAAGGGTTTGGGCAACATTTGTTTGCAAAGATTGATGTATTTGGGCTTCATATTGGCTTGTAATTAAGTCTGATATAAAATCAGACATGGATTGAAATAAATTCTAGCCACCTGACATTTTATATTTCATTTGTTTGATAGTTCAATATATGCAAATTTGATGCGGGTTTGATTTGCTACAATTCTTTTGGTCATTGGTGATGTTATTTGATTGAATTGTGCAAAAATCTTATCTAAAGTTGGCAAAATTTCAGTATATATTAGTAGGGTATTTTACAGTTTACCAGTATATGGAAGGTGTGGGAAATGATAAAGCCTCTGATATTGGATAGAGAAGCTATCAAATGGGGCAAAGGAGAGATATGGGGTCAAAGGTCTATATGGTGGAATGTTATCCACAAGAACAAACCTGTTGCTCTTTTGCGAGGTTGCTCAGCAAAAAAATGTAAAGAGAAAGGCCTCACTTCTCTTGAAATCTTGTTTGTGCAAGGCCAACTGAAAAGATGGGATCAAATTCAAAGCCATTTCTCTTAAACAAAAATTTCTTTAGAACATTCTCTACTATTAATAAAGCTCTGTTTGATAAACTGGACTTTAAATGTGTCGTGGAAAGTGAAGAGAGTCTGGAGAAGTTAAGGTGGGAAGATGGGACTCCATTTGATCAAGTAAAACCAAAGCTAATTTATAGGATGTTGACAGACTCAAAGGGAATCTTCCATCACATCAATCTCTCCTGGGCTAGCTCCTTTTCAGATGAACTTAAAAAAATATTCCAACTATTGTGGTCAAAAAGTCTTGAACCAAAAAAAGCCTCTTTTAAATGGTTACTTATTTTGAACAAACTAAGCTTGGGTCCTGAGCCTGTGTTCTGTCCTCTATGTGATGAACCTGAAACTGTGAGTCATATCTTCTTTCAATGCTTATATGCCAAGTATGCATGGGCTTTTTTTATGGGTAATTTAAATAAATGGTCAACCTTTGCCAATGAAATAATGAAAGAAATTCAGTGTGGTCATGTCAAAGGTTTGAAATTAGTAAATAATTATTTTTGGTTTATTATGTGTGCTGAAATTCTATGGTTCCTATGGAAGAAAAGGAATGAAGAAAGATTTCTTGGTAAGGAAAGAGGTCTCATTGGGATTCTTCGGGATCTCACAATGTTTAATTTTTTTGAACAGGTTATGGTATCAATGGAAATGTCTCTTGGTAGGTTCAAAGAGCTAGTGGAAACTGGTACAATGGTCTATAAAGAGGACATCAAAGAGACTGACTTCTGTGCAGACCTAGAAAATTTGTGGAAATCTTCTTCAATTCTTATACTGACTTTCAAAGACTATATAGTGAATTGAAACAGTTGAAGAAGGGAGAGAGTGAACTATACAAACAGATGGAAATTTTAGGGCAAAATTACAGTTTAAATACTGATCAGCTGAAGATTTCACTAAAAATTGAGCAATTCCTAGGCTAGACTCTTTTGAACACAGTGATAATAGGTTGCATATCTGGGACAAAGAAAGAGAATGGTTTGATGAACCCAGGCTTGAATTCAAAAAAGTGGAGATGGATAACTCTAGGCATGGGATTGAACTAGATGATAGCCAGGGCTGGTACTACTAGTACTTGGAAGGTGCTAAGGTTTCACAAGTGGTGGACTAGATCATAATGGAGTCAGAGGGAAGATGGGATCAAGAACACAGAGATTTGGATGCAGGGCAGTCTATAAAAGGATCAGCTGCTGAAGATCAAATAATGGAAAATTAAAATGTGGAAAGATTAGAATGATATTAACTTGTTTCCTTTTGGACATGGGTTAGATGTTCTCTTTCTAGTATATATTAGTTTTTAACGTCTAAAACTGTGTATGTATTAGAAAGAATCAGTTTTTGGATTGATGTAAGTAGTGTCTATGGTAAGGTATCTCTGGCCTTTTTGTAAACACTGTTACTATTTTTTGAATACTATTTGTGCTTGATTCTCAATCCAAAAAAAACTTTCTTTCTTTCTTGCTGAAAATGCCTTAACTGTTTCTTCCTATACCACACACGTTCCTCCATAGGGCAGCCATGGAAGCCCTTCTGCTCAAAACCCTCTTCCACATCATCATTTTTCTTCTTCACTGCTACCACAAGAACTGTACCTGTAACTGTGCCAGTACCTTGGTAAATTAGGTTTTAGATGGTCTTAATAGTAGCCATCAACATAGAAAATGACATAAAGAAATAATACAGAGAGTGAATTGCCATTTGCTCTTAGCATAACACCATCTAAACCATGGACTACTCTTCAACAATATTTCATAAGTAGTCCTTACAAGCCCAATATGGTTGTTTTGTGTGAATTTTGAGGGTAACTTCCTTTGATGGTTTTAAATTGAACACACGAATGCAAAGTAAATCACTACAAGCCCAACTCTAGAAACATTTAAGGTAGTGGAAAGGAACTTCTAAAAGAAATAGAAATAGAATATTTTATTTCGTTGTTCTCTAGAGACGTCCTGAACGCTCCCTTTGTCTGTTCCAAGAAAGATGTACCTTCACGGTCCCACTCGACATTTATGTACATTCTTTGTTTCACTCTTCCTTTCTCCACATTTAAATGAATATTCTTGACGTGGATTGGTTTTGAAGAGATAAGTCTGACGCTAAATTTCTTGAACGCTTTGATGATGAACCCTAACTCTCAACATGAAGCTTTCATAATTTTTAAAAGCTTTCATAATTTTAGATACATGTCATGCGCAACATCTTTTTTTATTTAGTTTCATGGGCATCACTTTTTCTTCAATTCTATAAATCAAGCGACTCTCAAGTATCAATAGATAAAATAAAATACTTTGTCTGAAATCCTCTGTTTTATTAACTACTAGCTATTTTTAAGAATTTGTATTTATAGTCTTGTAGTTAATAGCAAGTAGCATGCAGTTCTGTAATTGCTAGGTCTGTTTTACAGGGATTTATACACCACTGACCATGTTATTCATTTTCAGACATTTTTGCCATACAGTTTAGTTAGGAAAGTCTGTTAGGGATGAAAGTAACTACAATTCAGTAGATAGATGATCTATTGATTTCAATCATTTGTAAACGTATCTGTTCCAAGATAAATGACCTATGATATGATTCTGAATGAGAATGTATATGTAGATTGTTTTTAATGTTAATGATAGTGATTTTAAATATGTTTTTAAAAGGTTATTTGTTAATTTTGTTTCAACTGTAAATGTAAAAGATTAAGGCCTATGTGGACGAGTATCTTGTATTTTCACAAGCTAGCATGTTAAACCAATGGCTGGTTTAAATATCTGGCTCACATATTTATACAAGTCACATTCGGTTAGAAGCCAGTAAAATACCAAATGTCCTTTCTTCAAAGGAGTGGAGGTTAATAAGAATATGCCCATATTCTTACGACCAACTACACGAAAGTCCTTTATTTTCTATACATAGGGGGATAAAAACTTAAAACTTTTAAACAAAATAAATATTGAAACAATAAATCTGACGGAAACCATTATGAGAAAATTTTCTTAACTTGTCAGTTACTTGTCAGTTGTTCCTATAAGCAAATTCCTTGAACCTCCTATAGATAATGGGTGCAAGTGCTAGTTTATGCATATACTTATGCATATGCATCATATTAGGTTAGCCCTGGAACATCACAAAACTTAAAAATAAAGAAATAAAAAAAGGGTCTAATAATATCTAAGCAATGAATTCTTCGTTTTGACTTAATTAGTCCTTGCATCGGTTGGATTCATTTTTCCAACTAAATTGAACCAATCCTAACAAAGAATTTTTAGTCCCTGTGGCTCGCAGGATTACTTATGCATCAGTTAGATGTAATTAGTTCAACCCACTCAGCGAATTGTTAAGGAGAATTTAAAAAAAAAAGCAAAGATACTATAGCTTATAATTTTTTTTTTTTATTCTATAACTTAGAAAATATTATTTATCTTGTTTTCTATTGGGCAAATCCTGTGGCTCCGAGGATTACTTATGCATCGGTTAGTTCAACCCACTTAGCGAATTGTTTAGCAGAACTTTTTAAAAAAGGCAAAGATACTATAGTTTATAATTTTTTTATTTATTCTATAACTTAGAAAATGTTATTTATGCAAATCCTCAAATAATAAGTGGGAAAGTTATTTTTTTTAATATTTAAAAGAAAATAATTCTGTGGAAAATTATTTTTTTAATATTTAAAAGAAAATAATTCTGTGGAGGACAATTGCAATTGCCATTAATAACATATTTATTCGCTGTAAATGTACAAGTACATAATGCGACAAAAATGTGTTGGGACATCGAATGTTCTTTGCCAAATTAATATATGTCATGTTATAGATGTTTGGAACGAAATTTTTGTCGGGACATCGAATGTTCTTTGCCAAATTAATATATGTCATGTTATAGATGTTTGGAACGAACTTGAGGTGAGAACCAGTGGAGATAGCTGAACCAGTGGAGCAGTGGAGATAGCTGAACCAGTGGAGAAGTTGAGAACCAGTAGAGATAGCTGAACCAGTGATTGCTGAATCTGTCTTTGTGGGCCTGCAAAATAAGGTTTGTAATCGATTCACTTTCTGTATGAGATTTTAAATTCAAATTTTAGAGATTACCAGCAGAGCAACTATTATCTAGACATATCTAAATAATGAGACACTAAGTCTTCATATGCAAGAGTGCAAAGCTTCATAGCCTAAGGAAGGATTTATAAAAATCCTTACCTGCCACTCAGATGCGTTGTGCCGGCAGGGGTCTTTCAGATTCCCTGCTCTTAGGAACACCATGATAACGCTCACAACACAGGTAAAAAAGTTAGAAATTGTGGCCCTTTTTAAGTAGAGTTCTGTGGGAGAACTGAAAAACCCAAAATTATGCTGCAGGTTCAAAATCTATTCCTACAGGAATAGAAAGTGTTGAAGGAATTAAAAAACTATGCTATAGGGTTTGACAACACCATACCCATCACGAGGTAACCCATATACTTTCCCACATAAAATAATCAGATTCTGGAGCAACAAATCCACAAAATAAACTCAGAGACACAATATACAGAGAGAGAGAGAGAGAACGATTTTTACAGATAATATTTCATTCCATTTATCTCAAAAAAAATCATTACATACATTTACTACCCATCATAATACTGGGAAAATTTAAAACTCCCCTGGTTTCCCTGTTTTTCTATTTATCAAGCAAGTGTGTTCCTCTATTTCCTTCTTACCTCTCTGTACCTGTAATAATCTGCTTTTGGGTGTTTCTCCTTTCTCTCTCTTATGTTCGATTCTTCTCTCTTTTGTTCATTGTTTTTCCTTTCTGTCAAAATCCCTCCAAAATATTGAAGCTTCTACCAAAAATCCCACCAAAATGGGTGTAGCGCTCGAAATCTCACTAATGCTCAACCGCTCAGCTTCCAGTTCAAATCCCCATTCAAAACTTTTGCTCTACCAATTTCTCATGCTTTTGTACATTAAATGCGTTAAGTATGAGCGAAGAAACCAATCGCCCTATTTAAATGGTCAAAAGATGTTTTGAACATCAAATAAAACAGACAAAAGGGAGGCAAAATGACACTGCAAAAGGAATCACGATGCTCTGTATGTGCAAAACACAAGTCTGAGATCTGCCTTTGAAAACACTGGATTTCATCAATGAACCTGCACCAAATACATGCAAACCCTAGACAACTAGATGGCCATGAAATGCAGTTTTTAAATAAACAAAACCCTAGCAGCAAAAAGCCATTCATATAATCTAAAATTTTTCATAAAATACTCCGGTTTGTAATCATATACCATTGTCAATTTTGTGTGCAGACTTGCGGGTACAAAAGGTGGTTTCTCCCTGTTCCGTGGTGCTAATGTCTGCAGTTGATTTTTTCTTCAAAATCTTTCTGCTCTTTCATTCTCTTCCAGAGTTTAAAACAACCCATAATCTGTGTGCATATGGTGAATGAATTTTTTAAAGGACCAGGGTTACTTAGGGTTCTCGCCGAGTTTTAGATCCAGACTCATATATACATTTGTCTGTACCTACCATAAAAGAAAATCCTTCACCCCCATCCAACACGTCTGCTGCGCATTTAAAGCGTGGGGCTGCTAGAATCCGGGGAGAAATCTATGCAAATTAAACTTTGAGCCTCTGGCAGACAAACGCCTAACTCTATCATGATATTATCGTTGTTATGATTATTATAATTGGTAATATTTTAATACAAGGTGACATGTCTTAAAAATAGTATCATGCAGGAATTATCTATCCATTAGACAGGGTGATATTTTAATACAAGCTGACACGCTTCAAATCCGCTCAAACAAGGCAAGACCAAATTTACCCTAACGCACATTACATAACGTATTGTTTATGATATTTTATATCTAAGAACAGATAAATCCGTAGATTTTGGCTTGAATTTTACCGCATAAAACAGTAGCTTAAAAATGGTAAGTAGAACTCTCGAATTTTACACCATAAAAGAGGAGATTAAAGATGGTAAGTATAATTTCCACTTAAGTAACTAAAGCAGAGCTAAAGTGTCTTAACTATAAATATCTTTCCACAAAGACGTCCTATGGAAGGGATTGTCGGTCCCACTTTGACTGGTGTATTCTAAAATAGGATATTAAAGATTTCCAAGAATGATTTCCATTCTTAATTACTGAAGAGATTGTAAAGTAATTTAAAATTTTAAATATTGGAAATTTGGAAGTCATTTTAATATAAGGATTCTATTTCATGGATTGCTCCTATTTTTTTTGTTATTTATGAAGAGGAACTAATTTCTCGAAGAGGTTATATAGTTATATTAGAAATAGTTGAAAAATATAAACTTCAAGGCACTGTCATATTTCACTATCAGCTGAGAATATATTTCTTAATTTACTGCAGCTGGTATTGTAATTCTCTACACCCCTATAGCACTCAAAATTTTCAGCCAAAGAGAAGCCCTTGGTTTCTCTATTTCTCGATCTCAATGTGCTTTATGGGTCCCTTACTCTTTTTCAAACATCTCTAATGTGAGCGCTTTACCAAATTGGTATATCTCCCATTGCCTTCCACTGTAATATATTATTATTTGCTAAATTTGGAACTGTTTCAAATCTTTAAATCTTTCATGGTACCCCCTGACTACAATACAGTATAAAATTGGAACATTACAAAGTAGAAAAAAGATGAAATATTTAATATCGTTGTCAGGGAATTGGCTGCATTCAATAGGAAAACAGAACAATTACTACTATTGGCATTATTTGTTTTTTTACTTTGTTAATATAATTGCATAGTAAAGTTGAATTGATAATATAATCCAAATACCTTACCTCCGGCATGCTTAAAATAGTACTAAGCCGTTGTTTGGAATCAAAAGACCCAAGCCCATTCATGGATTTGATTGCTTGCAAAACTAGTAACCTAGGTTTAATGATGGTTTCAAAGTTCTTTTTTAAGAGCAAAGGATGCCTCAAACACAGAATTTGCAAGGAGTTCCATGTCATTGATTAGAAACTGCATTGTCTGCCTGACCTTTTCTGTGGAGAAAGTAAGATGTGGGGACAAACCCTAAACAATTCCATAATTTTCTCAGTGGAGAGTCCGCACAGGTGAAGATTGTGCATTTTAGATTCTTAAGGTTTCAATTCGGTGAATCTCAGATGTTACGGATTCCTACATAAAAAATTGGTGAGATCCATCCCACTAATACCACATCCCTCCCAAAAGGCAAGAGATTTCGCTAAATTCTCCAGAGTTACTGTAAGCAATCTGGGTATCTTAAAACGGCCTAGACTAGATTAGTTGTTAAGGCAGAGGTCCAGTGAAGGGGACTACCAAAAAAACTGTGACAAATAGAAATTTTCCTAAGTGATGAGGAGGCGACAGCCAGTGTTTTTGTCTTTGTTGTTATTTCACTAAACAAACTCTAAAACAAAACTCAGGAAAAATCATTTCTTTCTTGCTGTGCTTAAAATTAGATGTAAAGTTTATGTTTTACAACACCTGCTCATCTAACTTCGCCCTTGCATTTAGCTGGTATTTAAAAGATGAATGCCAGAAAGTAGAAGCTGGAGTTGAACTCCTATCCTAGTTATCATGTTGGAAAAATTCTTATTTGAAATGTGGTTGTTTTACATGTCTGTAAGTTTTGGCTTGAAGTTGTAGTCTTCATTGTGATGCTCAGATGTTTTGAATTAGTGCTATGATCTGACTGGAAAATATTGGCTTTATGAGTTGTAGCAGTCTGATGGGACAAATCTGACTTCACCAGGCAACTCGTAACATTGTGTCTTATTTTCATTGTTAGATGTCCAAATGTGGATCCCAATGCCACCAGTAAGAGGACTATAAAGTATAAACTCCTCATAGTATCACACTCATCATTATCGTAAATGTCATAACCAGAGGTATTTAGCATCGTAGAAACGATAGAATGCTCCCATGTGTAATCCTTCATAGCCCTTGTGTAATCGTTTTGGTAAGCTCCAGGCTTAGAAAAGCAACTCACTCAGGTAAAAGATGGAAATTACATTTTTAACCTTCTTTCTTGAAGTGACTATTCTTCCTTCCTACTCAATTAGAAGTTCATGATTGTTCCAACCTGTTTCTTCTGCAAAATCAGATTGGTTATGGTTCTATCATGTCCTTGAACTATTTTATGTGATGTCGATACCTTTCTTGTCAACAAGATAGCACTTGCATTCTTTCTTATGTCATGGTTGTCTTATGGTTACTTTAGTATCTTATTGCTGGGTAATGGCTACATAATGCTTCTTGTTCTGTTTGCATTGAACTCTTTGGATGATGTTGCTTTAGGATGCAGTTCCATAGAGATACTGCTTTGATTTTCCCTGTGCCCGTGGTTCTATTTAACGTTTGAAATAGGAAAACAGGAAACAATGATGACTTAACCTATACATGTCAAGCAGCATTTTTCGCTTTGGCTGTAGCATCTATTATCTGTTCAGACACCACTACTGGAAAAAATGTTGTATAGTTAAGATAGATAATTCACATGGTGCTCAACTGCATTGGAATCATAAATTTACCAACTACCACCATCACTAACATCACGCAAAACCTGTGTTGCACAATCATTTAACCAACCTGCTGTAAAAGTTGTCAAAGTTGCCCTCACCAGTAGCTTATACCTGAAGTATTATAAGTTGTTTTAACAATTTTATTTCAGAACTTATCAAACTGCCTTTTTATTATAAGTTGTTTTAACAATTTTATTTCAGAACTTATCAAACTTAAAAAGATTGTATACACTATGGCTTGCACGGCTAAAGTTGACATTAAAGATGGACTGTTTGCTTTTAAATTAACAGAAGTTTGCTACATATCAAACAATAAAACATGGGCACCCATGGCATGCACTTAGCTTCATAATGCAAAGTATAGTGTATGAGTGCCTTGTTTAGAAAAGCATATACTAATGGGTTCAAATTATTTAATTATATCTTCAAAAATTAAATAGTCAAAGTGGTAAAGAACCACCGATTGGACTCTAAAAGAGTGCTGGCACAATGAATAAATATGGTGTATGAGTGTAAAAGTCTTTTTTTTTTACAAATTACTTTGATCTCAAGAGATTCAATTTAGTTTTAAATTTGCAATAATTTTTAACAATAGTAGAGGATACCCAATGTACTAATAATTCATTTTTTACATGTTATACTTATATTTCAATAAAAAATATTTTATTACATTAAATAATAATAAAGAAATTCTGATATATATTTTGATTATTATTTTTATATCTATTGTTTTAAGTTAAAACATGGCTTCCAAGTAGAACACGATTTAATTTCTAAAAAATATATAAGTTTTTTAAAATAATTTAAATATTTAACAATTGTATATTACATTTCATTATTTGTGAGAAAGTTATAACTACTAACTACTTATAACTACTAACTACTAGATCGTATTTTCAATGTTGTGCAGTTTCTTTAATTGTAGATGTAGCAATGATTTTAACATTTGTAACTTGCTTTATTTTCCCTATGAATCAAAATTATAGAATGTCTACACCTACATACTTATTATGTTGTTTTACTAAGAAAAAATGTAAAAATTACTAAAGTAAATGGACTAATAAGACATTCTTGACATGAATCAAGGAGGTCAACAACTAACCTTGATTCCCACAAAGGTCAAACATCTAGAAATACAACAAGATATAAAAGTGCCACATTACATACTTAGGGTTATTATGTTGTCAAATTTATAGATCCGAAGTTCAAAGAAAGTCAATGCCTTGGGCCATTTGTTGGAGTAGAAATTTGATGAATTGCTTGTATGTCACAGCTTCACAAATTTGCATTCCTCTTATGAAAGGTTGCTAAATATAGGCTTATAATACACACAATTTAGAATTCAGTTACATGAACTCTGAAAGTAATTGATCAAGCACATTGTAAGATGCTGACTTTTCAAGGGAAAACGCCCACACAAGTACTGGAAACTAGGTGCAAATAGACTAATGGATCTAGTAATTTGTCATCCACAATATAGCTTCTATTTCGGCAGGAACATGACGCAATGCGTCTCTTGTTTTTAAATGTCCTCATAAATATTTAATTCTATTTAATTCCTCCTGTATAACAATAAATCCTCCCGTATAACAATAAATAGTAGTTAATAGCTATTTAATTTGTATCATACACAGAGTTGTCATATCTATGAAATCACACTCGAGCGGCAGCAAGAACCAGTGGAGATAGGGCCTGAGAAACAAGGTATGTATTTCGCTGCAAACCCATGGTCTGTTTTCTATGATACTGTGAGTGTTTTTCATATTCTTTAGCAATTATGTGGAAATCTGTAGAGCAGCGAGACAAGCAATCCAAAGTCACTAGGCACAAGATTTTTTTTAATATTACTTTTATTTTTCATATAATTACAAATTGACTGGAAAAAAGTTCTTGCCGGTTTTTTCTCAGAGACCATTTCTTAGATCTACAAAAGATATAAATAATAATTTAGATCTGGGGTTGCTTTAAACCTGCAATTCTGTGGTAACTGGATATTCGTCCATATCAACATAATTCTTATTAATTCCATGCATGATGAGCTTATCACACTCAGGCTCCATCCAGGTGGTCACAAAAGAGGCCAAATTTAGCCTGGGGTTTCCATCCAACATCAGTTCCTCGCTGATAATCTGGTAAGCAGCCTCCTTTGGAATTGACATATCAAGCATCCTAAAGCTGCACAAAGTTAAAAACAATTTATATAATCACCTGGTATGATTTCAGAATTCGACTACATAGTTTCTGAGTTAAATTTACATGGACCCATATTTTACCAGAACTCATCATCATGAGCATCCACTTAACATTTATTAAATTGAAGGGCCAAAAATTTGATCCATACCATATAACAGTTTTTAGATCAGAAGCGAAAAAAAATAATGATCCGCACATCATCTACAACACACAATAATACAATGCAAATATTGCAGATGGCTCTCCAACAATAAGAGCCTCCTGAATCAGCCTAAACCGAGGCAAAGTTAATGACCATTATTCGTTTTTATTATTCACAGTTTGCCAATGTATAAGAGACTTTTAGATCAGTTTGCATTTATTGTTAAATAACATTCAAAGGAAATTGCAACAGATCTAAAGTGGTTTAAAAATGATACCTGGGCAGGGATTGTTGCACATATCTGGATCCAGATAAGCATCACCAGTAGAAAGCCATGAAAAACAAAAACCTAGGCCATGAGAAGCCTTCAGCATATTATAACTTGAGCTAAAATTTGCACTCTCTTTTCCCAAAATTTCCAGTTACTCAAAACAGAAACAAACTAGAAAAGTCAAAGAGATGGTTTACCTTCTTCAAAATTTGCAGAAACCTAAAACCTAGAATCTCTTTATATGTCTAAAACCTAGAAACAGCTTCTTCATTTTCAGGACTTAACGCGGTTGTATAGAACAATGATCCTGCCAAAATCCCATCCCTGCCCTGTGGCATCTTGCTTTTACAATACCCACCTAAAAGCTCATGTAAATTCCTATTCAAGTTGTTTATCTAGTCCCAAAAAACCTTGGACCATATCGAGATTTACGGTGCCTAGGAAACAAGAGCTCTTTCCTAAGGTCAGTCACTCGCCTGCCACCTCCAAATTGATAATATACACCAGAATTCTTTATTTTCAGCTGGTGAGCCTCATGTTTTAAACACTAACACTTGATTTCAAAGCTCAATTCCTTCACAATTCCAATGTGAAGCTAAAGAAAAGCATGGACATCAATCCGCTCACAACCTTCCCAAATAATCCCAAAAGTTGGGCATTTAGTTCTCTTAAAGAAAACCAAATGACATGATCATTTTCACAGTTTATCGAAAACCTGCCAAATCCAGCCAACATGAACTCATTTTCTTCAATACCCGATCCCAAGCATTCGTCTTTAGGGCTCAAACTCCATCCACCATGCTAACATAATAATATTCATAAAAAACACATCTTTACAATACAATCTCTCTAAGGCACTTTCACAGTCCCTTGTGCTGAAAAAGCCTCCAAGATCATGGATCCATTGTAGGCATTGCTTCCGTCTCCGACAGTGAAGCTTAGTGGATAAGCCTTCCCTACAATAGTTCTCACAATCTGTGCAATGGAGGTCTGTTTGCCGGCCAGAAGCTCCACAGCTCTTTTGCCCTGAGCTATTGCGTAGTGAAGAGCATCAATATATTTGACAGATTTAAGAGAGTCTATCATCCACCCAGGCAAGGCTGAATTGCGATCATCTACATTGGGTGGCAGAAGAACTCCATAAGAAGAGTTGTGGAAGACGCTTGTGCACTAGCAAGCATTGCAAGCCTTCCCACAAAGGATGTACAGTCATGCAAATGGAAATACTATCTCATGCAGTGGACCAGCCAAGCCCTTCCACACAGGCCGTGGAAAAATCTCAGACAGCAATAAAGACCAAAAGATTCCCATCCAATTTTCTACCACTTATCACAAACCATGACAAATGCAAAGAAATCAAACAATACAAATTCCCTTAGGAATTTGGCATAGAATATATTTGATCATACAGTAAATTGCAATGCAACACATCCTTAAATATTTCCTCAAACGTAACCAAAATATAAGAACACAAGCTTACAGATGCTGTGATTCAACACAGAAACACAAACACGAAAACTGGATTGCAGATTTGATCCATTATAGCACTTTTCAGTTTGTTCATAAGATGGCATAGCCAACTAAAAAACCCTAACCCTTCCTGTCGAAGCCTTCTTCAAAGTGAACCAATCCTAAAAAAGAATTAAAATTTTTGCACACAACTTCTATAGTTCAAATTTAATTTTTATTTTAAATGATTGTATAAATGTTATTTTACTTTCTTTCTATTGGTTGATATTAGGAACATTAAGGAGAAAAATATTTTTTTTAATTTTTAAATGTCCTCATAAATATTTAATTCTATTTAATTCCTCCTGTATAACAATAAATCCTCCTGTATAACAATAAATGGTAGTTAATAGCTATTTAATTTGTATCATGCGATTATAATTCCGCAGGAACTAATAATAAATGGTAGTTAATAGCTATTTAATTTGTATCATACACAGAGTTGCCATATCTATGAAATCACACTCGAGCGGCAGTAAGAACCAGTGGAGATAGGGCCTGAGAAACAAGGTATGTATTTCGCTGCAAGCTCATGGTCTGTTTTCTATGATACTGCAAGTGTTTTTCATATTCTTTAGGAATTATGTGGAAATCTATAGAGCAGCGAGACAAGCAATCCAAAGTCACTAGGCACAAGATATTTTTTAATATTACTTTTATTTTTCATATAATTACAAATTGACTGGAAAAAAGTTCTTGCCGGTTTTTTCTCAGAGACCATTTCTTAGATCTACAAAAGATATAAATAATAATTTAGATCTGGGGTTGCTTTAAACCTGCAATTATGTGGTAACTGGATATACGTCCATATCAACATAATTCTTATTAATTCCGTGCATGATGAGCTTATCACACTCAGGCTCCATCCAGGTGGTCACAAAAGAGGCCAAATTTAGCCTGGGGTTTCCATCCAACATCAGTTCCTCGCTGATAATCTGGTAAGCAGCCTCCTTTGGAATTGACATATCAAGCATCCTAAAGCTGCACAAAGTTAAAAACAATTTATATAATCACCTGGTATGATTTCAGAATTCGACTACATAGTTTCTGAGTTAAATTTACATGGACCCATATTTTACCAGAACTCGTCAACATGAGCATCCACTTAACATTTATTAAATTGAAGGGCCAAAAATTTGATACATACTATATAACAGTTTTTAGAACAGAAGCGAAAAAAAATAATGATCCACACATCATCTACGACACACAATAATACAATGCAAATATTGCGGATGGCTCTCCAACAATAAGAGCCTCCGGAATCAGCCTAAACTGAGGCAAAGTTAATGACCATTATTTGTTTTTATTATTCACAGTCTGTCAATGTATAAGAGACTTTTAGATCAGTTTGCATTTATTGTTAAATAACATTCAAAGGAAATTGCAACAGATCTAAAGTGGTTTAAAAATGATACCTGGGCAGGGATTGTTGCACATATCTGGATCCAGATAAGCATCACCAGTAGAAAGCCATGAAAAACAAAAACTTAGGCCATGAGAAGCCTTCAGCATATTATAACTTGAGCTAAAATTTGCAAAAATTTGCACTCTCTTTTCCCAAAAATTCCAGTTACTCAAAACAGAAACAAACTAGAAAAGTCAAAGAGATGGTTTACCTTCTTCAAAATTTGCAGACACCTAAAACCTAGAATCTCTTTCTATGTCTAAAACCTAGAAACAACTTCTTCATTTTCAGGACTTAACGCAGTTGTATAGAACAATGATCCTGCCAAAATCCCATCCCTGCCCTGTGGCATCTTGCTTTTACAATACCCACCTAAAAGCTCATGTAAATTCCTATTCAAGTTGTTTATCTAGTCCCAAAAAACCTTGGACCATATAGAGATTTACGGTGCCTAGGAAACAAGAGCTCTTTCCTAAGGTCAGTCACTCGCCTGCCACCTCCAAATTGATAATATACACCAGAATTCTTTATTTTCAGTTCTTGAGCCTCATGTTTTAAACACTAACACTTGATTTCAAAGCTCAATTCCTTCACAATTCCAATGTGAAGCTAAAGAAAAGCATGGACATCAATCCGCTCACAACCTTCCCAAATAATCCCAAAAGTTGGGCATTTAGTTCTCTTAAAGAAACCCAAATGACATGATCATTTTCACAGTTTATCGAAAACCTGCCCAATCCAGCCAACATGAACTCATTTTCTTCAATACCCGATCCCAAGCATTCGTCTTTAGGGCTCAAACTCCATCCACCATGCTAACATAATAATATTCATAAAAAACACATCTTTTCAACACAATCTCTCTAAGGCACTTTCACAGTCCCTTGTGCTGAAAAAACCTCCAAGATCATGGATCCATTGTAGGCATTGCTTCCGTCTCCGACAGTGAAGCTTAGTAGATAAGCCTTCCCTACAATAGTTCTCACAATCTGTGCAATGGAGCTCTGTTTGCCGGCCAGAAGCTCCACAGCTCTTCTGCCCTGAGCTATTGCGTAGTGAAGAGCATCAATATATTTGACAGATTTAAGAGAGTCTATCATCCACCTAGGCAAGGTTGAATTGCGATCATCTACATTGGGTGGCAGCAGAACTCCATAAGAAGAGTTGTGGAAGACGCTTGTGCACTAGCAAGCATTGCAAGCCTTCCCATGAAGGATGTACAGTCATGCAAATGGAAATACTATCTGATGCAGTGGACCACCCAAGCCCTTCCACACAGGCCGTGGAAAAATCTTAGACAGCAATAAAGACCAAAAGATTCCCATCCAATTTTTTACCACTTATCACAAAACATGACAAATGCAAAGAAATCAAACAATACAAAACCCGTTAGGAATTTGGCATAGAATATATTTGATCATACAGTGAATTGCAATGCAACACGTCCTTAAATATTTCCTCAAACGTAACCAAAATATAAGAACACAAGCTTACAGATGCTGTGATTCAACACAGAAACACAAACACGAAAACTGGATTGCAGATTTGATCCATTATAGCACTTTTCAGTTTGTTAATAAGATGGCATAGCCAACTAAAAAACCCTAACCCTTCCTGTCGAAGCCTTCTTCAAAGTGAACCAATTCTAACAAAGAATTAAAATTTTTGCACACAACTTCTATAGTTCAAATTTAATTTTTATTTTAAATGATTGTATAAATGTTATTTTACTTTCTTTCTATTGGTTGATGCTAGGAACAGTAAGGAGAAATTTTTTTATTTTTTATTTTTAAATGTCCTCATAAATATTTAATTCTATTTAATTCCTCTTGTATAACAATAAATCCTCCTGTATAACAATAAATGGTAGTTAATAGCTATTTAATTTGTATCATGCGATTATAATTCCGCAGGAACTAATAATAAATGGTAGTTAATAGCTATTTAATTTGTATCATACACAGAGTTGCCATATCTATGAAATCACACTCGAGCGGCAGTAAGAACCAGTGGAGATAGGGCCTGAGAAACAAGGTATGTATTTCTCTCCAAACCCATGGTGTATTTTCTATGATACTGCGAGTGTTTTTCATATTCTTTAGCAATTATGTGGAAATCTGTAGAGCAGCGAGACAAGCAATCCAAAGTCACTAGGCACAAGATATTTTTTAATATTACTTTTATCTTTCATATAATTACAAATTGACTGGAAAAAAGTTCTTGCCGGTTTTTTCTCAGAGACCATTTCTTAGATCTACAAAAGATATAAATAATAATTTAGATCTGGGGTTGCTTTAAACCTGCCATTATGTGGTAACTGGATATTCGTCCATATCAACATAATTCTTATTAATTCCATGCATGATGAGCTTATCACACTCAGGCTCCATCCAGGTGGTCACAAAAGAGGCCAAATTTAGCCTGGGGTTTCCATCCAACATCAGTTCCTCGCTGATAATCTGGTAAGCAGCCTCCTTTGGAATTGACATATCAAGCATCCTAAAGCTGCACAAAGTTAAAAACAATTTATATAGTCACCTGGTATGATTTCAGAATTCGACTACATAGTTTCTGAGTTAAATTTACATGGACCCATATTTTACCAGAACTCGTCATCATGAGCATCCACTTAACATTTATTAAATTGAAGGGCCAAAAATTTGATCCATACCATATAACAGTTTTTAGAACAGAAGCGAAAAAAAATAATGATCCACACATCATCTACGACACACAATAATACAATGCAAATATTGCGGATGGCTCTCCAACAATAAGAGCCTCCTGAATCAGCCTAAACCGAGGCAAAGTTAATGACCATTATTCGTTTTTATTATTCACAGTCTGCCAATGTATAAGAGACTTTTAGATCAGTTTGCATTTATTGTCAAATAACATTCAAAGGAAATTGCAACAGATCTAAAGTGGTTTAAAAATGATACCTGGGCAGGGATTGTTGCACATATCTGGATCCAGATAAGCATCACCAGTAGAAAGCCATGAAAAACAAAAACCTAGGCCATGAGAAGCCTTCAGCATATTATAACTTGAGCTAAAATTTGCACTCTCTTTTCCCAAAAATTCCAGTTACTCAAAACAGAAACAAACTAGAAAAGTCAAAGAGATGGTTTACCTTCTTCAAAATTTGCAGACACCTAAAACCTAGAATCTCTTTATATGTCTAAATCCTAGAAACAGCTTCTTCATTTTCAGCACTTAACGCAGTTGTATAGAACAATGACCCTGCCAAAATCCCATCCCTGCCCTGTGGCATCTTGCTTTTACAATACCCACCTAAAAGCTCATGTAAATTCCTATTCAAGTTGTTTATCTAGTCCCAAAAAACCTTGGACCATATCGAGATTTACGCTCCCTAGGAAACAAGAGCTTTTTCCTAAGGTCAGTCACTCGCCTGCCACCTCCAAATTGATAATATACACCAGAATTCTTTGTTTTCAGCTGGTGAGCCTCATGTTTTAAACACTAACACTTGATTTCAAAGCTCAATTCCTTCACAATTCCAATGTGAAGCTAAAGAAAAGCATGGACATCAATCCGCTCACAACCTCCCCAAATAATCCCAAAAGTTGGGCATTTAGTTCTCTTAAAGAAACCCAAATGACATGATCATTTTCACAGTTTATCGAAAACCTGCCAAATCCAGCCAACATGAACTCATTTTCTTCAATACCCGATCCCAAGCATTCATCTTTAGGGCTCAAATTCCATCCACCATGCTAACATAATAATATTCATAAAAAACACATCTTTTCAACACAATCTCTCTAAGGCACTTTCACAGTCCCTTGTGCTGAAAAAGCCTCCAAGATTATGGATCCATTGTAGGCATTTCTTCCGTCTCCGACAGTGAAGCTTAGTGGATAAGCCTTCCCTACAATAGTTCTCACAATCTGTGCAATGGAGCTCTGTTTGCCGGCCAGAAGCTCCACAGCTCTTCTGCCCTGAGCTATTGCGTAGTGAAGAGCATCAATATATTTGACAGATTTAAGAGAGTCTATCATCCACCCAGGCAAGGCCGAATTGCGATCATCTACATTGGGTGGCAGCAGAACTCCATAAGAAGAGTTGTGGAAGACGCTTGTGCACTAGCAAGCATTGCAAGCCTTCCCACAAAGGATGTACAGTCATGCAAATGGAAATACTATCTCATGCAGTGGACCACCCAAGCCCTTCCACACAGGCCGTGGAAAAATCTCAGACAGCAATAAAGACCAAAAGATTCCCATCCAATTTTCTACCACTTATCACAAACCATGACAAATGCAAAGAAATCAAACAATACAAAACCCCTTAGGAATTTGGCATAGAATATATTTGATCATACAGTAAATTGCAATGCAACACATCCTTAAATATTTCCTCAAACGTAACCAAAATATAAGAACACAAGCTTACAGATGCTGTGATTTAACAAAGAAACACAAACACGAGAACTGGATTGCAGATTTGATCCATTATAGCACTTTTCAGTTTGTTCATAAGATGGCACAGCCAACTAAAAAACCCTAACCCTTCCTTTCAAAGCCTTCTTCAAAGTGAAAAACCCCTAATGTTTGAAAAATGCATCCCACGATGCTTTCTTCATAAACGAATCTTTGAGGCAGGCTGCCAGATGGAATGCATGCAGGAGCGAATTGCTGTATGGCGTCACGTGTCTTACAAAACGTTTAGATAGATGCTCATCCCTGCTGCCCAACATGAAGAACAATTTTCAGCTTGGAAGAGTTCTGATTTTATTTTATTTGTTATAGTGGTCTGTTCGATAAAATCAACCAAGGTTATGTGGGTGTGGACCCCCAAAAAACTTGTGCCGTAAAAGCATCAAACTTAGAAATTGAAACATTGTAAGGCTGAAATCACATATATAATGTCATATTGATACTTGTATAATTTCATTGCATCAGTAAATGTCATTAACTAATAACTAAATTGCCTTGGACCACATTTTTAAGATTTATAAATACAGGCCATGCTTTACTCTATCTTACTACTATTATACTATTACACTATTCTATTAGCTACAATTGCTCTCTCATTTCTGTGAAGAGATTTGGCCTGGTATGTTTATAAATAGATACTTGCATGGCACACATTCTTTTTTAAGATTTGTAAATATGGATCTACCTCATGATTGACCTTACCACATGATAATTACCCTAGTGATTACCCTGTTACCTACAGTTACAAGCTGCATTACTGCTGCGGGGAGATTCTTGCCTAGATTATATACATATCCAACTTAGTAATTCTTGCCTGAATATAGACATATGTAACTTGGTAATTCTTGCCTAACGTTATAGATTGCTTTTAATGTGGTTTGGGGTATTCTTGAGCTTATATTCCTTTTTAAAGATTTGTAAATATGAGTCACAATCAAATGTTCCCAGTAATAGTTTTGCCACTTCATTAGCTAGAGGTATGGGCTTTGTTGTTGTGGTGGGTATTTGAACTTGAGTTATCTCTTATGAGGCTCTGCTATTAAACATCACAGCCTCTTGGACTATTTTAAATAATTATTTGATAAAAGAAAATCTTAATTCAAACTAAAAGTTTTGGTCCTCTATGAGATTCTTCTAGCTGAAACAGATACATTTCCTATTGAAACTATTGTTATGGTGTTGTCTTCTAGGATATTTGAAAACAATTGAACAAATGGAGGCAAATAAATGGCCCAAGGTTGTCATCAAAGAAGTCTTTGATAATAGAATAGAATAGTGTAATAGAATTTTGTTATTAACCTATTATTGCCTATTGGTCTCATTAAAATAATTGGCTTTTGTTGTTTTTGACCATTTATTTTAAGTCGTATGAGAATGACCAAAATCTGTTGTGGACCTTACCTATTATTCATCTACCCACCAAAAGAATGGAACATATCAAGGAAACCTGAAAGTCCAAGTACATGGGCCCTAACATATTCAGATGCTAAGGAGGTATCAATGTAAATAATATCATAGAGCCTTAGATTAGCATGGCATTTAGAGATACATGTATCTTCCTTTTGATTTTTAACTAAAAATAATGCAACTACAAAGCTTGAATAAATAGCAACAGTCACTTGTCAGTGTTGTCTATGAATAAAATTATACCTAATACATTCTCTTGATACTATTTAAATTCTATTTGAAAGGTTGATATTAATGAAAGTTATACTTAAAGTTCATTATCTTGATACTTTTTAAATTTTGTTCAAAAGGTTAATTTTTTTCTTCATCTAATTACATTATGACCTTAGAGTGGCCGGGAGTAGTAAAGGATACAACTACATATTCAAGTTTTAATTTGTTAGAATGTCAGCTAGATTATGTCCTAGAAGTGGCTCTTTGCAAGGCCTGGATTAAAATTTTTGTTAGTACAAGCAAAATTCCTTGAAAAATCAAAGAACATTTTTACTCTTACAGTGTTTTCTATGGTCCTTAAATGCCATTATTTCATTGTGCTCATGTTTTCATTCGAAGGTGCACACTGCAACTTTCATTTATTTTTGAGTTGTCTGTATTTCATAGATCCTTCATGTGTTGATAAATTCTAGATGTTTCCCTATGTTCTACTTATGAGTTTCCCCCGTTCATTGCATATGCTCTGCAAATATGCCTAGAAGTGGGGTTTGTGTACAAAAATATGTTTATGCTATATAATATCTATTTCTTATGCATTGTTTGACTTCTCAAGGTTCTATTTGTCCTTTTAATCGTGTTCTTAATTGTAAGTGATAATGATCACAACTTTCAATAGGATGGTATATATTCATTGTCTCTGTGAGCATTCTTCATCCCATTGAGAGTCACCTACCGTCGGGCACATTTATTATGAGCTCATAATACCATAGGCCCAAGAGCTTCTCCCAACACCCGGGGTCCTTTGTCTCTTGGCTCAAGGGACTTCACACACACCCGGTGTTCATCCACTTGAGGGTTACCTAGGTCCAATTTTACATCCTTAACTTAACCCCATACACATAGGTTGATAAAGTGATTAAGGATGAGGCTTGAACATCCCTTTGATGACGTCATGAGTTCGTGAGCCACAATTTATCAATTTGAGGTCTTTATATCTCTATTCTTGTTCCTTCATGGAACCTTATTCCATCCTTTACTCATAGCCTCATACTAGGCTTTATTGATAATTCATTTTATGCTTGTTTTTGACATATAAATGGTTTCATTGCCTTAGATTCACATCATTATCTTATAGTTTAATATCATTCATACTTACTTTCAAGCATGAGACAATTAACTAATGCTTTGTTTCATTCCTAAACAAGATTCATTTATGCTACCATAATTATAGTGTTCTAGAATTATATTTCCTATTTATAACCATGAAATCAATTCATGTTATTTATCTATACATTGACATATCTTTATTTATTTATTTTCAATCATTTCTGAATTCACAATATACACAAAACATTATTAATACACACTATACTGTATATTCAAATACCTTTATAGCAGCGTACCTGTAGTAGTAGCAGACTTACCTTGCTGCCCCTGTATACTCCTTATGCTGCGTCGGGGTTTGATGCTGCTCTGTATTGAATTTACCTTAGACTGTGTTGTTTTTCCTTCGTTGATTCCTTCTCTTGAATGCTGTTTGAAATCCTTTAAGATTCCTTATTCTCTTCTTCCATGATGATGATTGTCTTATGGGCCAGCGCCCCCTTTTAAACTTGTGAAAAGTTTCTTTAATGAAAAGTCACAGCCATTACATTCGCTGCCTCTTCTTTTAACTTTTGTTTATATTTTTTATCTCTTTTAAATAGGGATCGGTCTCTTTCATAAACTCCATTTTGTTCAATTAATATTAATAAGACTTTTGTCTTATTATTATGATTCTTATTGTCTTTGATACTAATTTATAAATCTATTTAAATATTTATATTTCTATTATTATTATTATTTATATTATATATATCATATATAATATTACACTTGTTTTCAATAAATATAAAATATTCATATAATATTATGCAATATTATTTATTAAATATTATATATATATATATATTTTTTGTTTTTGTTTTGGTAAGTGAGGGATTTTTAGGCTGGCCCACTCCAGTGGAGGTCACAAGGGGGACCCCCTCCCCGTAGAACTGCCACCACCACTACAGCGCGGATCACCAGCGGTGCGGCCCTGCTAAGTCTACCATCATGCCGCTTGTGGCACGGATCGCCACCGGTAGATTCATCATTGTACAGCATTGCCACCACAACCTGTCGAGCTGCGGAGACCAGAGAACACCAGAATTTGAGCACACTCCACTTTTTAGGACCTCGGAGTGCCATGTGTCACCTACATAGAGCCACAACCATTTAGAAGCCAAGATGTCTTTGGGGGGATTTGAACCTTGGTCTCCACATTATTAAATATTATATTATTATTGTTAGAAGCATTCAAATGGACATGATGTTTAAATCTTTAATTTAAACAATGGCTTAATATCGGGTCATGACAGCTCTCCCCACTCAAGATTGCTTGTCCTCAAGCAATCATAACTATGATGCCTCTAAACTATCGATTTCCTCGAGATGTTAAATATAGAAGTGATTACACCAATTTGTAGGTTACATGCATTGCCATTTAATTACATAATAAAATGGAAGTAGACAACCAACTAGCTAAAGAACGCAAGCAACCAGCTCAAGCAAGTAGGCAAGTAGCTCAAGTAGACAAGCAAGTAGCTCAAGCAAGTAGGCAAGTAGCTCAAGTATACAAGCAAGTAGCTCAAGCAAGTAGACAAGTAGCTCAAGTAGACAAGCAAGTAGGCAAGTAGCTCAAGCACATAGGCAACCAGCTCAAGCAAGTAGACAAGTAGCTCAAGCAAGCAGGCAAGTAGCTCATGCACATAGGCAAGTAGCTCAAGCACATAGGCAACCAACTCAAGCAAGTAGACAAGTAGCTCAAGCAAGTAGGCAACTAGCTCAAGCAAGTAGGCAACTAGCTCAAAGTCATAGAGTATATGCTCAAATACAATTACAAGTCAGAGTATACACTCAAATGCATATAAGTCAATTATTACTCATAGGATGGCCAGACGATAGCTTTGATACCACTTGTAATGTCCCCTTCAAGTAAGCTCAAACTATTCACAACCTTGCACAATTTCAACTTACAAAAAGGAAACATTAGTACTCCAAATTTTCTTTTCATATCATGATTAGAGTTAATAACTAAGTATCAAACTCATATATTTTCCACAATTGTATTTAAGGCTTATAATCTTTAATGATAATCACATACATTTCATCTCTATACTTGTAGTTATGATTCATATCAATTTTATACATTTCATATTCATATTCTTTCTCTCATCGTTCCCATGTATTATCTAAAGAGAGTTCTTGGTTAGCCCTATCATTAATCAACCTTGTCTTCCACATGAGCATGGTTTGTTAAGGCATTAACCATCCCACACAGAGGCCCAAAGGCTTCTCCCAACACCCGGGGTCCTTCACCATTTGGCTCAATGGAACTTCACGCAACACCCGACATTCTTCATCCCATTGAGAGTAACCTACCATCGGGCACATTTATTATGAGCTCATAATACCATAGGCCCAAGAGCTTCTCCCAACACTCGGGGTCCTTCGTCTCTTGGCTCAAGGGACTTCACACACACCCGGTGTTCATCCACTCGAGGGTTACCTAGGTCCACTTTTACATCCTTAACTTAACCCCATACACACAGGTTGATAAAGTGATTAAGGATGAGGCTTGAACATCCCTTTGATGATGTCATGAGTTCGTGAGCCACAATTTATCAATTTGAGATCTTTATATCTCTATTCTTGTTCCTTCATGGAACCTAATTTCATCCTTTACTCATAGCCTCATACTAGGCTTTATTGATAATTCATTTTATGCTTGTTTTTGACATATAAATGGTTTCATTGCCTTAGATTCACATCATTATCTTATAGTTTAATATCATTCATATTTACTTTCAAGCATGAGACAATTAACTAATGCTTTGTTTCATTCCTAAACAAGATTTATTTATGCTACCATAATTATAGTGTTCTAGAATTATATTTCCTATTTATAACCATGAAATCAATTCATGTTATTTATCTATACATTGACATATCTTTATTTATTTATTTTCAATCATTTCTGAATTCACAATATACACAAAACATTATTAATACATACTATACTGTATATTTAAATACCTTTATAGCAGTGTACCTGTAGTAGTAGCAGACTTACCTTGCTGCCCCTGTATACTCCTTATGCTGCATCGGGGTTTGATGCTGCTCTGTATGGAATTTACCTTAGACTGTGTTGTTTTTCCCTCGTTGATTCCTTCTCTTGAATGCTGTTTGAAATCCTTTAAGATTCCTTATTCTCTTCTTCCATGATGATGATTGTCTTATGGGCCAGCGCCCCCCTTTTAAACTTGTGAAAAGTTTCTTTAATGAAAAGTTACCGCCATTACATTCGCTGCCTCTTCTTTTAACTTCTGTTTATATTTTTTATCTCTTTTAAATAGGGATCAGTCTCTTTCATAAACTCCATTTTGTTCAATTAATATTAATAAGACTTTTGTCTTATTATTATGATTCTTATTGTCTTATGATACTAATTTATAAATCTATTTAAATATTTATATTTCTATTATTATTATTATTTATATTTATATTTATATTACATATATCATATATAATAATATAATTGTTTTCAATAAATATAAAATATTCATATAATATTATGCAATATTATTTATTAAATATTATATTATTATTGTTAGAAGCATTCAAATGGACATGATGTTTAAATTTTTAATTTAAACAATGGCTTAATATCGGGACATGACAGCCCTCCCCACTCAAGATTGCTTGTCCTCAAGCAATTATAACTATGATGCCTCTAAACTATCGATTTCCTCGAGATGTTAAATATAGAAGTGATTACACCAATTTGTAGGTTACATGCATTGCCATTTAATTACATAATAAAATGGAAGTAGACAACCAAGTAGCTAAAGAACGCAAGCAACCAGCTCAAGCAAGTAGGCAAGTAGCTCAAGTAGACAAGCAAGTAGCTCAAGCAAGTAGGCAAGTAGCTCAAGTATACAAGCAAGTAGACAAGTAGTTCAAGTAGACAAGCAAGTAGGCAAGTAGCTCAAGCACATAGGCAACCGGCTCAAGCAAGTAGACAAGTAGCTCAAGCATGTAGGCAACTAGCTCAAGCAAGTAGGCAAGAGCTCATGCACATAGGCAAGTAGCTCAAGCACATAGGCAACCAGCTCAAGCAAGTAGACAAGTAGCTCAAGCATGTAGGCAACTAGCTCAAGCAAGTAGGCAACTAGGTCAAAGTCATAGAGTATATGTTCGAATACAATTACAAGTCATAGAGTATACACTCAAATGAATATAAGTCAATTATTACTCACAGGATGGTAGGACGATAGCTCTGATACCACTTGTAATGTGCCCTTCTAGTAAGCTCAAACTGTTGATAACCTTGCACAATTTCAACTTACAGAAAGGAAACATTAGTACTCCAAATTTTCTTTTCATATCATGATTAGAGTTGATAACTAAGTATCAAACTCATATATTTTCCACAATTGTATTTAAGGCTTATAATCTTTAATGATAATCACATACATTTCATCTCTATACTTGTAGTTATGATTCATATCAAGTTCATACATTTCATATTCATATTCTTTCTCTCATCGTTCCCATGTATTATCTAAAGAGAGTTCTTGGTTAGCCCTATTATTAGTCAACCTTGTCTTCCACATGAGCATGGTTTGTTAAGGCGTTAACCATCCCACACGGAGGCCCAAAGGCTTCTCCCAACACCCGGGGTCCTTCACCATTTGGCTCAATGGAACTTCACGCAACACCCGGCATTCTTCATCCCATTGAGAGTCACCTACCGTCGGGCACATTTATTATGAGCTCATAATACCATAGGCCCAAAAGCTTCTCCCAACACCCGGGGTCCTTCTTCTCTTGGCTCAAGGGACTTCACAGACACCCGGTGTTCATCCACTTGAGGGTTACCTAGGTCCAATTTTACATCCTTAACTTAACCCCATACACATAGGTTGATAAAGTGATTAAGGATGAGGCTTGAACATCCCTTTGATGACATCATGAGTTTGTGAGCCACAATTTATCAATTTGAGATCTTTATATCTCTATTCTTGTTCCTTCATGGAACCTTATTTCATCCTTTACTCATAGCCTCATACTAGGCTTTATTGATAATTCATTTTATGCTTGTTTTTGACATATAAATGGTTTCATTGCCTTAGATTCACATCATTCTCTTATAGTTTAATATCATTCATATTTACTTTCAAGCATGAGACAATTAACTAATGTTTTGTTTCACTCCTAAACAAGATTCATTTATGCTACCATAATTATAGTGGTCTAGAATTATATTTCCTATTTATAACCATGAAATCAATTCATGTTATTTATCTATACATTGACTTATCTTTATTTATTTATTTTCAGTCATCTCTGAATTCACAATATACAAAAAACTTTATTAATACATACTATACTGTATATTTAAATACCTTTATAGCAGCGTACCTGTAGTAGTAGCAGTGTTACCTTGCTGCCCCTGTGTACTCCTTATGCTGCGTCGGGGTTTGATGCTGCTCTGTATTGAATTTACCTTAGACTGTGTTGTTTTCCTTCATTGATTCCTTCTCTTGAATGCTGTTTGAAATCCTTTAAGATTCCTTATTCTCTTCTTCCATGATGATGATTGTCTTATGGGCCAGCGCCCCCTTTTAAACTTGTGAAAAGTTTCTTTAATGAAAAGTCACAGCCATTAGATTCGCTGCCTCTTCTTTTAACTTTTGTTTATATTTTTTATCTCTTTTAAATAGGGATCGGTCTCTTTCATAAACTCCATTTTGTTCAATTAATATTAATAAGACTTTTGTATAATTATTATGATTCTTATTGTCTTATGATACTAATTTATAAATCTATTTAAATATTTATATTTCTATTATTATTATTATTTATATTATATATATCATATATAATATTATAATTGTTTTCAATAAATATAAAATATTCATATAATATTATGCAATATTATTTATTAAATATTATATTATTATTGTTAGAAACATTCAAATGGACATGATGTTTAAATCTTTAATTTAAACAATGGCTTAATATCGAGACATGACAGGATTCCAGAGCACGGAGTAATTCATTGCACAACATTCAGTCAATCATTTCCGATCACCTGAGCAGACACCAGAATGGGACGCCGTGCATTACCCTTGAAGAAAATAAAAAAAAAACATAATTGTGAATCATCGTTTTCAAAACGGAGAAATGGATTGATGAAAAAAGCAGCAGAACTGGTGGTGCTGTGCGATGCTCAAGTGTCGCTGAATATTTTTTCCAGCACTGGAATGAAATCCGAATACATCAGTGACAAGTAAGTATATTTTCTGAACTTTCTTTCTTTCTGCAATTCAAATTCTAAATTTCTGCACTTTAGTTTCTGCTCAAAACCCTAGGTTCTGATTTATTTTTTCTGCACTTTCTTGATTCAATTATGTCACCACCTGGATCCTAAATCTTCCTATCAAATATGAAGAGGAAAATACATCTCGCAGTATGATCATCAATCCAAGCTTCCATCAGCCTCATGTCAAAGTGTAAAACCCTCAACATAGGTGTCTCCATGTATGAAGTGATTCCTCCAAGGTGACTAGTGTGAACCAAGACAGCTAACTCCTGACTGAAAACAATCTCCCCATGGCAATCACTTATTCCTCCAAGGATGTAGGGTGAAGAAGTACCATCCGAAGGCCACTCTTCAATGATGAAGAGATAGTACAATACCCAAGCAAATGCCAACAACATGAAACCCATGCACCATGCAATAGTGTCTATCCTCCAAATATGCAAGGCAACATCATGTGCTAGGGTATAATACATATTTCCAACTCCAAACCCTAACACCTCCAAAGAAGAAATGACAACATCATACCTCAATGCAAGAGTAGTCCATACCTCTAGGGTGTACTGCAATGCAAGTGCCTCTGTGGATGAACATAGGGCAATCTTGGTTATCGACCAAGTCATAGGAGCTCCCGAACTAGTGCCATCTCTATGAAAGATCAAAGAGTAATCATAAACGGAAGCCCTTATACCTCCCTCTCCAAGTGAAACCATCATGTAAGTGGCTGATCCACTAAGTGAAGCTTCCAAGGTCTTCCAAGTGTCCGTGCACCATGAAGTGTAGCAGCGATCTCTTATCAATGTGAAGAATGAAGTCTGATGAAGTAGGGCTGGAATGACACAACTTAGCTGGTACATCTGTATTAGCATCTTCAAAGCAACCATAATATCTTCATACCTTGTGACATGACCCATCTGTACCTCCTTAGCATGTGTCAATGAAATCTTCATGGTATGCATCCGGAACAAAGCAACTATGTGCTCAATCCAAGAGTCATCAACATAAGGTAGACCACTACAAGCAAGCTCCTCATGAGGGGTAACAAATGCATCATGCTTGCTAACAATATGAGTGTGCACAATGATGTCATCATGTCCCATGATGTGGCTCTCCGTAAGATGTGATATAAGCTCCATGTGAAGTGAACAAATAAAGAACTCAGAGTCATACCTTAGCTCGACATAGAAGACACCAAATAAAGATACCTCTCTCAACTCATGCTTATGTGTAAGGGCTGCCAATAGGTGATCATGCAAGTGCCAAGGACTGCTGCTCCAAATCAGAAAATCAGACTCTCTATCATACCTTGTTATGATGCCTTCATCCTTCTTGAGCCTTGCCATTAACGCTGTTCCATATTTACCATTCCAAGCTGATCCAATATAACATTCTTCATGGAAGGCATAGGCCTCAAAACTGATCCTTATGTCTGATATGAGATAAGGACTGCTGTTATAATTCAGAAAATCAGAGTCTCTATCATACCTTCCTATAGTGTAGTCATCCTTCTTGAACCTTGCCATCATTGCTGTTGCATCTTCTCCACCCAAGGCTGATCCACTACAGTACTTTCCATGGAAAGCAAATGCCTCAAGGTTGATCTTCATGGCTGATGTGAAATGATGAAGTAGACTGTAACTCAGAAAATCAGATCTGTCTATGTGTCTTTGAAAGATGTCCTCTCAGATCCGTATCTCCTCTTTCTCTTCAATTGGGTGACCATCAACTAGGGCAGGGTCAAGTTATGTCTCCAATGAAGAACCTTGAATGCTATGTGTCACCAACTCATCTCCATGGCTGCAATCTAGGTCTTCATGTTCACCATTCACTTCATCAAGTTGACCCACGCATATAGCTGTCATAGAAGACTGAACCTCTGTTGTGTATGATGAAGAGTGTGCCCTTTCCCAGCAAAGCTCATGTAGGTCAGCAAGATATAGGTCTGTTGGCTTGACTGGCATATTGTGTGTTGGCATTGATGTCAACTTGTTTGATCAAGTGGTTACAAAGGAGTTTGTGATGTGAGGATGTGGTGTCACAGTGAGGTGATTGGTTGATGATACTCAGGTGATTGGTTGGACAATGATACTCAGGATGTCTTGTTCAGGATGTCTTGGTTTATGTTCATGATGCTTCATGATGCTCTTAGAAAATTGATCAAAGGAGAAGGAGATGTGTTTGTCGTTGATCTAAGATTGCCTTATTCATCTTATAGATGACAGAGTAAGTCTTATTCAGTGTTGTTGAAATGGTTAAGACTTCTTGTTCCGTGATTCAGGTTTGTCATTGAAGAAGGTTTGTTTTGATATTTAATTCATGTTTCACCTGCTTCATTATGTCATGGAGTTAAGTTGCCAGTTGAGTTGCCTTAAGTTGATGTGTTAGCTTGAGTTGATGGAGTTTCAATAATTATTTAGGGTCCTAAGTTTCTAAGTTCCTATGCTTGGATAAGCAAACCCTAAGATTAAAGCATTTATCAAAATCCTTTATTACCAGTCATTCCTTATATGCACTTTTATTTTAATTTTATGTTGACTTGTTATCACAAGTCTCTTCCACTTATGGTGACCAGTTGATGGGGTCTCAAGACATGGTTGTAACCGGCCCCTTACCTTGCTTTACCGAGTCTTCAAGTCTCATTTATGTTGATCGGGCGACAAAAGGCTATCTAAGGCTAGATTTAAAAGTTTACAAGGGTACGAATAAGAAATCAATGCTCGTCATTTAAAATTGATTTGAATCCTAACGACTAATTCCTGGAGTCTTTGTTTTTGACAGTTTATTTTTAGCCGTAGATTCTGGTAATGGGAAGTTAAAACGTTTTCTCTGTTTGTCTTTGATATATATCAGAAACCCTAATGCATTGAGTGTGTTTGAGGATGGGTGTTGGAATTCTATCGAGAAGAGTATATGAGAGACACATGGAATAAGATATAGGTGATGAGAAATGTATTGGTATACATCAGTTGTATAAAAGAAAACACTGTATTAGTGCAGAGAGCAATGTGAAAAGTGTGTGTTCATTGTAGAGAAGGCAAAGAAGATTTTTCAGATCAGGCATTTACAGTTCTGACAATGATTAGTTTGACAGATTTTTGGTGAGAGAGCATGATCATGGCAGACATCAATGCTGATTGCAGAATGAGATTTTTTGTTTCCTTCAGTGGTAAAGATCTTACAAACCTTTTCATGCTTGTTTAATGTTGATTTTCTCTTTGATTGCATTAAGTTGGTGATACAAATACATATGGGTGTTTGAGTGGACTAATGTATGATGCAAAGATGAAATTCCTTGATTTAAGTTGGAAGAACCTGTTGAAAAGAAGTTTTTTCTCTACTCTATGATATCATGAATGTAGTTTAATCTTGAAGATTGATTTGAAGATCCTGAAAGTCTGTTCTTTTGTGACAAATTGAAAGAGATTGATAAAGAGTGCAATGTTATGCCGTGAAACAGAGTGTCCCTCTGTATATTTATTTCCATTCAAATCTGAAGTGATGTATGTATGCCAGTGAGGTAGATCTATTATGCCAGTGAGGCATTGATATAAGTCAATGAGACTTTTTTGTATGCCAGTGAGGCAATCACAAGTCAGTGAGACTTTGTAAAGTTGAAGATTTTATACTTAAGCCAGCGAGGCAGTTTGAGTGGTTTTTCTACCCCGGAAGGGTTTTCCACTTGTTCATTCTTCTTGTGTTGATGTCTTGTATAATTTCTTGTGTTGATGATTTACATAATTTCATGTGTCCTATATAATTGAAGATTTGGTGAATGTGCTTTTGATAATTGATTGAATTCAGACAAATCTTATTGACAATTCTAGAGAGGAAATAAAAATTGGTTTTTGTCTATTAAAACTGATTCACCCCCCCTCTTAGTGTTGATTGTACTCCTACAAGGTCTTCATTAACCCGTAGTTGACCTTCCAAGGGATGAAACCCAACATCTCCATGTGTCATTTCTGATCTGTTATCATGATCATGCTGCTCCAAATCAGTTCCCTCCACGGCATGAGTGAGGACGAAGTCATCATCAGGCTTGGGCAAGGGATCTCCATCAAAGTAGCGAGTAGAGTCTTTAATCTCATGATCCTCCTTGTTGGTTGATGAAGATGAGTGCATCTCTTTGTCTTGCCATGCCGCATCAAACTCATCCAATACACTTTGATCACATCCCGCCTTATGCACAAGATCCATCTCAAGGGTACCTACACCATTGTTTGATTCCATGCCAATATGATGTAGAGGTAATGAAACACTGTTATTCAATGAATCCATACCTTGATGAATGACAACCTCCATGATGGCATGTTCTTCGTTCATATGATCATGGTGAATGTGGCTCTCCAATGAAGCTTCTTCATACAAATCCTTGGTGGCATCTTCTAAGGCTGGGTCTTTATCATATATAGGTTGCAACTCTTCCAACTTCGCTTCATGGGGCTGATGTGTATCTAGGGCTTCGACTTCTTCAACATGTGTGAATTGATCATTGTTCTCTTCATGTGCATCCCCTATATCTTCGTAGACTGGTTCATGGCTGATCATGTCCTCTTTATCATTATGAAGTGTCATGAGCTCTTCATGAGAATCACCTTCCTCATGGATGATCTTTGTAACAAACACTATGTCTTCTCCTTGCATGTATGATTGAACACCAATAATATGCCCTTTATCCATCATAGCTGATTGGTCTTCAACTACCATGTGCTCTTCTTCAGTATGTGGTTGAAGTGAAATTGTGTCACTTTCTCCTCTAGGGCTGCTAGTTGATCGCCAGTTGTCCTCCTTATGCCAATCACTATCAAATGATTCTTCATGATGCCACGAACTCTTCTTATAACTGATTCTTCCTCTTCGGTTTTCTTGCTTGTGGTTCATGTAGTCTTCAAAACTGATTCGGTTTCGCACACGCTCAGGTAGGGCATCATACTCATCAATCATAGCCATCAAGATTTCATCAAAGGGTACATCTTCTTCCACTTCCTCTTCTTCTTCTTCTTTAGGAAGGAAGGTAGGATGCATAGGCCTATCCACTGTAGGTGTATGTGTCCTCCTATCATGATGCAAGAAATTGTATTTATAGTCTTGTAGTCAGTAGCAAGTAGCATGCAGTTCTGTAATTGCTAGGTCTGTTTTACAGGGATTTATACACCAGTGACGATGTTATTCGTTTTCAGACATTTTTGCCATACAGTTTAGTTAGGAAAGTTTGTTAGGGATGAAAGTAACTACAATTCAGTAGATAGCTGATCTATTGATTTCAATCATTTGTAAACATATCTGTTCCAAGATAAATGACCTATGATATGATTCTGAATGAGAATGTATTCTTACGGTACCTAAAGCTAAACAAATGACTCCAAGTGTAAACTGTAATTTGAGTGGCATCCCAACTTATAGAATGCTCCCTTGGCCAATCCTTGCCAATCTCATCCCAACTGTATTTTCTATTTTATAGAATGCTCCCTTAGCCTTACCTCCAGCCTTAACTTCAGATGGCTATGTATAGTGTCTTTTTCCTTATGAATTTACTATGTTGGAGAATACTATACAACTCCCCCAAGAATGCACCGTCCCGAGTTTGGGATCCTGGCCAAATACTAGGTTTAAAAAACATATCTTTTATTATTCAATGAAACATCTTTTATTATTCAAAGAAATAATAATTTTATTTATTTTGAAAAGAATATAAGGTTACATAGAGAACATTATTGAAAGTGGAATTGATGTTTGTTTTGTTTGAATGATTACGAATAGCATGCTTAAGAGGATGGAGAAGAATAAAGAGGCTTCTTCTTCAACACAAGAGAATATTCTTTCCGAACGGGAAGCAAAGGTACAGGCTTTTCACTCTTACAAACCTTCTAACTTTTGCTAATAATTCATGAAAATGAACTCTAATAATTTAGGTATTCTTTATTATTTTTTTCATCCACATGCACCTACTTTCTATTATTAATTATATGTGCTTTATGTAACTGTTTTAAAATTAATTGCATGCTTTATTAGCAGGAGATCATTGAGTACTTCCTATTTTATATACTCCCACTTAGACAAATATCTTTATTTGATTTGTTGTAGATTAATCTTTTCTTGTAGAACTCAGACTTGTCTTTTGACAATGCCTTTGCTAATGCATATGCTACTATTACCTATGTTACAAAGTATTATGTCTTTAATATGTCCTTCTCAGGTTGATCACCACAACAATGATACTTCACTTCAATGTGTTTTGTTCTAACTACAAAACTTTGAGTTCATCATTATAATGTAGCTCTAACTATTTTAGAATTATGGACTAGGTTTGAGTAAAGCTCAATACCCATTAAGAAGTTTCCTTAACCAAATTAATTCTTTCATAGCCTGACAAATTGATATATAATATGCAGTCCATGAAACTTAGTCTCAATTTTTGTAGTTCATCTTCCAAGTTTACAACAAGGTTATCATGCACAGCTTCTAATTTTTTTGGATTTTGAATGGGACCCTCTTTGTATCATTCTTACCAATGAAGTCAGGAGAAATGGCTTGATTATTGTTATCATATGTTCGATCAGATTGCTCTTAAAGATCCTCTAGAATGAGTATCTCAATGAGATGGATCAGACCTTTCAAGAAAAGTCCACTCTTGTGATGAAGATCCTTTTGGTGAAGCTAAATTTAATAAGGTGCTTAGAAATCCTATCTCTAACATATCCTTGTTCAAACTTTCTTTCATGAATTCAATGCCTATCTCATATGACTGATATGTACACCCAATCTCATCATTTGCATCATGTGTAAGTGTCAGAGGACTACTAGGTGCATCAAATGAAGGTGTAGAAGCCCCTATTTTTCTGAATTTATAGGACTACATGCTTTGAACAGTGGTGTAGGTCTTTGTATATTGCTAACATCGTCATTATTTTCATCATTTGTAAATCCTTCGTTATTTATTTTCATAACTAGCCATGTAGGAGTACTCATGTTTTTGTTACATGGTTTGAATAAACTGCAGATCTCTTATATTGAATATGATCGGATGATTTACAAAGAAGAGCGAATGCTCTAATAAAGAGAATGCACACACTAAAAATAGATGAACAGCTTGCATAAAGCAGAAAGCTAGAGTTAACAAAGCATAACAGAAGCGATCATACCTAACAGCTTAAAAAACAGAAGACTTAAAAGCAAAAGCAATCTACAACTAAGATTGACCATTATCTAAGATATATTTAAATATTAACTTAATAGTTCTGACCTTCACCTATAATCTTGTCTTTCTTATTTTCATTCTTAGTTGAACATCCAACTTTTTGTGAGTGACTTGTAAACTCTCCATCCAAAGAATCACCATCCTCTAAGATATATGTCATATTTTGATTGAAAAATGATTGTATAGATGTGTATGTACCATTAGAAGGGATGTTATTTGCATAAAGGATTGAATTTTGACCATTTTGACCGAAAAAGTGACTTTGTAATGGACTGAGCTGGTTTATTGCACGTGTTGATTGCAAATTTAGTGGTTATTAACTGCCATGGTTGATTGAATTAGGTGTATGTAGCCATAGGTTGTTGATGTATGATGGTGGTTGTTGACAACTTGAAAGCAAGTGCATATTATAACATGCATGATGGCTGATTTGAGAGCTTGTACGATCATATCCTAGTTATTCTAATGTGAGAGCTCTACTAAATGCATCATCCAAGGTGAGTACTCTGCTTGTTTCTCTAATATGACCTACAAACTAAGGATCAAGCCCCCATAGGTAGTGACTTTTTAGTATTTTAGCATCTATTGACCTATTATAAGCATTAACTATTTGATACATTATGCAAAACCTTTGATTAAACTATGAAATGGATTCTTGGGGTTGCCTTTTATCTATTGCAAACTGCAATAAAGCTTCTTGTGGATCCAAAATTTGACCAAACTATCTTAAGAAAGTATTCTCCATGTCAGCCCAAGAATGAATTGAATTTAGGATGGAGACTCAAAAGGTAAACTTCGACCTATCAGAACATTATGACAACCCAAATTCCTATGTTATAGGTGATAAATTAATTGGAGTAACTCGTGAAGATAGGCATGAAACTCATTTCAAACTAGCACTCTCTTCTATATGAAGGTCAAACACGAAGTCATGGTATAGAAGAGCAGTTTGAACCACAAAGCCATGAAGGTGTGGAGGCTACAAAATTAAAATTGGGGTCACTAATAATTGTAAAAGATTCACTTCAGTCAAGTAACCAAGAAGTTTCTTAAGTATCCCATTGATGAAGATGGCATATCCAAGGCACCTTGTGGCACTACTAACAATAAGTGTAAAAGAAATTCTCATGATGAGGATACTCTAGCTTATATGAGTGATGCTAATACTCAAAGTGCAAGAAATGTTTTAATTTTTTATTTGAATGGCAATGCTAAAACTATTGTAGGAGCTGAAAGTTTTGATTTGTCACAATTAATGACCACAAGTCAATCAATGGGTAGCAAAGAAGACACCATGTATTATGGTACACCTAGTATTGATGATGAGCATGAGTTAAGTGGTTCCTATGTCACTATTGATAGTGGAAATGAAAGAGCTTTTGTGATCAAGTTTGTCACATAAATGACTCCAAACTTGGTGATTTGGACATGATCCCTAGAAGTGAAGGATGCAATGCCAATCTATGCCTAGATCTTATTGATGACATAGATGAAGAGGACATGTTGAATGCTAATCTCTTATTCTACCATGATCAAACTCAAAAGATTTAAGGTGTTTTGTGCGATTCGAACCATGGTGAAACCTTAGAACATTAGGAGAATGTCCGTGGTTTTACTAGCAATGATGTGACAATTGGTCTGAGTGCTGGGACAACTAATCAAGACTCCTTTCCGTCGATGAATATGTTTGAAATGTGAATAGACAAAGTGCCACCTAACATTTGAAGCCAACATGATGATGAAAGACTTGAAGAAAACCATGATGAACATAAAGAGAAACAATTTAATATTGAATTAGACATTCCAAATAGCCTAGAAAGAGGTGATTAAGGACTAATTGTGATGATAGATATGTTGGTAATTCCTTGACTTAGTTTCATGATAAAAAGGACTAAAACATAGGGTTTAGTGCAGGAAAGAGAATCCATTTTCTTAAAGAAACAAAGAGATGATAGTTGTAAAATGTTAGAAGACACTGAAACATTTGAACACTTATCCAATGATGGCCAAGTGAATGCAATTCAAAATTGTTTTTAGTGGTAAATGGCCAAAAGGGAGATAATGACAACACATGCTTGAAAGAGGATCCATTGTATTAGATTTGTAGCATAAATGGGACTAAGTTTTATGCTGGTACAATTGGTTATATTAGAGAGGACAATGAGAATACTTTGCTACAAGGAGAGATCAGTGAAAATTTAGATGAGAGAGTACAAGAGAGACTTGACTGTCCTGATGTTGTTTCCCAAAACAATGGGTCACTTCCACATTGACAAGAAGACAAATCAAGGATGTATACTTATGATTTTGACATTGTTAATTAAGTTTAATGGATCGATCTAAAGCATATTCTTGTGTATCACGTTTTGATGATTCTAATCCTATTGATGCACATAATGATGACTTTTTCAGTTTGGATAGTTTTGATTTCAATGATTGTGAGTGTTATTTTGAGATTTTTATAGAACAGGAAATTTTGAAGCTACACAATGATATGCTGAAGGTTTTGCTTTGACTCCTATCACTGAATTTTTATTTTTCTTGCAGCTTTAAATTTTGTTTTTCAGATGTATTCATGATCATTGTTGGTTGCAGTTTGAACAAGAAAATGAAAAATTGGCTATGGAACTTGAGGGGGAGAGAAAGGCACGATTGGACCGTGATCGTTGTATCATGGAGCAGCAGCAAAAGATAGAAAACCTTAGCACCCTGGTAAGTTAGAGATTCCTTTGATGTTCCATCTATAGTGTAGGATACTCATTCAGATGATTTCTCTTAGTTGCATTAAAATATTTGTTTTACGATTTCCTACCTGCCCTAAATAATTTTTTTTTTATATGGATATTTATTACTACTGTTGTGAAGTTAAACAGCTGTGAGCATAGCTTTCCCCATTAATTTAGAATACCATATATCATACATATGCTAAAGAAAATCACCATAAATATTACAAATTTCAAAATTTGAAATACAATAGACTAATTTGATATCAATTTGTCAAACTTGAGAGTCATGATAGATAATCATTGTTGAATAATAAAATATACAAACATTGAACAATATGTTCTAGAATGAAGAATCCAAACAAACTAGTTTATAAATCAAAAAGTCAAACTAAAACAGAATAAATTTATAAATTTAAAATCAAAAACTTGAACAGGTGTCAGTTATTTTAAAAATTAACTCGATCATTTGTATCATGTATGTAATAAATTTGATATTTCATATTTGTATCGTGTATTTAATATAGGAAATATTCAATAAATAATTTAATATTGAATATTAGTTTGTATCGTTTATTAAACATAGAAAATAATAAATATTTAATAAATAGTTTAATATTTTAAAATTGTAAGTTTTTTCAATGAAATTCAGAAATACAGTAATAGTTCACTGTAAATAGTTCATTTAGATTTTTAGTATTTAATAGTTTTGTTTAGTGCTTGAGCTAGTATTACACTGACTAGTTGCATTTTATTTCAAGTTTCGGCTCGAAGTTCATTGTTACACTAAAAGACTGTATAAGCCTAACCAGTATTAAAAATTTAAAATTTTAAATGAGAAAAAAACCCTCAAGTTTTCTTGTTTGAGCTTCAAATTTCGGCCGATACAGTGCTATGAAATAAACCCAAAGTCTGAAATGTCTAGCAGCAGCCAGCAGGACGTGAATGAAACCCACCGAAGAAATGAAATGCACTGTCTTAATGAAATTGCGTCCATTTTTGCTGTCTTGCTTTGCTCCCACAGCGGATAAAAGTCATGACATCAACAAAATGATAATGTTTAGGGCTTTTTTGGGTCAAAAATCCCATTGAAAATCATGTCTGCAGTTCAAAACGCTTGGAATTCGCTCCGGAATTGCCGTGATGTTGTTGAGTCGGCCAGATTCACTAGGCAAAAGTTGGAAATGTTCCAGGCTGGAGAAATTCAAACCTTGGTCAAATCCACATGCAATTCAAACTAGGATCCTATAGCAGGATGTTTTGTACCTAGAATCAGGCCGATTTGGCAACTTAGTTTTATTTACTGTTAAACTTTGAGAAACTATTTTGCTAGAATCAGGCCGATTTGGCAACTTAGTTTTATTTATATAATTTATTTTTTGTTTATGTCGCTCTTGACACTGTTAAACTTTGAGAAACTATTTTGCCATACAGAAGCAATCATTGAAGCAGTCACCAATCTATTCAAGATACATTCTTATGAATAAACGAAAAATCCATGATAATTGTAAGGAGCTTTGTTGGAAAACTTGGCTAGATTTTCCTTATCAATGGCACTGGCAAAACCTTCATTTTGGGTTTTTCTTGTTAGTGTCATGATCATCACTAGAATGATCATTCTTTACATCTTTGAGGGATGGTAGCTTTTATTTTAGGTAGCATTTTGAAACTATACTTTATATGTAGAAATCCATTAACTGTATAAGTAAAAGGATTATGAAATGGGGCTTCCTCCCTGTTTTGTCTCATCTTTAGTACTCCCATTATTTTCCGTTTTGTTGAAATCGATTTTTTCGAATGATCCCAATTCAAACAAGGTAATTCTATTTGAATTAAGCATGTATCTGTCTTTTGGTTCTCAGTAGATAATTTGTATTGCCATTTAAAATTTTCTCAGTATATTTTCATTGCTTATTGAAAATGAAAGGAAGCTGGAGTGATTGATAATATACTAAATAATATTAGAATCTTTGGTGTATTGCATATTGAACCATGGAAGAGTGGAGTTGGTAAAATAATGTTTGAAGGATACATTCAAAATAAAACATCCATGTTCAATATTTATTTGAAGAGACGCCATTTTGGTTGAATGCTGCTAACGTTTTCTAGTTTTGCTTCAATGTCCATGAACTGCTGCTTTTATTTAAATCGAATCTGAATCAGATGATCTTTGTGGTTTTCTGTTTTATCATTTGCTTTTCTTTATAAGTTTTAACATTTTAAATAAATCCACATGTCATGCCCCTGACAAAAGAGTCAGATTTTATTTAAGATAGAGATTAAAACCCACCACTGGCCATAATAAGACAAAGGCCAGCACTAGGAGACAAAAGCCACTAGAAGACAAAAGACACTAGAAGACAAAAAAAAAGAAACATTAACTAATGTTAACCAAAGGGCAGCAGTGGTTGTAAAAAGGCATTGGTTATGTATATAAAGATGCGACTTCTCACTAAAAAGGATATAAATCAAGAATCCAAAGACATTTGAAGGCATAAGGTGATCAGAAAGAAATATGTCTTTGGCAGAGATAAATCTGCAACGAATATATCAGCAGTGATCTATATATATGCAATAGTTGATGACAGCAGAAGTATAATATATATAACAGCAAAGTATATATTGCAGTTAATTGGACTGAACTTGTCAATCCATCAAGAGCTATTAATAGTAAATCATCTAACAAATCCCAAAGCAATCAATTTGAATTTAGAAAGATACCTTGCAAGTAGGAAGGATGGCCCTTCCAAGTTCACGAGAGATTAGCGGTGGACCGACCCTTCTCATGCTCTTATCAAGTTAGGCCAAGAGGTGCATTAGGAGTTGTTAGGTGGACTGACCCCTTTCTTGCTCTTGACAATATCATGCTCTTGGGCCGACCAGAGTTGTTAGGTGGACTGACCCCTTTTATACTCGTCGTGCTTGATCGAGGACGACCAGCCTCCAAGGTGGACTAGGAGTTGTTACGTGGATTGACTCATTTCATGCTCTCGACAATATTGGATTGACCCCTTTCAATATTGCTACTTGCAAGAGTTCCTAAAGAATTCACTATGTGATTAGCTTGAGGGACTATCTTATGATGTATTGAACTGAATATTGTGATGTATTAATCTACATTGTTAAATATATTGATTTGAATACTAGTTGTGATATGATGAATTGTATTGAAAATTATCATGATTTAGTAATCTTTAATGTCTCTAACGTTTGATTTGAGTAACTAGTCTTGTTGTAGGCATAGAAATTAGAAATAATCCAAAAAGGGACATTACACCACAACTGAAATAATTGTCTTTTTAGATGAATGATTAGATAGTTACCTCTGAAGACAATTACAATCCTCAGTACATTTTTTATAGTTCTTACGGAATATTTTTTCCTTATGATTTCCTATCACCAAAGTCATTTTCTTCGTTGAGTAATGTTTATGCTTGGTACCATTAAATACATTCAAATCCTAGACATTTTTCAAGACCCTCTGAATCACCCAAACAATACCTTTCTTGAACCTAGCTTATGCAACTCTTCCTACACATCCAATTTGTAGACACAAACTTCTATTGAAGAGTGACATAATCATTCTTCCAGCCAAGTCATCTTTTTTTAATTGCATTGTGTATATATATTCCGACTTGTATAAGTCTCACAATTGAAGGAACATAGCGGACCAAATAAATCGATATAAGATCCACCATGGAGAAAAGAACATGAGACAAATATGAGGTACAACAGGTACAAGCTTCTTTGTAATGTCCCTTTTTGGGACATTTCCAACTTCATGGGAAAACTCCAACTTTCTCGGAGAGCGTGGGGTCGATCATGTTGAGTTTTTTACAGTGATAGTAAGTTTGGGAGATTGAGATAAACTCTATGTTGTTTTTTGGATGCAATTCCGACTTTGAGTGCATTCCAAACTTCTTGGAGGAGACTGATATTTTTAGAAAGCATCAATTTGCATCCAGTTCATCATCCGAAGAGCTAAGGATCATTATGGTATGGTCAGAATCCAAATCATTTTAATAGTTTCGGCAACTTCAATAGTTGTGCAAAAATATTTAAAGTTATTAAATAATTAAATACTTAAATTGTCGAAAATTAAAACATTTATAAAGACAACTTATATTTGATTATTTAAGAAAAAGTGACTTTAAGTTGTGCAGTTATGTGGCGTAGGCTAAGTTGGCTAAGTTACGGATCCTGATATTGATTCGGATTCGTTGGTTCAATTCTTGGATTCGGTCAAATTTTTTTTGGTGTGGATTCATTTTGGATTTGTTAATAAAAAAACATATAAAAAGAAAAAATATATACATATTTGCAGCAGTAATTAAGTTCAGACTACCACATAGCATCATGATCATTTAATTATAATAAACAAAACCTCCATGAAACAATAAAAATTAAAAATACTACAATGTCAATTAGTCAAACTCGAATGCCATGATATATATTAAAATTGAAAATAATATTGTCAAGTGTTAACAATCAGCCATCATTGATCAAACATCAGTGTCATAAGGGTCTTCAAAAAATTCGTCGTCATCCATATTAGATGACGTAGGTAGTGGTATATTAGAAGAACCACAAATAGTGGCACGAACAAAAATGAACTCCCTTGAGGAGTACTTTTTCTTACTGAGCTTTCTTATGATTGAAACTTGAGAAAAACATATTAATACCATCAACACTTACAGCAAACCCAGTATTAAGAAGCAAAGGTGGATATAGGTAACGAATGACAAGGTTTAAAAGCTGCAACATATACTTGCAAGTGCAGTTCAGTCTATCAAAAAGCATATACATTGCACAAACCAGATCCATATGACAGATATGACTCTCTCATAAATTCAAGAAACATATAAGTATGTTAATGATAATAGCAAGCTTCATTTTTATGTCTCAGATGCATTGCAAGGTAAGCATAAAGAAGGAACAAACATTGATACCGACAAAAATTGCCCCATCACTTATATAGACTTTGAACAACCAAACAAATGACATAAAAATCAGAGAATTATGCTCATGCATTATTAAAGCTAGGAATTAAGATTTTCTACAAATTATAGATGGTCTTTAGGATAAAAAATTTGATGACTTGATTAATATAGGACAAAAAATTAAAATTCATATTAGATTCGACCCAGATTTGCAATGGATTTGCCCCGAATTCTCTGAAGTTCGTCCAAAGTGAATCCGCAGGCCTTTCAACATTTCCTGGATAGTATCTCCCACAAAATTGGCCTGGAATCAAGATCAGATACGAATCGGATTAGGATCCAGGCGCCCAGGGGAAGGATCCAATATCATAGGCGCTAGGCTTAAAGGGGATTCATGTGCACATAAAGGTTATTATAAAAGTGATGTTGAAAAATTAGGATTTAAAGGTGACTTTTTAAAATATTAAGTTTGGGAGGGAAAAGTGCTTTTTCAAAAAGCAGTGAAAAGCAAAAAAGTGCTTTTTCAAAAGAGCAACAGAAAAGCAAAGAAAAGCAAAAAGACTTTTTCAAAAAAGCAGCGAAAAAGCAAAAAACTTTCTTTTCTCTAAAATAGCTCCAAAAAATTATAAAAGGGAGTTGGAGCTCATTGTTGAGATTAGACATGATATTTCAATTGCTTTTGCTTGAGTGAGAACTTGTGTTCTCATATTTTTCTTGAGGACTAAAACCCTCTTGAAGATACCAGTTTTGGGGACGAAAAGCCTCCTAGTTGGATTTGGTGGTTTCATACAGAAATCACATTTGTATTGAATGCAGGAAGATATTGGGTTTGGGAATGAAAACCCTCATATATCCATTGGAGCAATTTCATTCAGAGGTTGCCATTGTGTTGAATGGTTTGTGCCATTGTTTTTTTTTTGATTGGTAAGACAGTAGATTATATTGAGATTTTCAAAAAATTACATTCAGAGCCACCATGGCTGTTGTTGAGATTCAAAAACCCTGCCCCTAATTTATATCTGATGACCACGCAGGGTTTGTTGACAGAGCCGTGCAGGGCAAATATCTGTTCAAAAAACTACGAGCGAAAACTATAGATATGGCAGTAAACTTCTGACCCAGGCACCCAAACTGTAGAGTAAAAACAAAAAAGAAACCCTTAAACCAGAAAGCTTAAAATAGAGACCCCTACCAGAAGACTTTAGAGCTAAAAACATTAAGACAAAGAGATTGTGTATAAAGCATCAGCAACCACCACCCGCGCACCAGCTGCAGAAGCTCATATTTCACCCTCGAATAGATAATCACGAAACTCCCTTATCCATTTGAAGCCGTCAGTTCATATCAAGTTGAACATTTTCTTCAAGAAATCTTTACCTATGCGCACCCTACTTTTGTGGGCCTCCAGTTCAGCACCTCTGATGTTGAGAATAAACGGGAAGTATTCAACTACCACCCCAGGTTAATTGGCCTTATGCTAATCTGTTGGCCTTGGAAGCCCACCTCTCTTAGCCACCGCCAAAACCTCGTCGAGTCCTCCAAGGAAGATAGGTTTAAACAAACGCTGCACTAGAGCCTTCACCTCTTCCTTGGGCGTTGAAATATCCAGCAATGCTGCCACCGCCCTGGAGGAAAGGTCTGAGTCTACATGATATCTTTCACTACCAATGACAAATTTCTTTCCTAAAATGAGCTCTTCTGAGCCTTTGCTTCGAGACTTCCCCCTTAAAGGCCATCTGCCTTACCTGCGTAGTAAGGTAAATCGGAGATTCCATACTGCCGCACTCGAGAAAATGCGTAGGAAGGAGATGGATGATTATCGGAGGAGGGGGAATCGCCATGCAAAACTTCTGCAAAAACCAAAGACAGAGCAGTATAAAATGGCAACTGCCTTAATTTCTAATAATTAGGAAGATATGTGGAGTAACTACCAATCTTGTCGCCAGCTCACTGCTTCTCTTGGCCATGTCTCCGGGAAATGAAACTGTCCTTTTACAGTCCCATCCCATGCTTAGGAAGTCTATCTCTTGTCCTTGCCCTAATACTCCCAATCGCCCCCATCAAGAGGCTATCAAATCCGTCCTCGATCCGCCGCCAACGGTGTGCAATGATGATTGCTTATGGAGGAGGGGTATCCGTCTGTTGACTGGGCAAGAAAAGCCACCGTGTCTGGGAGAGTCCTGAAAGTCTGATGAGTCACGCATCCGCCACCAAGCCCTGGTCCTTCCACAACCAAGAGTGTGGAAGGACTCCCGCCCAACCACCCATAGGTTTGTGTCATTGTTATTTGTGTGAAGCTCATCCAGATTTTTCTGGTAATTTGGAGATTTAATTTTAATATTGCATGTTATTGATCAACACTTGCATGTCAGTTCTAACTTCTAATGGTTGCATGTCAACGCTCGATGGTTCCATGTGTGGTATCAATCATCGCATGTTAGTGTTGGTGATTGCATGTCAATTCTAATGGTTGCATGTCAGTGTTTTCAGTGTTGAGTCCATTTGCACCATCTGGGTACTACATATCAGCTGTCAATGTGAAGTTTGGAGCGTTTCCGTTGCTGTTCAGACCTGATAAATAGTATATTTTAGTCACAACAGTCTGAAATCAGTGTTCTTTTGGGTTGAATAAATTGAATTTGTGGACTATTCTCTGTTGGTTAGGGTTTGCAGTGTTTCATTTTCAGGCCCATAACCTGTTGCAATTTATATCAGACCTGCTCTTTTAGTGTTCACAGTGGATTCAAAGTGTTTATAGTTGGTATTGGGCAACATCCTTCATGTACATCAACATATCTTCAACGGGTTTTCTTTCTATATTGATTTGTATGTTTTTTATTGCCTCTTTGCATTAATATTTTGTTGCAGCAGTGTAATCAGATTTGGTTCAGATTATTATAACATTATATTGCAGCCATTTACTCAAAGAAATATCTTTATGTAGTTGCAATCTAATATCTTGTACAACCCCGAAAGGTAGTAGCGTCGGAGGCCTTGCATAATCTACATTTCATATTGTTAAAACTGGATGGTTTACCGCTAGTTTCTATAGCATTTCATTCAACCCATTTTGGCATTGAACGAGTTTATTGACCATTTTGGTCTTGATACAAGCTTAGACATTCTGCCAGGGTTCATCTAAACACATTGGTCTCGCTAAATAAGTGGTTGACAGGTCGGCTTCGCCACCTTGCATGTGTCTCTGGTTGGCTTGTCTCCTCGCATTTTGTCTCTGCATGTCAACAGCTAGCTGTGTGATTCGAACACTGTATGCTCTCACCTTGCCCACCTTTGGATCTTGGTGATTAGAAAGTGTATTGGAGATTGTCTGTGATTTGGATTTCAGCTAACATTATTTTGGAAAAAATTGGGGTGCACATTTCATTCATGCTAATTAAGAATAAAATTATTTGAATATGATGAGTAATGGTATACATGACAAGTATGTATAGTAGACATTTACCACACCTAACTATTTATTGTTATGGGTTGACCTCATGTCACATATTTCAACTTTATCATATCAATATTACACGATAGTGTTCTAACTTGCCTTTGAGTGATACCACAATATGACAATTTATTGGATTTTTAAAGCAATAACCCCAAGTATTATAGAAAACAAGAATATCAATCAGACTTAATATGCCAATGTAAAATGTACACTAAAACTCCCCTTTGAGCCTAGCTTGAGGGACTCAAGAAAGACAACATTTTTACTATGTCGCTTTTATGCCAGTTTTTTGAAGCCAAAGTGAAGAGTATAATTCTTCAGCTCCAAGGTTGCAAGAAGATGGCTTCAAACCTTGACACACAAGTCTCTAAAGCTAGAGCCCGCAATCCATAAAACACTTACAGTTTAGTTGTTGGATATCCCCTCCATCGATATCACTGGGTGCCAAGATTAAGGGTATGCAAAGAATGCTCACAATAAAGACAATGGAGAGGCTTATTTCAAATAGCAATAGGGTGGCCAACTATAAAAGGGGATAATTTTGCTTGCCATAAGGAGCCAAAAATGTAATGTCTCCAATTGTCCTTCCACTTAAGGGATAATTATTATTTTAATTATTTAATGTTACCTGGCAAAAATGCCAAGTTTAAAAGGTAATATTAAATAATTATATTGAGAGGTTATAAAGTGACATGATAGCTTAGTTTAATAAAGTCATTTTATAACATTAAGTTAAGGCTGGAAAATAATAATAAGTCTTTTGAGAGAAGTAATATGAAGAGACAAAAGGAAAATAATATTATATTCCTCTCAAAAGGTTATAAAAGGACAAATGAGAGCTCATTTGGGGAGCATGCTTGGATTTGATATTGATACTCTGTCGGACTGAACCTGTGTGTTCATCCATTTCTTCCTTTCTGAGGACGAAACCCCTCTTGAAGAAGTCTAGTTTCATTGGTGAAATATCCTGCTTAGCTGGAAAGAGGGCAACTTCATCCAGGAGTTGCATATGAGCAAAATATGGATTGAGTGATCTAAAGTTTTGATTTAAGAATTTGTTACTTTGTTGTTTTCTGATGATTGAAGAATGATTTTCTGAGATATATGTATATATGCAGATTTGTGAGTTTGTTGTGAAATGAATGCAGGTCATACCATTCAGTGGCTGTACATGCTGGTGATAGTATTTCTTGATTGTGATTTCAAATGGAAGAAACTATGGATCTTAATGCTTTAACTCCATTCAATATCATCTATTGATGCCATTTCAATTCTTTATTGAGTGTATTGAATGTTTGACTCCAATTTTATGAAGTGCCGTACCATTCTTGGCCGTACAAGCAAGCTGGAATTGTTTTGGAAATATAATTCATTGTTGATGTTCGTGACTTTAGATATGTTTGGAATGCTTTGATATGGATTTGATATCACATTCAAGAGTGATTTCAGTATATTTGTTGTAGTAGAGATTGTTGTTTACCGCAATATGGTGTGTTTCACAGAATATGAAGTAACCAGAAATAATGAAGTAGTAGTATAGTGCATCACACGAACAGAACATAATTACTTAGAATGGACCATTGTATTCATTCATTGATTCACAGAAAACATTACATTGTTAATGACAGCAACATACATATCTCATGATAACTCCGATATCTCCATATATCAACTATTATTGAATCACACATATCTCGACTACAATATATTGACACTCTAAATACTCATCGCGAAGGTTGGTTGTGATGCCAACTGTTGGTACCGACTCCAAACCACCCGACCCGTCGGTTGGTACCAACAACTAATTACATTATTTATTCACTTAAACTAATTTGTTGTCTACATCTATCCCCCCCCTCAAAATTGGTCATCTTCCAGATGACATTCACATCAAAATAACAAAATTATGACAAAACTAGGATAACTCACAAACATCCTATTGAGAGTGGGGAGGTTGGGAGGACGTCCTTGGGTGTACTGACGAAGTTGGGGTGGCTGATCGCTGCTTTGCTGGTAGCCTCCTTGCTTCCTCGGTCCTTTGCCGCAGCTGGTGGTGGGCCACTAGCTCCCGTTCTCTTGCTGCCTTCACCATGTGACCTGCTTCCATTACCTGCTCTTTGGCCTTCACCACTTTTGCCTCTTTGCCTCAAGTTGTGCTCCCATGTCCATTTTTTCCTCCAACTCTGCCAACTTGGCCTCTAGGCCTGATGCTCTAGCCTTCTCTGCTTCGGTGGCCTTTGTCTGCTATACTAACTGCTCCTGAGATCTTTGAATATGCTTAGCCAATTCTTCCTTCTTTTTCTGTAGGGCTACCTCACTCTACTCCTTTTTCTCCAACATCACATCCTTATTCTTCATCTCATAGAATACTTGTCTATATGCTTTCTCTATTGTAAACAGGGAGTCTATGACCTCTGCATCTCTTCCCCCTACCACTGGCCGTGATCCTCTCCATCAGTCATGCATGTCTTGAGTGTCCACCTCTGGCCATCCTCTCGCTGTGAAGTGCCAAGCAGACTCCTCACATCCCAACTATACAAAGTTCCTGATTCTCCTTACCTCTTGAGCCACTACTTGTGATTGTCCCAGTCTGAGCTGTTTGGAGAGCTCAGCTATCTCCCCCATATAATTGGCCACGTTCTCTAAGTCCTCCATGTACCTCTGAATGGTATTGATTGGGTCTGAGGGGTCGGGTATGGAAAGTGTGAGGGTCATCCCCTTTGGAATCCCTCCTCTTCTGGTGGAGTGGTCACTGGGGAGCTTATGATGTCCATGGGAGACTCCTATGAAGGTCCCCTTGCCTTCTATGTAGCCGGTATTGGTTGTGGTAGAATGCTCTGTTGCGTGACTTGGCTAGTAACGTTAAGCTGCTCTACACTCTCCGTCCCCCTCGGTGTGTTCCCCTTCTCTTGACCCTCTGTCACAATGTGTAGTGGACTCAACAAGGGTACTTTAGGCATGTCTACTGTCAACCCAATGTTGTTCAACCAACTATCTATCTTGTCCTGGGAACCTCCTGGTGATGCTAATGGTGGCTCTACTTGGGATGTGACCAACCCCCCTGTTGTGGGAGGCTCCACTGGCGAGGTCGGGCTAACTATGCTGGTTGTCACCAATGGTGTAGCTGGTGATGGTGTGTCTCGTGCTGACAGTCTTATCCTGACTGGAAGTGTGGCTGTGCCCTGTGCCTCTGTACTATGTGAGGGTGCCGGTAATGTAAATGATGCTGATTTCAATTTTGGGAGTACCAAAACTCCTTCCACAGCCTTAGGCTGCCCCACTTTTGCTGCTGTTTTCTCCACCTCCATGGGCCGTCCCGTTTTTGCTACTGCTGTATTTTCCCTCTCCTCGGCATCCCTCATGGTGGCCTCTCTCACCACACTCCGTGTCATTCTCCATGCAGGTATTTCATCTATCAATGAGTCACTTTCTACTACTGGTGATTGCTTCCTGTTTTCTTCTTCTTCATCCTCTTCTTCGCTTTCCGTCGATGCTTCACTCTGCTTCCTCCTTCTTCGGCCGACGTGATGGCTCTTCCCATTGTGGACAGTATTGAGGCCTTTCCAGTAGAAGGCTGTAGGCCACCTTGGCTCTATCTGTGATGTCAGTTGTACCCCACCCCATTTGTCGGCTAGAACCTGGTTATGGACAGCGTCGAGGAAGAGGGCAATGGCATGCTGTGTCATATAAAAGACCTTATGCTGTGTCATTTGGCCCAGTTTCACCACGCTTGTGCCCATGGCTGGAACTCCCATCACTCTGGTGAAATCTTGTGGCCAGAATGATATTGTGACCGTATGGCCTCGATAATCAATGATGGACTTGTTGGAGTGTTGGCAAAAATTGTCGACCATGGCCTTCAGATACGGCTCGAACTCCCTGGCATTGAAATAGGGCATCAGTATTACTTTGTCTACCTGAGCATGTTTTAATGCAATCTTCAGCACATTGTTTTCCGGTGCATTTTTCCACCATTGCTTGCACTCATTTCCTGTCAGGCTTTCCCAGGTGATGGCTTTCACTTCAGTATCAGCACTTGGTTTTTTCTTCTCCTTCGATGCAATCTTCGGCCTGTAGGATGCAATTTTCTTCCCCTTGTCCATTTTGAACTTGATTCTGCAATCTTTACTCTAGTATTTGTATGCCAGAAACTAGTTATTTTTCTTGGTCGACGACTTACACACGCTTGCACGTACGGCCACACTCGTATGGCTTGTTTTCTCCTTGTACGGTTGACTGGAAATTTGTACGGCGGCCTCTCTTTCTCCCTATACAATGCCTTTCTTCCTTTCGTACGGTCTGAATAAGAACTCGCATGGTTTGGCTGCAATTTCTCCTTTTGGTTTGTACGGCCTGCAATTTCTTGTTACCCTCTTCATGCAATTTTTTCCTTCGTACCCTCAGTTTCTCGTTGTACGGCCAGCAATGACTTGTAAAAAATGACTTATTTTGGTTTTACAATGCAAGTTTCTGGGTTAAAATGCAAAGGGGCAGGGTGAGTCGTACGCCGTACGACATACGACCTGGTCATACAGCCCGGGTTTATAATTTTTTTTAATAATTTTTTTTTCCTAATCTAATTTTTCTTTACCTTTACGGGGCTGCTGCGTCATCCCCGACTCGATTGCCTCGGTCTCCTTGTCTTCCACGACTTCAATTTATGTCATATGGCGAAATATACAGTTTATATACCCTCGCTGTCGGAGACAATAATTGGAGCAGCATTGATCAACTTCTTCAAGCTCCCATATCTGATCAAATAGTGTGTTTTCATCTTGCATCATCCTTAGGTTCCATCCCATAGGTTCGTGGGTCCACTGGAATGTTCTTCTGTTGTTTTTCATCTTAATGCTCTTAGTCGTGAACTTTGCTTTCCAAATCCGACTCCTCGAAATTTTGATATGTGGAGTTCCCTGGTTTTTCATTCTTAGTTGCAGGATTTCATCGTCGTAAGGTGATCTTTCAATTATAAACATACTCTCCGCTACTTACCTTGTCATTGGAGTTTTTACTTCTCTTGATAACAAGAATTCAAATATATCTCTTACCTTATTGCACTCTCTTATCCACTGGATCCATGCCTGCTCTTCTTCATTTTGAGTGTCTTCCTGTGAGCCATTTTCGATGATGTCACTGTCGACTATTCCTTCTCGTACGCCGGTTTGTATTGTTCTTGGTCCAAAGAACTCGGTTACAGGTTCAAATGGCGCACTCGCGAAGCATATTCCATCAACCCCTTTCGTTGTGTCTTTCATCACTGCATATCCCAACATGTTTATTTCCACTATTTCTTCCTTCTTGTAATTCTTCAACTTGGACCCGTTCACTGTCATTTATTGGGGTCCCATCAAGGTTGTCGAGTCTTATAGCTCCATTGTCCAGTACCTCCTGTACCCTGAACGATCCCAACCAACAGACTTTGAACTTACCGGGTTTGATTTCGTTACAACCGTTATACCTCAGGACCAATTGTCCCGGTCGGAAGTTTATCCACTGGATGTGCTTGTCATGCCAAAACTTTCTTCGCTTTTGCATCACCTCTGTGGACCACTGAGCCATGATCCGCTTTTCATCAAGTTTACTCAACTGGAGTAATCTTTCTTGCAAACTCTCTATATCTCCCAGCCTGTTTTCTACTGCTATCCTTAGGCTTGGGACGAGATATTTTGCTGGCACCATTGCTTCTTGACCGTACATGACTTGGAATGGTGTGTGTCTTGTGGTTACCTTGTACGTCGTACGATACGCCCATAGAGCTGCTGGTGGTCTCTCCTCCCAGTCTGCCCCTTCTATCCCACAAGACTTGTGGATCACCGAAATTAACACTTTATTTGTTGATTCTGCTTGGCCATTCGCTCTTGGGTAGTATGGACTTGACAGTGTATGGAAGATTTTAAACTCCGTTGTCATCAGACGGATGACATGATTAACGAAATGTCCCCCACGATCACTCGTCAGCCGTATGGGTATTCCATACCTTGTCACTATCTGTTCATATATAAATTGAGCCGTACTTAAAGCAGTGTGATCCTTCGACACTCTTGCCTCTACCCACTTTGTTAAATATTCAGTGGCCACTATTATGTACTGACATCGATGTAGGTGTCTAACCTTCAATGGCCCAACAAAATCTAAACCCCACCTTTCGAAGAGTTCTTGAGGCTAGGTTGGCCACAGGGGCATGTAGTCCCTCCTCAATGGTTTCCCTACTCTCTGACATGTGTCACACTCCAATACCCATTCTTTCGCATCTGCATACAATGTTGGCCACCATAGACCAGGTAGCAAAATTTTTCTCACTGTGGCGTCTGGACACATGTGCCCTCCTGCCAATCCTTAATGTGCTTCTTCTAGTACGCGCTTTATTTCTTCTTCCATGACACATCTCAGGATATGATCTGGTCCCATTTTGTAGAGTAACCCATTTATGAGCTGGAATGTCTTGCTTTTCAGCGCAATCTTTCTCCTCTCATTTGATGGCATTCCCTGAGGGAATGTTAATGTCGACGAGTACTCATCGATCTTCTCATACCATGATGGCAATGCTGCAATCTGAAAGAGATGAGCATCAGGGAAGTCTTCATTCACCCCTTCAGCCGGTTCCCCCGACCTGTCCATGACAATTGATCCGCTATTATATGACTCTTCCCTAGTTGTACTATGATCGTGAAGGTAAATTCTTGTACGAGTAGCAGCCATCTATTGATTCTCCCCTGAATGATTGGTTTGTTCACCAAGTACATGAGTGCTTGATGGTTGACATAGAATGTAAATGGTGTTGCCAGCAGGTAGTGCCGGAATTTTTGCATTAAATACACCATTCCGAGAGCCTCCCTCTCGGTTGTACTATAATTTCTTTCCGCCTTTGAAAGTAATCTGTTGGCGAAATACACTGGGTGGTCCACACCATGGGGTCCCACCTGTGCTAATGTGGGGCCCCGATTGCAAAGTTTGAGGCATCAACGTGTACATTGAACTCTTTATCCCAGTTCGAGTATGCCAGTATGGGTGCACTTATTAATCTGGTCTTTAACTCCTCGAATGCCTTTTGGCGTTCATCAAACCATACGAATTGAACTCCCTTCCTTGTCAACATATCAAGTGGGCAAGAGATGTGGGCAAAATTCTTTATGAACCGTCTTTAATATCCGACGTGACCAAGGAATGATTTTATTCCTGTGATATCATTGGGGGCTTCCATTTCCCCGATCACCTGTATCTTATCCAGATCTTCTTTCAGTCCTGCTTTGCATACAATTAGACCCAACAACTTCCCTTGTGGTACCATGAATCGACATTTCTTCGGATTCAACGCCAATCATGCAGATCTGCAACGCTTCATACATTCAGCAAGTGCCTTCAGATGTGTTTGCTGATCGCTATAGATTGACCAATCATCCAAAAATGCCTTAAAATTTCCTACTGATATTTTATCAAAGATATGCAAGATGATTCTTTGAAAGGTTGCTGGCGCATTACAAAGACTGAACGACATCCGATTGTATGCATAGTCACCATCCTCGACCACAAATGTCGTCTTAAGTTTATCTTCCTTAGCAATACTAATTTGGTTATACCTAAAAAATCCATCCATGAATGAGTAAATTTCGTGACCAGCAACTTCTTCCAGAATTGAATTTGTAAACGGAATGGGGAATGGATCCTTGATGGTAACTGCATTCAAGCATCTGAAGTCTACACATTCTAATCTGCCCACCCTCTTTCTTGAGTGATATGACGATGGGCGAGACGCATTCACTAGTTTCTACCTTGAATATGATTTCAGCCTCCAACATCTCTATCTCCTCCTGGACTTTGGCCACATAATTCCTATTCATTCTGTATGGCCGTTTCCTCACAAGACGTGCCCCAGGTATTAATGGGATCCTATGAACACATAGTTCTGGAGGGATTCCCTTCAAGTCCTTGTATGTCCAGGCAAACACATCTTTGTATTCCATGAAGATCTTGAACGCTGTTGCTTTGAGGACGGGATTGCAATCATCCCCTACTAGTACTACTCGAGGGTTACTGTCTTCACCCAGATTTAACTTCATGGATGGTTCCTCGCACTTGATCTTTCCGTCGGCTCCAAAGTTGTGAGCGGGTGTACTATCTATCTTGGCCGTTCCCTCTGTATATTTCCTTCTTGGTCGTCATTTCCTTCCAATTTGTCTTCCTTCCATTATCTTCCATCACCTTCTGTGTCTCTATTCACTCAAGAGTTCTCGCCGGTCTCCTTTATCGAGATCATGTTACATTCTGGCTTGAAGAACTCATAGTCTTCCATCTGCCAGTGGAAAAGCCCACTAAATGAATTAGTTTCATCCTCAGAACATTCTTGCAGTTTTAATACTCCTTCCTCATCAGGTTCCATTAGTCTTCTGCCAACTGACTCTCCTTCGTCTGTATCGGAATCTGATGCCAACTCTTCGCTTACAGCTTGTGTTCTTAGATCTATGACGATCTTCTTGCCTTTGTTCTCTATCGACAAGGTGTTCTGTTTCCAGTTGTGGTTGGCCTTGGCGGCTATCAGCCACCCTGGGCCGAGTAATGCATCATACGACGCATTCTGTGCTGTTATGACTACAAAGTTTAATAGAAAGGGTTGGGTGCCAATCTTCACTTTTTGAGCCATTAGCACTCCCAACGCTTTAATTTCGTGCTAGTCTGCTCCCACTAACTGGAAATTTTGTGGCCATAAAGTAGGTTTTCCCAGGCACTTCCATGTATCTTATGTCTTCACTCCGGATCCTCCGTCGATTATTGTGTTTGTCAGGTAGCATCCATCGATTGACATGTGTACGACAACTGGACTCTTTCCATTGTCAACTGCCAACAGCATCGGGTTGATGACTTGTTCTCCCTTCGGCGGTGGCTCCACTATGACATCCTTGTCTTTTGTTTGCCTGCTTGGGTTTCCTTCCATTGCCTTAGAAATTGCCATCCTCAGTTGTGGCATGCTTTGTAGGAGATCTGCCATCCTGACGGATATAGTGGTCTGCAACACCTGATTCACAATATTCGTGGAGACTCTGGTCGTACGGTGGTTATTTTTCTGTTCTTCCCTTCTGTTTCCATCGCCATCTCCACTTCTTTTCTGGCCTCTCGGAGTCTCTCCTTGGTTCTGGGGTCTGGATAAGTAGCCTTTTTCCATTGTGCTCGGGTGACAGCAAGGATCTCTTCATCATTTTCCTCGACATTGATAAGGTTCACCCCTTTCTGTTTTGGGCAATCTTTTTCTTCATGATCTCCAGGCCCACACCACTTGCATAATGCATTTGTTTTGTTCTGATTATTGTTTGGGCATTCCCTTGCAAAGTGTCCCCATTCGTTGCATTGTCGACACTATATCATGGGTCGCCCCTTGCTGTCGTAGTGTAATTTGTTTTTGGGGCTATTATTGTTACTCCTGTTATTTCGATAACCTCCAGGGGATGCATTGGGACTATTCTAATGTTTCGGGGGGTGTAGTCGGAGGGGTTGACGATTCTCCTTGTGTGAAGAGCACCTAAGTACTTCTTGCTTTTAGATTAAATGGGCATTACTTGATTGAATGTCCCATCACTTGGCAGATATCACAGAATAGCTTCTTTGGACAATTTGCTTTTATGTGTCCTTCCTGTTACAATCGCTACACCATAGTTCTCGCCCTTCTTTGGTTGTTTCTTTATTAGCATTCAATTCTTTCATCATGCGGATCATATCCTTCCTTAGTGCCTGGATGGTCTTTGACTCACCGCCACTGCTGTCATCACCCGTACTCTTATCGTCCTCGGTCCTTCTCTTACTTCGGGAAGATGTCTTGTTCTCGCTTTCTATATCCATCGCTCGATTGTATGCTTCGGCATACGATGACAGTTGTACGACTTTCATTTTTTTCCTTAATGACGGAAGTAGTCCTTCGATGAACCATCTCTTCTTCAGTCCGTCCGCTAGTTGGGTTTCCAATTTTCCGAGCAATTCCTTGAGCCTCCTATTATATGCTCTCACGTTCTCATTTTTTCCTTGTCTGGTGTTGTAGATTTCCGCTACAATCTCGTTATCATCTCTTAGAAGCTTGAATTCATTCTGGAAGGCTTTCTTCAACCCATCCCATGTGGCCTTCTGTGCTGCCTCTAGATCTGTGTACCAGTCAATAGCTATACCTCTTAGCGTTGTTGGGAACACTTTACCCAATAATCTTCATCTTCTTGTCCATTTGCCACCCATATAGTTTCGCATGTCTTACAATGCCGGACAGGATCCTCTGACCCGTTCCCCATGAACTTCGGCAACTTCTACCTTTCACTTGCTGGTGGAGTCACCATCTTTTTCCTGGGGTGCCCTCTCTGTGTCTTTGACCCGATTGGACTGGTTCTATTGTGCCGTTCCGGTGTCTTACTCACACTGTCGGCCACGTACGGTTTCTTCTCACGTCCGTTCTCAGCGTCCTTTACACTTTGAGTCACCTCTGGTTCTCTCTGGTACTCCCTCTGCGCAGGGGTCTTGGGCTCAGGTCCTCAGTTCCTCGGCCTTTCGTTTGAAATGGACAATGCTACAATATGACGTATACTATCTTCAAGCTCTTCTGTGAATCTTTTTCCATTTTCTTTTTCTTTGTTTATTGGTGTTCTGAAGTCTTGTTCATCAACTCCCCCACTGTGAAACTCGCCAATATCTTGATTTATTTCTTCATGTCGTTCATTCCTTTTTTCAATAATCTGTTTCAACCTTTTTCTACGTTCTTCTTGTTCTCTTAGTCTTAGTGATTTTCTCAATATTTCTTTAGGTGTTTCCTGCCCAACTGGTACTTTATTCTTATCCTTATTAAGCTGTATGGGCATTACTGTGCTTACACGTTGTTAGTTGTATGGTGTGCGGCGGCGATTGGCGTGGCACTTTTCCTCCTCTTGTTTCATACGCTCCTCATACCTCCTGAGTACTTGTTGTCGTCGCAATTCTCTGTCTCTCTCTTCTCGGAGGTCTTGGAGCGTTATTAGATTCCTTGCCAGGAGTCGAGGGATACGATTCAGAAGGTTGTCCACTTCACTATTGACATGCAGGTTTTCTTCAATAATTTCCTCCAGAACCTCCTTGCGGATGGATTCGTTCCTTACGTACTGCTCGACTGACAATAGCCATAGGTTTACCAATTCCCGCATTAAATCATCTTCTTGGCTCCTTGGTTCATTCTCTTCCCTATCACTTCCCTCACGTTCTTCTTGAATTTCTTGTTCTATTATTTCTACTTGTCTTCTATTTTGTAATTCCTCGTCGGTGTGGATCGATTGCCCCATTATGCTGCCATCTTCATTGTGTTTTTCTCGACCCTAAGTACACCCGACGGTTTGCTCATCCTTGACGATACCACTTATCCGACGGTGTCTGACGACTCAACTTGTCATCCGATGGTCTCCGACAATCCAACTTGTCATCCGATGGTCTCTGACGACTCAACTTGTCATCCGACGGCTCAACTTGTCATCGACTTGTTACCCTCGACCCGTTTTCAAACAGGAACGGCGCCAAATGTTTACCGCAATATAGTGTGTTTCACAGAATATGAAATAACCGGAAATAATGAAGTAGTAGTATAGTGCATCACACGAACAGAACAAAATTACTCAGAATGGACCATTGTATTCATTCATTGATTCATAGAAAACATAACAATGTTCATGACAACAACATACATATCTCATTATAACTCCGATATCTCCATATATTAACTATTATCAAATCACACATATCCCGACTACAATGTATTGACGCTCTAAATACTCATCGCCAAGGTTGGTTGTGATGCCAACCGATGGTATCGACTCAAAACCACCCGACCAGTCGGTTGGTACCGACAACTAATTACATTATTTATTCACTTAAACTAATTTGCTGTCTACAATTGAGATATGAAGATGTTCGTACTTGCAAGAGTTGTACATTGCTGAAGGGTACGATTGGTACAAGAAATCAATATAGATGTTATATAAACAAAAAATTGCATGTGATATTATTGTTTGCAATGGACTTGTTGATGATTGTTTTTAGACAACTCAACAATAGAATAAAACACTAAGTATCCTATTCTCTCTTGAATAAAATCTCTCAAAGGCTGAGCTATGTGATCCAGTGAGACAACTTCAAGGTTCCTTATTCGTGATTTGCATTGGATGGACTCAGTGATTTGATGTGATCTCGCTGATAATCACAAAGGGACTTATGCAGACTTCTTCTTACTTCATTCAACTTATTTCTCCTTTCAATGTGGATGATGCATGTACAATGCTTCAATAATAAAGAAAAGGAAAAAAACGAGGATTTAGAGAAGCTAATCTAAGGTCAATGAGGCAATGATGATGCATGAATAGACAAACTCCTTAATCAACCTAACTCCATTTCGCCAAGAATGCCTACAACTACATGGAGTAGGTGCAATCTCCTAAGGATAGCGAATGATTTTCATATCACGAAAGCTCATATGAGCACCCATTAAACGACGCAGTTCAAATAAGCATCCACAACCGAACTTAAGCAAATGAAGCTCAGACTAGCTTTACACAACACTTCACCAACGATGAATGTCAAAAGCATGAGCTAAGAGTTGATCAAATATTCAATACATACATGCATTACATCAATGAGCTACTAATCTACTTCTAATCTATTTAGAAACATCTCTCCATTTCATCAATATACAAGAAACCATGTTATTTCACAAAATAACACTTGACACCAAGCAAGCTCCAATGTCATTGCATTAATCTTGAGAAATATTTACAACAATCTTCAAGTACTCTCAAAGAATTTTGAGTCTCTTCCTACTCTACTCTACTACTAGCAAACTTCTAACTATCTCCTACAAATGAGGCAACAAGGCCTTTATATAGAGTTCCAGAATTACAATGAATGGCCTAGATCAATTCAAGTAGCTAAGGGCCCAGATCATGCCATCTCAGCAGGTAGTTACAACAAATTGCTATTTTTAGTATATAAAGAGGGAACAAAGGCACATTTTCCAAGAAGATAAGGATAAAATGGAATCTTCAGAGCATCTTCCACGTAGGCGTCCTCTTTGGCTTCTTGCTTGTTGAATGATATGGCAAATTGTGATTGGTGAATAATATGTATATGCCATGTAGGTGCCACCTCGGTATATTCCCAAATTGCATCATCTGTGTGATGTCTTCGAATATGATTGCTTTGAACTTGAATGCTTGGGAATGTATCTTTGTTATCTTGCCTTGTTCTTCTACAAGTTGGATGTGTATGATGCATGTTACTCATTTGTCTAACTTTGTGGTACTTCTTCCCTCGGCAAGATGCAAGTTGATCTTCTGTGATGCTTCTTTGTAGAGAGTAATGTAGATGATGATGCTTCACGGAGTAGGAGACCTCTCAGAGACTTGAAGTTGAAAGAACTTGAAGTTCAATGGATGAATGTCTTCTACAATGCAGAGGATGAAGTGTACTTGAAGTGATCCCTTGAAGTGGTGTTTCCTCTGTAGCTTGAAGGTGATTCAGGCGCTTGCTCTTCAAATGACTCCTTAATCCAGTCCACACTCCTACAATATAGAGAAACAATATCAATCACTTTATAACATAAAAAAGTCACTTTAAAAATGTAAATAACCCTCCTCCAATCTAGGTGCACATTTAAGGTTCTGGAGGTGCATTTGTGCGCCTAAGCTTAGATAACCTTATATTTGCTATTTTTATGATTCAAACAATTGTGAATGTCTTAAAATGTTTATCCTCAAGGAACCCAGTCAAAGGTGTCATTTCATGTATTTTCTTCCTAGGCACTCATTGAGGTGTGCAGGAAGTGAAAAGTGCACCTAACACAACTGGCCTTGTTATTTTAATGCTCTTAAGCAATTGAAAACGACTTAGGAAGCTTCTATCTCTCAAGTGCTCATTACCTAATGTAAATTCATGCATTCTTCCTAAGGCGCAATTTGAGGTTTGCAGAGATAGAAAATGCGCCTAGGATAATTGGCCTTAGACTTGTCACACTTATGATGCCAAATGATTAAGCATGTCCTAGAATGATCATCCTTCTCAAGCTTTCACCTTATGATATCAACTCAGGCATTTCTTCAAAGGCGCAACTTTGAGGTTGTAGGGACTAAGAAGTGCACCTAGGAAAATTTGAGGCGCAAATTGATGATTAATCAAGTAGAAATTGGCGACTTGAGACTTTGTTATTTGACATCACTTAGGCACCAAAATTGATCTCTGGAGATGTAGAATTGCGCCTAGATCTAATTAACCTCAATATTTTGAAAATTTATGAATTCAAACATGCTTTTCCTTTAGGCGCAAAAGTGAGGTTGTTCAAGTGGAAATGTGCGCCTAGCTTCTTTGAGGTAATTTTTTGCTAAGTTTATACCTTCAAGGTGTCTCCAAGTGCAAATTTGCCAATGACAATGAGGATTTCTCAAGCTCTCTCCTTAGGCGCTGATTTGTAAGTGTAGAGAGGCAAAAGTGCACCTAAATCTGTTGTGTTTATGCTCAATTTAATGACTTCAAATTAATGTATTGATGTTGGAAGACCCTCTTGCTTCAAGATATGATCAAACTTAATGGTTTCATGCCTTTTTTGCAAGGCGCATGTTTATGATTGTTAAGGTGTGGATTTGCGTCTAACATATTTCCCTGTGTTCTTTCAAGATTTCCCAAGTCTTAAACACTGCAAGATAATCCTAGGCGCCAATTTGCATCTCTGGATGATGTTTCTCTTCCACCAAACCTAGGCGCACTTTGGTGTTTGAAGCTTAGGCGCATATTTCAATCTCAATCCTAGGCGCACTTTTGGTGCTGTTCATGAGTGGATTTGTGCCCTGAGTTTTAGAGTCATTTCTTTGTAAATCTTTCAATGTTTGAAGCATTTGGAAGATCAAAATGTCAAGTACTATAAAAGCGCCACAAATTTGGAATGATTCGAAGCTTGTTCTCTTCTAGGCGCACATTTGAGTCTCCACCTTAGGCGCATATTTTGGTTTGCAGAGGTGAGAAAGTGCGCCTAACTACTTAGAGCAAATTTGTGCCTAAGAAATGGAAGTCCCTAGGGTTACGTATATTGAAAAATATATTTAAGTATAATTTCTTATACTTTAAATATTTTTCAATATACTTTCCAAGATGTTTGAGATAGGTCTCGGATCCATGGGATATAACATGCAAATTCTAGAATTTGGGGGATCCACCAGATTTCAGACTTAGCCAAATTTCAGGATTTTCAGGATATCAGACTTATTCATTTTCAGGATCTCAGGACATACATCAGGAGATTATGGTTTCCACCACGAAGCTATAGACTCAAACACCACTGATTTCATCATGAAAAAGTGCTAAGACATCATCCAAAACTAAAGAAAAGCACTGGAGCTCAAAAAAAAGGGGGGTCCCCATTTGCAATGGGGCGATGTGTGATTAGGTCACAACCGGACTCAGCTTTCAAAACCTATTTAAAGAGGAGTAAATGCATGCTTGAGACTCCTGTAGATGTTTCCGCACCACCATGTCTGTACATGCTGGGATGGATCGATTGACATCAGAAATTATTGTGCTACTCGTGGCTTCCTTTGTTGATTGTATTTCATTTGTTATGATTGTGAGAGCATTTTGAGAGTGTTAAGCAATGATTTGGGGTAGTTTCTTGATTGCTATGACCATGTCCGTACATATACGGCCTTTCCAGCTGAAAAGAGTCGATGCATATTATTAATTCATGTCAAAGCTTTTACATTATTCTTTGTTTGCTGTCTAATTTGGGGGTCTAGGCGATCATTATGGGCACATTATACGGTGGTTTTTATTTGTGTTTTGCTTCAGCTGTGTGAAGTCAGCTTCCTTATGCCTTACGATCCTGTCAGTAGGCATGAGAGCTTTTGTTATAAACTGATCTCTGTTATGGCAGATTCTTCCTTGTATGGTGTTGTCTAATGGCTGATGACATATTGGAGTGGATTATATGTATTATTGCTTCAAAGTGAATGTTTAACTTATCCCAGATCTGCCGTACAACATGAGAGATCAGTTCATGTTACGTGGAGTGTGCAAAGGTTCATTGTGCTCTTATATTGCATTGATAAACTCTGTCTAGTGATGGTGTCCCCTTAAAATCAGTTTGTAATTAAATCTGGGCAGTTTGTTGAGGGTATATTGATGATGATGTTCAGTATTGATTGGTTGATCATCTCCAGGGCAGCCATACAGGGAAAAAGGAAACCAGGAACAGTGATACAATTCTGATCAGCAGAGTTCATTCCACGATATCAGCCAGTGGCATTGTGACTTTGTGCTAGTTGATTTCATATTGGTGCAGGATAAAGGATAAATATTTGTTGCCATGACTCATACAATGCTATGATGATGATCTAATATGTTATTATGAGTAGTATGCAACTTGATGCATCAATTGTAATACTTCTTTATTTGCAAACACATATTTTAACCCCTGGATGGTTCAACCACCAGTGAGGAGTAATTGAACTTCTTTCTTCTTTCTACCCACTGGACAAAGTGGCGAATCCCCACTGAAAAGTGGATGACTTGTAATGTTTTCTTTCATTCTACCCACTGAAGAAGTGGAGAACACCCACTGGATAAGTGGATGATCTGTATCTTTATTCTTGCTCTCATACCCACTGGAAAGTGGTGAATTCCCACGGCATAAGTGGATGCCCGCTGCAGCGGAAGAATTGTATTTTTTCATTGTGGCATAATTGCTTAGTGTAAGCCAATCACTGTATGCTCTCACCTTCCTATCCTGGGATCTGGGTGATCAGAAAGTTAGAGGCATTTAGTTGGTTTTTATGCAATTGAGGATAACACTGACATTTAGTTGGTTTTTATGCAATTGAGGATAACACTGTCATATCCTTGTTCATTATTTTTTGAAAAAATTGGGGTAGCATCTTACAAAAAATGCCTAAGTAAATAGGAAGCAAAATTGAATCTCCACACAAAGTAATATGTAGGATGATACCATAGATTGCAAAGATGTCCAATCTCAAGGGGACTAAGGTGCTCTTTTAAGAAGCCAAAGTTGAAGCACCACATGTAAGAGTAATGTATTAAATCAATACAGATGAGTTGGCCTACCACAAAGGCTTAGTTATCCTACGACAAGCAAAAGATGAATCATTACTTGTTAGGTAATATTTGTATCACTTCATTAAGATGCATGAGAAGTACTTGCTTAAGAGCTTAGGATGGATCTCAATTTTTTAATTTCTTGGACATAAATGATGATTAGAATTTGGAATGTAGCTCTCCCATAGGCTATGTTCCATGGAGTTTCAGAATGGGGGGGCAAGGGGATGCAAGGATGAGTTTTGGGGACAAGGGGACTTTGGACCAAAGTTTGTTGACGACAAAAATATTATATATATGTATATATGCTAAAAATGCCCAGGTTAGGAACTTGGGGGCATAAAAAAAGAGCATTAATGCTCGGATTCTAGTAACACGAAGTTCACCGGATCCACCCATAAACCAAAAGTAATCTTGTCATCCCTTCCCAATGCATACATGAACATGCTAGAACATTCGATACAACACATTCTATATTTATATAAGATTTTTACATGGCCATTCTAGACTGTCGAGAGTTAGAGTTATAGCAAGGCCTATATTACAAAAAGTAGATTGCTTGACTAGTTTTACAAAATTGATGATTCCGACCCCAATTTGATTTGATCTATGAAAAACACTAGAAGACAGAACACAGACTTTTCCTTGACTTTGCGCAACATATACGAAAATACAAGGACTAGTTTGTAGTGCGAGGCTCTTGGAATCGTCTTTCTCATAGCATTTGATGTCATCCACCTTCATTTCAACATGGAAATTAATATGCAAAACATCTTTTATTATAGACAGACACCTAAATAATTTACCATGATTTTTAATAATAGTGTGGTGGTGCTCCACAACACAGTCCATATGGACCTTTGCTTGATCCTTGAGACCTTCAAAATCCTCATGCAACAAATAGGTGCCAGTCGCCAAAGATATTCCTTCTGCCAATGGATCGACCAAGGTCCATAATCCTCTTCAGCATAGCCTGTTGGATCATTATGCAGTTGTCTCCATTAATCTCCATAGCCAGACCCAAGAGCTGTAGCATCCACACGTGCAAATTAGGATTTGCCAGTTCCCTTGTGATATAATCTACAAGTGCTCAAACACCTTGCTAGTGTTCAATCTACCAACACCCAGGACAGCTTTTGTTTAGTCTCAACTTCCTTTAGTAGCCTTGTGACATGTAAAGAACCCTACTTAAATGACTGAAATATTCTCGTAAATTTTAGATAAGATTTCTTGCACAAATCAATGCAAAACATCAACACAAATCACAATATATGAAAGCCATCAAACTCCTTGCATTCTTATTGATTGAAAATGGAATTACATCACAAAACACTCTGCTGTCATGAAATTGCAGTCACTGTATCAGTCATATCAGACTTGATATCATCATGAAAATGTGTGCCAAATGCCTTTTACAACATCAATGATCATATACAAACAATAGACAATGGTCCTCAAGTTTGGAATTGATCACTACAGCCCTGGAAATGCAAATATAATTGACTGATGTAAATGAACAGCAGGCTGTTATGACTGCTATAGATGTCTATTTCGCCCAGCCAATGAGAAATCTCTTCAAATGCCTCAAAACACCCTCCCAAGCCAAGCGATGGGAGTATGGATTGTCTTTATGCACCTTGCAACTCCTTGTGACCTTGTAGACTTGTCCAATATGCTCAAAAAACCCTTGATAGTGATTCCAATGGAACAAGGGCTTCAATATGATATCAAATACACTCCAATAGCTCTCCTAAACCTGCAAATTCAAGCTCAATGGTGAATATTTGAATAATATCACCTCACATAGAGTATGGGGTCATCACCATACAAACACAAGGAGTCATCACCTTGCAAAATGACATGAAAATCGGAATTCTTAGTCAAAAACAATAGAGTAAGAAACATACCAATGCATCAATAGTTAAAAATTGAAGTCCAAGAGCTCTGTTTATCCTCTCCAAGGATAGGCGTTCCTCTTCTTTGGCATTTTGGAATGTAGCTTGAGTTCCACCAATGAAGAACAAGAGTCTTGAAACATTTTAAATGAATTGCAAATATAAACTCAATCATTTAAAATCAATCTTCAATTATTTTAAATGAAATATAACTACTCCATATGGATCGATTCTCTTAGCAATGGAATTCTTCTTGCATAGGCGGCGGTTGGAAATGCTTGCATACAGACATTTAAAATCCTTCATTGATCATTTAAAGTCTTCAACCTAGTCGATCCTTCTAGGCTGGCTGAACTCTTTGATATATTTCATTTAATTTCCTTCAAAATGAGTAATCAATCCATACCATCATGGGCGATTGCATTTAAAATCAAATGCTTGTATTTAAAAATGACTTTTAGCCTTGGCCACCGATTCCTTGGTTGGCATCAATCATTTAATAACTTCAAATGCTTTTCATTGGAATCGATTGATCCTTATAACTGTTGGCACTTCATACAATGAACAAATACATTTTTAAATGCATTTACCTTGGGCGAATACCTCCTCCTTGGCCGTTGGAACCAATGGGACCATGTTCCAATGTATTTTGTACTTCTCCAATGAAATACCATCTCACATGCTTAGTCGACCATTCTCGATGATAGCTGTTGGAAATATTTGAATGAATTTACAATAGCTTGGTTCTATTCCTCAACATGGGCGATCACCTTATTCCATCAATAAATCCACAAAATTCGATTAAAAGAAAATGTAATTAAAGATTTAATTCTCATAATCTATCAAATCAAATAATTGAAAATACAATTTCAATATTGCATTTTCTAAACAACCCAATAACATACTAGTTGAGCCAACATTCCGGTTCTCCATGTATAGAAACAAGCTCAAACTAGAAAACATAACTTAACTTAAAATGGGGACATTACATGACACCATCGACCTTTTGTACACCAATGTCTGATTTGTACACCTTTGCAATGCCTTTACCGGTTCTTTGAATTGAAGCACAACTTCCTTCAAGGGTCAATTTTAATAGGATTAAAACCCAGTTTATCATGAGCTCGTTTCCCTTGCATGCCTCTTTCCATCGTCCATAAAGGTTGAAGAGTTAAGAAATCCTATCAAATCTTCCTCCAATGTTGTAACAATGATGGTGCTGATGTAATATGAGCTCTTTTAGTTGTTCGTCACTTGCCTTCATTGACCCATAGTATCCAGTGGCATCATGATATGACAATCATGGTTATAACCACCCAATCGCATTATCAAGTACCATAGGATTAGGCTTGAAGATCCTTCACAAGTAGGGCCAAGCCCTTGTTTGGGAATTGGCTAGAGCATCTCTTGCTATTAACTCTCTCCTCCCATAAAAGGACTCCCTAATTAGCAGCACAATCCGCTATTGCATTTGCTTCTCTCTTGAATGGTTAAGTGAACATTGTTGAAGTTACCCAACAATTCTAGTTGTAAGAAATCAATATCTTTAGTGACTAGGTGTAATGTCCCTTGCTAGAACATTTCTTATTTTTGCCCTAAAACAATAATCCTAACTCAAAATGATAATTGCATTACATTTATAAGTATGACTTTATTAAAAATTATGAATTTTAATATAATATTCCATATTTGTAACTTATGAATAATCTTGAAAATAGAACTTATCTTGATTTCTGTTATAATTTTCCTTTAAAATGGCAACTATTCTCCTTAATTGATTTTCCCTAATATCTATCCAAGTTAGGGGTTTCCGTCCACTAACTTTCTAAGAGAAGTTAAGGGGTTTCGTCCTTAAATCTCTTAATTCACCTTGGAGGGGCTTCGTTCTCTTTGGCTGTAATATTCACTTGTTCCATGTGATAATATTTATTCCCAAAATTGATGCCTTCTCTCATTGAAATGGCCTCCCTTTTATATCTTACTGTTGAAGGAGTCACAACCTTTCCCATACAACCGCTGCCCTTTGAAGGAGTCACACCCTTTCACATACAACTGCTGCCCCTTGAATAATTATAATTTAATTTTAATTTAACTAATCTTTATTCCCAATCGCAAGTATGATACTAGCTCCACTTTATTTAAATATTATCTCAAGCGATTATGATATTGGCGCCACCTTCCTTAAATATAATCTCAAGCCATTTCTCTTAGTTGGCTTGGGGATTATTATCATCTCCTCTACATAATGGTGGGCTTCAAGCTGCGAACTGCAGACCTCAAAAACTATCATTGCTTCTCCCGCCTCTTCGAACTCTGTCAATTGAGGAACTCCTCTTCCAATTTCATCTTTATAATCAATGATATTCACCCACCCCATTCGCAGCAAGGCTTCTTCGCATGCTGTTACTCTTTTCAGACTTTGTGATGATGTCTAGATTGCATGGAGTGAGAATATATGATCATAAGTAATTCTTGTGAATCCCCTCATACTTTTGAACAATTTCCAGCAGAATAACATTATTCGTTGTTCTTTTCCTTCCCATCTTTACCTTTACTTAATACTTTCCTCAGCGTATGATCGTACTCGATTTGATTTCCGTGTCTAGGTGGGACTGGAGATATTTTTATTTTCTCTTTGATATGCTTAGGGTTTGTGGGGAATGGATGAGTTGTACATATGTTGGGCTCCATGGTTTGAAAATGATATTTGGCTTGCACCTGGATAGAGGGGACATGACAGTCCTCCCGTCCCAAATATTGCTTGTCCTCAAGCAATGACACACCAGGATGCTCTTGGAGTTACTAGGATCCCAAATCAACCTTGAAGATTCGTAATTCCAATACATTGATCCTCCTTGGGATGTAATTAGCTTCTGCTCCGACACTCAGATATATGAAGAATTGAAAACTGTGCACCAAGTAACGCTTCTCTCATTGTCTTTGTTATTTCCGACTTTGTACTACTATGATGTCCTTGGAGAGTTGTTGTTAGTATACTTGCCTCAACCAGACTACCAATATAGTTCTTTAATGTCATAAGGTTGATACCATCCACTAAAGTACGAGGACAATTTATTGCCCATTATTCTTCTGGCTCGTGTACTTGTATTTCCCAATAACTCTCAACAACAAAACCCAAAATTGGAAACTGGCAAGGTTCATAATTTAAGAGGAGTTTTCTCTCATCCTCGGAGAGAAGAAACAAAAAGACATCTTGCAGCCCTGCAACTCTTTCTTCCAACTCCACCTTACAAGCATCAAACAAAAGACCATTATCAATCATTTTTTCTTGTACTTCCTTATTTATGTCAGTACACTCTTTCAATGTATTTTCCCAATCATTTTGTTCTTGTCTTAGCTTTGTGCACATTTCTTTATGTCCTTCACTTAATACTCTTGTTTCATTAAGCTCAGTTTGCAGTTCTGCAATTTATCTTTCTAAATCCACTTTACTAGAATTCCATATTCTCTTATCCTCGATCATCTTTGCTTTTATTTTTTTTGCCCTTTTATTGCATTTTCTTGACTCATTTTTATCATTTCTATGCTTGGCGCATAATTCCTCATGTTTCGGGTTCAACACCTATCTTTCATTAACTGCAGAATCAAGCTTATTTTATAGCTTTACAATTTGTCCTTGCATGTCAGTCTTACAAGCATCCCTTGAGCATCTATCTTCATTATTTTTTTTTGTAATTCCTCAATCACATCATTGCATTCCTTCACCTTATTTTCCAACTCATCTTTTTCTTGAATACATAACTTCTTATGGTTCTCACTCAATACTCTTATGCGAATAAGCTCATTCTTTAGAGCTGGATTGATGCTTTTCATGGTTTCCTTACTTTGTATAAGAAAATTTTATTCACTTTCTCTAATTCCTCTTGGTGTCTCTATGCCTTCCATTTCAGCCTCATGACATTGGTTGATTATAATTAGATTAGTGTGAAGTATGGCTTCCATTTGATTTTTATTAGCCCAAGCAACCTTGTAGGTGAATTTAGGACCAGCTATTGGTTGACTCTTTTGTGTAACAACCAATGTGATGTTTTCTGCCAATGCTTGCCTTCCTCCCACTTATCTAAAATGTAAAATATAGGAGCATGATAATTATGTACTATAGCTGGTAGTAGCTGTCTTGGAATAGTGGTGAAGCCAATTTCTTCTCTTCCATTACCAATGATAACAAAAGGATCTTTACTCTGCAATAGAGTCCTTTCACAGATAGGTGGTAGGAATATGTTCATCTTGTTATAACTCAATAAACTAATTGCTCTCTTCTGTATGAGCTTAAATGCACTAATGTGAGATTTGTGGGGTGATGTTACAAAGGTCCCATCCAATAAATACCATAATAAGAAGATAGGAAATTCTATATCATTGTCATTTCTCATAGCAGCTAGGGAGCTTTCACAAGTTACTCCTTGTTTACAAATTTCCATTCTAACGGGCCATCCTCTCTTAGGTGGTTGATGTATGTTATGAAACAAGATGCTCTCTTTAATCCAAGTGTTATAAAATTCCTGCTCATTCATATATTTGGCATTATGTGTATCTTTCAACTATTGTTGGGAAACACTTATATTAGCAAGAGCACATGTATTCTCATCAGTAGATTTTGACCTTGAAAAAGAACATGAAAGATTGTCTTGATCACATTGAATGAGATCATACGTTGTGATGATCTTCTGCTTTCTCATTTTATTTTTACCAACGATCTTAGGTAATGAATACAAACTCTTGATTGTCACAACTAACATCCAAAATGATAGCAAAATGTTGTTTCCTTTGCCATGATGAATTGTAGGAGTGTCGTGATTACCAAGATCGCACCCCTTTGTGCAAAGACAATTCCGTATTTGAGTAAAGGGATCTAGATGTCCTTTACTGCAAGTCGTATCGTTCACTTCTTTTAGTATCAAATTCCTCGGGGTGACTATATCTATTTAATCTTCAGGTGTGGTGAGATGACAACTTGGTGAATGCGTCCATTGTTCTTCAAAATGATCACCATGAATTTCAAAATTAGAACCATCCCTCCTAGCTAAAGTATGGATATCCTCATTTGCAAAAAGTGAATTTGTTGATATATCCCTAACATCTTTATTGTTGTGACTTAACATCCCTGTATTATGGCTAACCAAAGTGTTTTTCTCAAATGTATATTCATTCACCCTGCTACTTTGTATATCCATCAATGGCTCACTATTTTGAAGTTCAAAAGATAGAGCATGATTTGAGGCATCTTCCTTCAGCTTGAATTCTTCCCATTCATCAAGTGGAACCCCTTTTGTCAGACCTTAGACATTTTGGTGACACGTGCCACCAGTGGAAACCAATAAAACATCTTTTCCTACCAAAGAATTTTTATCTTCGACTTCCTTTTTAGATTCTTGTTTTTTTATTATTTCCGCTACGTGTCCTTGTGATTTTGATTCTAATCTTTCTTCTGTTGTCACTAAGGATTCTTTTGGATCTTGCTCCTTGGTCTCTTCCTTAGCCATTTTTCTTACGTATTCATGGGATTCAAAAGAAACATTATAAGTTTGAGGACTTATGTCCCTATTCCTTTGATAGATCCATATCATTAGTCCCTTTCCCCCAACACTTTGATATCCTAGAATTTGACAAATACAAAGTAAAGGGAGATCCCGTGATCACGTGAAGGAGTTCTTCATGGCATGTGAAGAAGTTTCCTACAATGACCACTACCTCCTTTGCCTCTTTCCACAAAGCTTGGGAGGAAAAGCACTTGAATGGCTCATGCATATCCCCCTAGCACTATCTCCTCTGTTGCTGATTTGTCGGAAAATTTGTTGCCCACTTCTCTTACAATGTGGAGCATGAGATCACTATGCTTGATCTTTGCAACAGAAAACAACACAATGGTGAAAGTTTTGATGCTAGGCCTCTTTTGTTGGGACATTGGTAGTAATATGTAAGCTTTTGGTAATCAAGTACCTCCAAGTACTCATCCAAGGGAATAGAAGCTTTCACATGATCTGACAAACTTTGATAATGGTTAATAATTTTAGGGGCTTGAAGTTTGTATAATAATTCTTGCATAAGATCCATGTCTTCTTCAATTTGTCATCCTTCGAGTCTCTTTGACTAGAATGTACCAACATTTTAGCTTTACCTCGCAGGTTGGCATGATCAAAGCTCTGATACAAATTGTAATTTCCCTTTCTAGAACATTTATGATTTTTGCCCTAAAACAATAATCCTAACTCAAAATGATAATTACATTAAATTTATAAATATGACTTTATCAAAAATTGTGAATTTTATTATAATATTCTAGATTTGTAGCTTATGAATAATACTAAAAATAGAACTTATCTTGATTTTCTGCTATAATTTTCCTTTAAACTTGCAGCTATTCTCCTTGATTGATTGTCCCTAATAGCTATCCAAGTTAGGGATTTCCGTCCACAAACTTGCTCAAGAACAATCATTGGTTCTCCCGTCTCTTCGAACTCCGTCAATTGAGGAACTCCTCATCCAATTTCATCTTTATAATCGTTGATATTCACCCACCCCATTCGCAGCAAGGCTTCTTCACATGCTATTATTCTTTTCAGACCTTGTGATGATGTCTAGATTGCGTGGTGTGAGAATATATGACTAGAAGTCATTCTTGTGAATCCCCACATATTTTTGAACAATTTTTAGCGGAATAACATTATTCGTTGTTCTTTTCTTCTCCATCTTTGCCTTTACTTAATATTTTCATCAAGGAATGAGCATACCCGATTTAATTTCCATGCCTAGACAGGATTGGATATATTTTTCTTTTCTTTCTGACATGCTTAGGGTTTGTGGGGAATGGATAAGTTGTACATATGTTGGGCTCCATGGTTTTAAAATGATAGTTGGCATCAGGCTCCTGGATGGAGGGGACATGACACTAGGCCTTGCACAATCCTCCTGCATGTAGCTGATTATTAATGCTGAATCACTTTCGACCCAAAGCTTTTTCTATCCAAATTCCATTGCCACCTTCAAACCAAAGGGCATAGCTCTTGCTTTGGCCATGTTATTCGATTCCTAGCCAAATTCGTGGCCAATATACACGCAAGTTACTCCATTAAGTCTCTGAAAACATACCACCACCAACTAGGCAAGGGTTGTCTTTGCTTGCTGCATCAAAATTCATTTTCATGCAACCATCTTTTGGGGGAAACTACTTGATTTTTTTGGGGACTGGTCGCTTGTGTCCAAAATTTGTAATGTCCCTTTTCGGCGCATAGCCGTTTTGTGCTCAAGTAGCCAGTTTACAAGTCTTCCAAAGGCTAATTGGTTAGTTGGGGAGAACTCCAACGTTCTTGGAGAAGCTTTGATTAGTTTTGTGGAACAATTGTTCTTGGTTTTGAGTTTAGTTGGTTAGATGGAGCCTTTTGATGCTTTCAGAATCGATTTTTGACCTTTCGGGTGCTCTCCAAACTTCTTGGAGGAGCAAGCTATTTTTAGCAAGTCACTCGGTTGGCTACGATCTTCATCCTACATCTTCAGTATCATCTCAGTATGATCAGAGTTTGATTCCAATGCGGTTGCAATGCTTTTCGCAACTTAGGTAAGCTATATTGTTATTATTTAATTATTCATTTATGTTATCTAATGTTGGAAATATTAAAAGGGACAACTAAGTGTGATAGCTCATTTTAAAGGTATTGAAAAGTTATTTCAAGTGGATGCCTTGGAAAAGGGACTTTATTCATGGGAAAATGTTATTATTTCTCAAAAAGGTGAAAGTGCTCCATAAACTTAAATATTTTTATTTATAAAAGGAGTTTTTGGAAGAAAAAGAGAAAGTAATATTTTATTGCTCTAAAAACAGTTTTAAAAGGAGGTTGAGGGCTCATTGTGAGGGTTGTTGATGAATTTGATTTTGCTTCTATAATTTGAGGGAACATGTGTTCTGCATTTTCTTGAGGATGAAAACCCTCTTGGAAATATTGGTTTCGGTGGTGAAAGATCCCCCCTAGCTGGTTGTGGTTTCATCTAGGAGCCACACTTGTGCTGCAATGAAAGGATTTGATGTGCATTGAAGAGTTTCATTTGGTTTGATTTTAATTTCTAGTTTGGAGAGTATCTGTTGTGTTTTGGGGTTTAGATGAAAATTTTGGATTGACACCTTGATAATAAGGTTTTGCAATGATTAAAAGAGTTGATGGGCGTAAGTTTGTGCTAATCTTTGATTTTTAATGGACTGAAAATATTCTAAGTTGCGGGCCGCCTTCTTTGGGCATACTTTGGGAGTTGTTTATGTTTTTTTTTGATGTTTCTAGACTTCTCCTTGCTGGCCATATTACTGTCATACAGGGCTGCACCCATAGATATGGGCGTGGGATTCCTAGGCTGAAGCACCATTCTTTTTGGTGACTTTCCAGCTTGTTTTGAGACAAATCAGTTCGGAAGAAGTTTGGAGCATTGGAGACTAGGGTTTGAATGCATTTTGCAGAATATTGCTCTGCTGTTACAGTTTCAGACCTGCCTTTGACAGAATTTTCGGTAGTTCAGTGGGTTTCAATGAGATTTAGGGCCTCTACATCAACTACAGTGTTTGAGCAGCAATGGGTATGATTCCTTGTGTTATTTGAATGATTTCTACATGATATTCAGTGTTATATCAGACTTCTATTGGCTGTTATTTTATGTCAGACCTGTGTATAAGTGTTTGACAGTGATTTTCAGTGCTACTTCAGTGTTTTTGTGTCTTCTCCATCATCTACTATAGCTGTCCTTCACTTGGGTATGATTGCTTCTTGATCTTATATGATTCACAATGATATTACTTCATCAAATGTGTTGCAGCAGTGTTTTAGATTCAGAACAGCAATAAAGTTATTTGCAGCTCATAATTATTGTCTTCTCTTTCAATGGTTGCAATGATAAATAATTGTAAAACACTAGATTGTAGCACCGACAGCGCATCTGCATAGTGTGCATATCATTCTGTAATCAATTGGACAGTGTACCGCTAGTTCGTATAGCATATTCCACTTACAAACCCATTTTGACATTGAACGAGCTTATCTACCATTTTGGTCTTCATACAAGCTTAGACATTCTGCTAGGGTTCATCTATACACATTGGTCCTATTGAATAACTTGTTGATAGGTCGGCTTCGCCGCCTTGCGTGTGTTTCTGGTTGGCTTGCCGCCTTGCATTCTGTCTTTGCATTCAATCAGCTAGTTGTGGCATTCAAACACCGTATGCTTTCACCTTGCCCACCTCGGGATTTGGGTGATCAGAAAATGTATCGGAGACTGCCTGTGCTTTGATTTCAGTTGAAATATTTTTGAAAAAACTAGGGTGGTCATTAGAAAAATACATTTTGTGTAACCAATGCAATCTTGGCAAAACTATTTCTCAACCAATATTCTTGGGAGTTGTGATGAATACTTCATGATTTCGATGTGTTACACTCTCCAATTTTTGCGAAAGGAGTAACCACTCAATCCCAAATGCATTCCACTGGTTTGGATTTATCTTTGAATATCCTTCTATTCCTTTCGAGCCATATATTCTAGATAACCATAGAGGATAGAAGTTCCCAAATCAACTTAAGAGTCGAGCTTTTAATTCTTAATTTACACTCTTTGAGAAGATCCACTCTTTGAGAAGATCCAAGAGACTCACAGGTGTGTCGAGTAAGGAGTTTCACTTCTCCATTGCCCAAGTCCACTGCTTCTCAACAAATATGCATGCAATAAAAAGGTGTGCACTTGTTCTTTCATCTTGTTGATAGATTACACATTGAGAGGGGACAACCATCTTGTAAATATTTAGCTTGTCACTAGTTAAGATCTGCCCTTTAGTAGCCATCCACAAGATGACATTGGCCAACCATGGTTCACCCATATCCTTTTCCTTGTAAATGGAGGCATAGGGCCATTAGAGTACGCAAGGGAACCATATGCTAAATGCACAATAACCTGAGCTATAGAACACCTACTCCAAAATAATTGATCCTCTTGATTGGTCCAAGGAATGGGTCACTTAAGGTGCCACCACTTTTTCAATCATGCCTATATTTTAGGGGACGTTGAGGACAATTTGATCCATTCCTTATGTTCATTTTCGAACTCGATATAGTCACCCACTTGTGCCCCTACTACTTTCTCAAAAAAAGTAACAAGCTGGGCAATCTCTTCCTCCTCACACAAAGAGTTATGCTTGATCCAGGTTGCTCTGTAAGGGGTAATGCGGTCCCCCTTATTGGATTTCCACCTAAGATCCTTGGCCACTAGTGTTCTATGGCTTTTCAAGAAATTCCATATGTTGGATCCCAACGGCTTTGGGGCTTGAAGGAAGACCTTGCTATACTGATTGTTGTTGATATACTTAGCATTTAGGACTCTACTTCAAAGTCTATTTTTTCCATATGTATTCTCTATATTAATTTCATACTAAGGGCTTTATATTTCCTTCTACATTCTCTAAATCTAAGATCTTTTTCCTTTTTCTCTTGACAAATGTGGTCCCACTTGACTAGATTTAACTTTCTCTTGTCTTTAGTTTTGCTCCATAAGATGTTTCTTTGTATATTGGAGATAGCTTTGACAATCTTGCTCGGAGTTTGAAAGACAAACATTACATAAATAGAAATTGCATGTAATATCCCCAATGGGATCTGCCCTAAAATTTTCTGATTTTATTTCTGCTCAAACCCTAACTCAGAATTTTGATTTTATTTTCTGATTTCAAAACAATTATGACAGCGAACATACAAGTGCCAAACGATGACAAATAAACATGCCAAATGATGCTACCAATTGATAATCATATCAAACATGTAAACCACCATGAAATACACAAGATATGGCATCCAAATTCAACATATAAATCTTATTTTCTGAAGATAACTTCTGCTGTTACAAATCTGAGTATATAGACTGAAAATTACATCAAAAGCATGGGTTAAACATGATCAAATAAGGCCCAGAATGCTGCTGTCCAAATCAGACCTAAACAATAGGTATGTACATACCAAATGATGGCGAATGAAGCTGAAACAAATCCTCCAAAGGGCGATGCTCACAACGAATGATGGCCGCTACAAGTTAGGGTTTGGAATACCCTCCAATTAGCGAAATCACCTCTCTCCAAGCCAAATCGCCCTCCTCCAAAGGTGGTGCTCAACTTCTAGGGTGAAACCTAGTTCAATATCAACACAAAGACCACCAACAATGCTGCTCCAAATCTGATCTGCAAGTCTGCATATGCAAATTCTCCAAACCTCCAAATGTCTCCAATGAAGTGCAAATAGAACTCCATTATGAGTCCTCCACAAGATGGGCTAGGTTTTCATCGAACTCACTGTATTCACAAGGGTTTTCGTCATTGGAATATAGCCCAACCAAAGTTGCAGCCGAAGAGAAGAAACTCCAAAATACAAATAAGATATGAATGGATGATCAAATGACTCCCAATGATCTTTATATATATAGCCAACCTTTTCTCCAACTTCACCTTGGCCAACCTCTTGGAAATATCTTTTATTTTATTTGTTTTTTCCTTCTCCTCATGGCCGACCTCATGCTAGGCATGCTAGGCGCCCAAAACACAAATAAAATATTTTATTTTATTTTTATCTTGCCTCCAAGTGGAGCGAACGACTTTTGGCATTTAATATTTCATAATTGGACCTCTCACTAGGTCGTCCTCCTCCAAGGAATATTATTTTGATTTATTTTATTTTTTCCTTGCAATTACAAAATATCCAAAGGCATTTCCATCCTTTATTTTCTCCTTTTTTTATTTCTTTTTCTCTCTCCTTGGTCGCTCACCGGTAGGGCAAATAATTTAGTTCATTTTGAATTCACCAATAAGCTCACAAAAATATATCGAGTCATCTCTCATCATCAATTTGCCCTAATAAATTGATTAAATATTACATTTAATCAATGAGATTCTTCCGTTAGCTCTCCGACTTAGCCTAGGGGAATAGGATAGGCAAATTGACTCCATCAGTTGATTACTCTGGAAATGGGGACATTACATTGCAGAAGGGGAAATCTTAATAAGAAGGATGCAACATACTAAGGATGACCACGTGCCTTCCCAAGAGGAGAGTTTATTCTAAATGTGATCCACTAAGGCTTTCCAATCATTCAAGCAGGCCCTCTTATCAACAAGTGGCATGCCAAGACAAGAGTTGGGCAATGCTGTGTGTTCAAGTTGTAGGATTCTGCAAATGATATATTAGTCCTCCCCAAAGTCTTTTAAACAACATGAGGGATATTGGTGAGAGTAATTCGATAAAACATAAGTCTTTTTGTTGGATCACACCAATATTAGTAAGAACTCTTCCATCTAGTGTAGTGACCTAATTAATTTTGTTGTATTGCCTTTTAATGTTGGAGAGAGATTGATGTTTTTTGTGTTTCTGTCTCCTTTCAGCTAGGATCAAAAGCCCTAAGCGTTAGTCCCTTAAGATTGGCTACCATGTTGGAACATTCAAAGGATGTAATGTATATTAGGTCTAGTTGTGCTATTCAATGTGCAAGTCCGTGTAAACATTGTTGGAATCCAAATGATAGCTAGCATTAAATGTTTCTAAATAATATTTCATGTATGTATTTCCAAATATCATGGAATTGCCCAAATGGGATTCACATGTGGTAGTTGGAGGCACATTTGGGGTGGATTATTCCTTTGTACGCTTGACAATATTGATTGTAAGGGGAATTTAATAGGCGACTACATTGGTAAGGCATCCTTGGCCACTTAGCATGAAGTGGAAAGGAATCTATGACAATTTATGATGTTGAAAGATGTGTAAGAAGCGTCTATGACATTGTAAGATGTGTAAGAAAACATCTATGACGATGTGTAAGAAGTTGATTGTCTTATTTGGACTTGGGGAGTTACTGTTTTGCTTTGTAGTGAGCTGTTTTGGTCCTCTTGTGAAGTTGGATGACTAAGTTAGCAGGATGAGTCAAGAACCTTCTAGAAAGTTGCTTGTAACTTAAAGACACGTCATACAGTGTCCTTGGTGGTTTTGCTTGGTTGGTTTTACTATCCCAATGGTTTTATCTTTCGTATTTTGTTGTAAATTGAGGGCATGAGATAATAGTTTTACATCACAGGTTGAAGCAAGGTTACTTTGCTGGAATGTTGTTGGATTGACTGCAGGTATAAGGAGATGAGGTTTGAAGGGAAAAGCTGAGTGTATTATGTATTCTTGTATTTAAAATTAATACAAGCTTGTATTTTATTTGGTGGTGGGTTTTTAATCTAAAAGGGTTTTCCCACATATATCGATCTTCTTCATTTTGTGTACATGAGATAATAGTTTTACATCACAGGTTGAAGCAAGGTTACTTTGCTGGAATGTTGTTGGATTGACTGCAGGTATAAGGAGATGAGGTTTGAAGGGAAAAGCTGAGTGTATTATGTATTCTTGTATTTAAAATTAATACAAGCTTGTATTTTATTTGGTGGTGGGTTTTTAATCTAAAAGGGTTTTCCCACATATATCGATCTTCTTCATTTTGTGTATGATCGTGTGGTTGTTATAATTCTTTGTTGCTGCTCTTATATTGCTGATTACTGATTTATTACAGCCTATCGAATCAAATTTGGTCACTAAACTAAGCGTTTTATTGTAACTTTGAATCCAAATTCTCAACAATAGATTCAAACAAGGTTTTTCATGGAAAAAGGAACACAAGAAAAACCCAACATGTTGAGGCACACGAGGTGCCAAGTTATTATAAAAAATAGCACGATTTGAGTTGGATGAATAACGATGTCTATGCCCCTACTATACATAGTTGACATTGAACAGAACTAATCATTTACCAGTCTTGGTCATCTTAATGTGACTTACCAATGTTACTATCATGTGAATAGTAATAGAAGGTAGGCTTATGTCAGTGGTACACAACATCCTCTTAACATTTATTTCGTAAATACCACAACAGGATAATTGTTCAAGGCCTAAAGCAATATACCTAGTGATTAACACAAACCAATGTGCCCACATGACTGGCGGAATTGAGATCACAACACTATGCATTGCTTGTGCTGTTGTTGAGTAACTCAGTTCGATAAGAACGTGAACTTTAGAGATCATTTTCAGATGAAAGATTTGGTTTTAAATTGACTTCTGCTCATTCAATAGAATTGATGGCATGCATTATTATGAAATGTGTGGGAATTATGTGGGTTCCAAAAAGGTGGTAGCATTACATTTCTGTTTTTATGAATAAAAAATTGATGTTGATTTAGTTATAATTGCTATTTTTTAATATTTATTATATCAGAAGATTCTCTTCATTCGCTGGATGTTGGATGCATGTAGATTGTTGTAATTAGAACTCTCTTATGAACCTGAAAATCCTAGCTAGGCGACGGTATCTATAACTGAACCTTCTTCAAAACTTCCAGAGGGTTATGACTAGTGTTTTGGGGATGGCGAGTTTTTGGATTTTGAGGAACACAGGGAGGGGGTTGACTAATAAAATAATATTTGCATTTTTTAAAATAGCTCTATATTAATGGAGCTAGCTTAATGGTGGGTGAGTCTATGAAATTTTGTACCAAACCTTTAAATGAATTTGTTTTTAAATTCCACGTGAGATTTTTTAAAAAATTTACTGTGATATAACATTGTTACCAAGCCTATAAATGGAATTACTTTTAAATTTCGTCAATTCTTTTAATAAATTTTACTTGATGTATCTTTTAGGAGTGGTAAGAATCTGGAAACAAGTTTCTTCCATTGATAAATCAGTTTGAGAGTATAGTACTTATTTACAATTCATGATCCCTTAGGCTACAAAATTAATTGCTTGTTAAAAGGGGCCTAACGATGGGAGCAGCCCAGTATACCAGAAGTTTTGAACTTATTTAAGTGTTTAGCCTTGAAGGAAATGCAATTTGAATAAAGAGGTAGTTGTTACAAACTTACAGCAGGTACATCGCCAGCTGTGTGGTTGCAATATTTAGCCATTACCTTGAAATTTGAAAATGTTTCGTATTTTCCTTGCAAAGGAGTATACTGGGGTTTTTGTTATAATGGCCTTTTGTTTTTAATTATAATGTTGGCTTCTCCCATAAATCGATATTTGCAGATTTGGTGTGGACTTTAGAATAACCTTTTTTAGTGGTTTTGCCTTTGAAAATTTCCGTTTAACTGAACTGAAATTGTGTATCAATTGTAAGCATAAGTGATAAATGTTTGGATCATATGTATATGCCATCCTTGTGGAGATTGTTTTTGATGCACTATTGGTTTTGGACGACCTTCGAAGAGAGATAAATAATAAAATAAGACCTATTCCTTGAGCACTTGATGGGAGTCATCTTGGAGAGGATATAGAAGAGTAAATCCAAATTTTGGGTGCCTAGAATTCTCATATTGGGTCGGCCCCAATTAAGAGGAAAAACATAATGCACTTTCCTAGGTCGGCTAGAGTACATGCAAAAGGAGGTCGGCCCTTGAAGTGGAAAAAAGGGTAATAAAATAATGTTATATTTGCTTGGGTCGGCTAGCATTTGAGGGAGGTGAAAATATGTATAAATACAAGTTTGTTTGGCATTTGCATCATCATTCATACACACATTGATTCGACATTTGAAGTTAATCTCTTGAAGAAGGACTTGGGACGAAAACCTCAAGTTCTTGGAAGGAGTTGGACGAAACCCTAGCTCTTTCTTGAGGAGGATTCTGTGACGGGAGTTCACTTGCACTTCATTGTTTGGAGCAGAATTGTAGATCTGATTTGGAGATTGTTTTTAGGCACTTCTTTAGTGTGAATTGTTCCTCTTTTGTGGAGAAGTTGTCCCTAGCTTTGGAGCGCCTTCATTGGAGGAGAGCATCTATGTTTTGAAGGCGATTTGTGAAGATCACATTGCTGATTTAGGGTTTGAGCACAGCAGAAATAATTGCAGCAGCAGAGCAGACTTGAGCGCACCACTTTGAGGAGGTTTTTCTATTGCATTTGAGCCTTGGAGACTTAGGGTTTGATGCCCTAATTTGAGCAGCAGCATTGTTTGTGGTATGTACAACATTCATATTTAGGGCAGAAATTAGGGTTTTTGCGGGCTGCCCCAGTTGTTTGTTCAAGTCTGATTTTTACTTCAGAAATTAGGGTTTGGGCAAAAATATAAGTTAGACATTTTGGAAGATCCTAAAATTCGAAGGTGTCCGAAGTATCTCGTTTTGGGATATTACAGTGACATTTTTACTTTTTTTTTGGTCAAGTTCAATAGCATGGTAACACTCCATGGGATCATTGTCTTTGTCACTTTCCTCTAGCCATTGTCATCACTGAGATGTTTCCCCCTGTCTTTGAAACTCTAAGAAACATTGTATAACTTAATATTCCTCCTATGTTGGTATTTCTAACTTCGATTTGTATGCCTTTCGAAATTTAATTTGTGGCAACCTTCAAGGGCATTCTTAGTGCTTGTTTGGATGATAGAGAAAGAAGCATTCTAATTTTGAATGTAGATTCATTTTTGTTGCAATGCAAAAGTCTAGCATACCTGATGAGTTGCATCTCTCATCTCATCTTTTTGTATATATGATAGATGTGCTATAAATGATTGTTACTTTTTCCCTATTATTTGATCTTTGTTGTGGCATGTATTTTCAATGATCTTTTTTTTTTGCATTTCACCATATTCCTTTAAAATATATCTTGGAACTATGATTTGGACTTTATTGATGATTGATATTTGGCCTCCACTAAGTTTGGGATTTTTCTTCTTGTTATATTGATGCAGTAGAGGTAAGGGGTCAAACACAACTTCTCAATCACTCAACAAAACTCAACAATAATTTGTTAACAACTCATTCTTTTAGGCATTCTTGACTTACCTTGCAATAAAACATTTTGAGAAACCATCAACAAAATTACCTTGGCAAACTTTGGCAGACTTTGTACCAACTCAACATATGAAATACAGTCTCACAAGCGCTTCTTCCAGCTTAGTACCCTCAACAATAGCCTATTTTCCCTTATTGACTGTCCAAACTCCTAGTAGCCCTGCTCAGAGGCTTTTTCTGGCACAACTTTCTCTATACACATCAAAACCAAAAACAAATTTACTTTTCAAATACCCTTTTTCCTTTATTCATAACATACTCCATTCTTGGTGGCACCTGTTTTGGTAACATGTCCTTTAAATAATGACTGGTAATCTGAGTTTAGGCCTAATTAGGTCTCATTGGGCTGGTCACCATTAGCGTCTTTATATACACAACAAAAGAACTTTACCAAACTCCAATAAGGTCTTAGAGACATTCAAATTATACATCATATTCAAAGGTTTTCAAATGGTTTCAGACCACCCAACACAAGGAACACAAATTCCATTAATAGCATTTATGATAAAGGTTGTCAACAACAGCAAACACAGGACAGTGATCCAAATTACCTCAACCAACGATTCTTCAATGTCCAATGTGAATTTTAATAACATGAATGACTTCTTCTTCTATGAACTCCAAGAGATTTACAACTATTTGACATGAAACTTCAAATATATGCACTTTTCAGTCTTATTTGGTGACTGTCACAGTCTGAAACTCAGGGAAACAGCACTAGGGCATCATCAAATCCTATACAAACCTTGATCATTCTAACTAAACCCTTGACATATGAAATTGTAGGTTATTAGACATCATATCATCCATTTGTGGACTCTTCATCACACAAAACACTCAGGAAACATTGTTTAAATAGCTTTCTGCTTACTCTATTTTGGGGTTTTGACAGTTTTCTGAAAAATCACAATATCTATCTCAAAATAACATCAAATTGCATGAAACCAACTTCAAATGGAAGTTGATTGACCCAACTATCACTTACAAACGATTTGGCATGAATTATTGCCATACAGGACCGTACACCATCAGTAAACATCCAAATTTCTGTAGAAACATGCATAAAACAATGATTTTCTTTATTCAATCCTCAAGTCTCCATCATCCACATGTACCAAATGGATACAAGGCCTTTTATAGGAATTACAACATGTCTCTACAAATTCTAACTACCTTTCAACTGCCCAAAACTGTCTTTTGAATAACTTGACTGTTGGCATTCCACCAATCTGCCTAATAACTTGACTGTTCTTTTCAATTTTACAACTTTACATTTTGCAAAAAATGACAACTTTTTGGATTGTTTAGCAATATTATGCAATCTAGACCTAATCACCTAATAAGGCTCTTTACAACATAAAATGGTCTATGTGACCTTAGTTAATAACGAAAGTGACCAACATGAAACCTCATTTGCATAAGACAGTTTTGGTGCTCCTGCACCATATATGAACGGGTGGTTTTGTCTTGGTTTGTAGAATCTAGAATTATCAATTCTCTTGCAATATCTTTCTATATTAACTTGATTCCGATATCTTTCTATTGATGACTTTCGTCTGTTATTAGATAAAAACTTTTTATATGGTTGTTGGGAGTACTTGTTATTGAGAATTTTTCCCTAGGTGGTCAAATGTTGGTTAATAACCTCCATGCTCATTTGATGCCAAGAGTTGTATTGAAATCCTTGATTATTTTTATACCTATGCCCTCACTTTGTTTACCTTGGTAGATGTCATCCAAGCACAACAACATGTTAGAATGTGTCGTCTTCCTCTTGCCAAAAGGATTTTACTTGAACTTCCACTATTTGCACTTGGACGCCATTTAATGTTTTGAGAGGGGTGAATAGATATATAGGCACTGATTTTAGAAATTATTTTAGGAGTTGTACTTTTCTAGGTAATGGGAGGTATTTCATATTCCATGAGGTGTAGATTTTTTATAAGCACAGTCCATAGACCTACGTTTACTTTTCATTGAATTGGAAAACTTGGATATGTCATTAGAAGGGTGTCTTCTTTATATCTTTGGAGTGATTAAATTCTTGATAGGGACATTCGCAACTATAATTATAGATTCAGTTTTGGTGATTCTTTGCTTTGTTGCATGATGGTATCAAAGCAAAATTCCTATATCATTTTCTTTATTTTTGCTTTGCTTCTTGTTGAGTACATGATGGTGTTATTTGCAAATTGATATCCCATATATATGTTGCCACAATTTGAAGTTGGTAGTCAATGTATTTTCTAATCATTTTGATTTTGGGCAAGGTGTCTGAGGAGTATTTAAACTCTTGCGTTGAAGAGGTATAGGATCAATTCATCTTGTCGTCTTCATCCTTGAGTTGTCTTAAAACAAGCCCCCTTTGGTACATTGAGGAGTGGAGAAGAGTGAGGTGCTCACACAATTCCTATCTAGTTCAAATATTGCTCGCTAAATCCAAATTGTCAATAGCTTTAAATTGGAAGTCCTAATTGCGTTTGTCAGAAGCTTATGACATATTTAGTTTGAAGAAAAAAAACTCTCGTTAAGCTATATTGCTTTGGTGAGTGTATTAACTCTTAAACAACCATGTCTATAATTTGACACTTGGAACAAATTCAAACTTTTTTGTGTGTGATTACATGAAGACGCAACTTAAGCCTCGAGACAATAAGATTGGTGAATTTTTAAGATCACATTGTAGAGTACAGTTGGTCAATATCGTTTTAATTCTAAGGCCTTAGCTATATTGGGGATCTCAAAAACTTTATTGGGATTACTTCATTTTCAATGAGATGTCAAAAACTTTATTAGATTTGTTGAGAAGCCATCAGGTCTAGGAGCTTTACTTGAGTCAAAAGCATTGTTTTGATCTCTTCTTTGTAGGAGTTTGCAATAACGTAGCATTATCTTCTTGGTTTATAGTCTTGGGCAAGAGCTTTGGGAATTTTTCTTGTGCTTTTATATCCACATAATCTCTTTTGTTGAGGGAAGGGATCTAAATTAGTAAGTAGCATGTATGGATAAATTCTTGACAATAAGTAACTATTCTCCCATCTTCTAGAATTCTCTTTGGTTTGGCATTGATTTCGTTTTTTTAATACAAATTTGTGGAAATAAAGGCACACATTTGAGTCTCTTTTCTAAACCCTTTGTGATTTTGCTCTTTATTGCCAAAAATGGCTTTCCTTGTTTTTGACTACCAAAAATTGTATGATCTCTTCATGTTCCTGTTCCACTAGTGCCACATTGAGACCCATCTTCAAAATCTGATGAATAATTGCAAGCTTGTTTTGTGCTATTTTGGATTATTCTCAGATGTTATCAATATTTTTTGTGATCCACTCTTAAGTCCTTTGCCTCACTTGTTCTAATTGTTCGCAACTTTTTACAGTGTTGGCTAGGATAAAAGGGGTTAAATTACAGCATTTGTTGACAATGTTAGTGAAGGATGGATGACTAAGCCAAATAAGAATGTTAATTTGACGGTTTGCTATTTTGATTTTCTTGAGAGATAAATGTGATAGTGATTGAAGAAGGTGGTTGAGAGTACTTTGGCTTTGACATCTAGGTTGGGCCGTATTCATTTTTTGGAAATTATTATTTTGTCTAGCTTTTTGGCACTTTTCTTCTATTTCTCCAACTGTCCAATCCATCCATATAATCCATGTCAACTAAAGTAGTAGTTGTAAATGTTCCACGAGTGCTTCAATTGTTTGGTTTACAAAAAGTTTTTGTTGATGGGATAATTGTTGTCATGGCCTATAGGAGACACCTTATCTAGGTTGGGGAAATTTAAAGTGTCGCACTCTCAATGTGCTCCCTTGCTTCGTTGACTTTGGTAGGTTTACTTGTTTCCTCATGGTGGAGGGGTGAGCGTTGTGGAGTATGTTCTTACCTTCAAGTCGCACATCTCCCACATTTGACATTTGTGATTTCCTTATGCCCCACTAGTTCCCACTTGTAGATAAAGTTGCACATGCCCCACATTTGTGATTTCCTTATGCCCCACTAATTCTCACCCCTTTCACCTAATCTCTCCCAGCACATTTCACAACACTATACACACTAAAATCCACTTTGACGTTGATTACACTCTTGATTATTTTGTCCATCACTCCCTTCTTTTGCTTATGTTCTTCTCCCTCTCTTTTCCAACTTGTGAGTGTACTAATTTGCACCTTTCAATGCGACACAAAATGGAATAGATGTGTGGTAAAATTGCTCTTCAAATTAGAAGGGGAAGCTCCTTATAAATTAAAAACTAACCTAAAATTACATAATATGTACTTGTAATCTACAATCTTTACAATGAAATTTGGAATGGTTTGCCTTCATGTTGAATAGAATGTAAATGTATATCTTTTTAGATTTGCCTTGTGTAAAAGGTTGAAACGCTCTTTCAACACAAGGCAAAGGATTTTATATTTTTTTATTGAAAATAAATCTTAAGGGTAGACGCTTGCATTGTTCAACTAAATGTAGAGACCAAACAATACAAGTACACATACAGAGTTGAATAGGCTAACACATACACGAACATTGTGGTAAATCAAATGTAGGATTTAGTATAAGGTTGCGATGTACACATTTGAGCTAACTTGCAACACAAAGCTTGCAAACTCATCAAAGCAATTTAACCCTCAACACACATACATAGACATCTTAATGAACATTTATAATCAAGATATTCGTAATAAATGTCATTGAGTTAATAACAAATTCTAGATCACAATAATACAGAATACTCGAGGAATAACAACTCTAGCAATATGCAAGCATGAGAATTGCTATTGATGGATACCAATAAGTACAAAAAGGCACTTATTAGCTGATAGGCTTTATATGTGAGCATTATAGTGCTTGGAATTGTCTCACGCCATTAAAAAAAAATCATGGCAGAAATATGTGGGGATTCACGCCGTAAAAAAACAAATCACTGCAGCTTTTATATGTGAGCATTATAGTGCTCAGAATTGTCTCACGCCGGGAAAATTTCTGAAGTCATCCGTTTTTCTCACGCCTGGGAAAAGTATCTTTGATGCATAAAATTTGGGTCGATATAATTCAATTGCCTTGGTAGATAGGATATTTGTCTTTGCAGTAAATGCATTTAAAGATAAAATCCAAATTCTTTCTAGTAAATGCATATGCTGGCAGCCATTTACTATACTGCCTTTGATCACCGCGAAGGTTGTGTATAAATAGCCTCCAATAGAATGACAAAATAAAGCATTCAGTCTGTTTGATCGATGGCATGTGGGTGACAGTAAATTTTGTTCATTTGTACATACCCAATGGCGGAGAGACCAAGATAGCCCATGGGGAAATCCTAATGAAGAAAAGCGCCAGCCTCGTGCTCACAGATGCAATGACTGCCTGGAGGACATTATACAAGCAACTAATCCAGTCTACTCATCTCTTTTAAGTTTTGTCACACAATTCTGTCCAACATTTTAGATTGACTGAACCATATAATCTTCTACTTCATCATGTTAATAAGATACTTTAACATGTTTTTCAACCTGGGTTTTGATTGGAAATCTCATTGATTTACAGGGTTTTCTTTTTTTTCCATTACATTGTTTAATGCTTTGTGCATTTTTGTGAATTTAAGGAACTCTGTGCATACAAGTGAACTGGACCCATTCCAAGGTTTCTTGGGTTATGAAATGCAAATAAACCCTTCATAATTTTTTCCCCTAAAGTTTGATCCTAAAGATTAAAAAATAACATTATGAATTAAAATTTCACCCCTTTCTGCATTTTCAAGCAAGAATAATATCAAAATAATCTAGGAAAAGTGCTGGTATTAATTTCAAAAAAGGGATGAAATGATTTCGTGTAGTACCAATGTAATGAAATGATTGGGCATATCGTGTAATCAAGTTTCAGTAGTCATTGGGAGTGATAATAAATGTAAATTTTCATTCCGCTAAAATTGGGGTAGAAGAGACTGGAGATATATTAAAATCCTCCGCTGCTGAATTTCTCCCACCATTTTTTCACTTATAGTTTAGTTTTTATTTATACTTCTGGAGATCCAAAGATATTGGAATAAATCAGTGTGTTGAGAATGGCCGGGTCTTGGTGAGGGAGGATTCACGGATCCGAGTCCTAATCAGGCTGGGTGGTCTACAGCCTCAATTTGCAGACTTGGCTGAGTCTGAAAAAAATAGAAAATCAACCTGACATTTTAAAAAAAAATATTAAAAACATTTTAATTTTGTTTTCATATATATTTTTTAATTGATGAATTTTGTCCAGTTTTGGCCGAGTTTTTCCAGAGAGTTAGAGTCTGATTCACAAAACAGCTTACTGAGTTCTTGCCAAGTCCGAGTCTCAACATTATGTTTTACTTTTTTTTCCCCATTATAACGAAGAGATTGGGAGAGAGATTAAACTTTTACCAAAATAAGGGTAGAAGAGGCGAGGGACCAAGCAATTTCTTTGCTGCCGAAAAACTGCTAACCATTTTTTTTCGCTTGATGTTGTGTTTTTTATAAATACCTTCAGACATGTTGGGATAAACAGTAAAGTGCATTTAGAATTTTATATAATATCAAACATAGAGTGTTTTATGAGTGCAACTCCAAATTTGTTTTGGTTATATATATATTGTTTTAAGTGTTTTGAGGCTTCCACAGTACATAATTCCAAATCCCCTCCTATGCTTTCACCTCATTCTCAATATTCCATTTGTTTCTCTATCTCTTCCAGTCACTCTAGAACTAGGGGCATATGGAGTTTATATATTTTTGTATGTAATAGGATGGCTACTCCCACTTTGGAGCTTGGTCACAGTAATGAATTGGTGAAATTGAATCTAACAAATGAACTATCATATAATCAACCATCACTGTCAAGACTCGATCCCAATTGTTGGAAATCAAAATCATAGGTGTGGTGTGGTGTGATAGTGTGATGTTGTGAGGGCGTGAAGGCAACATGTGCAGAAGAAACAAAAAAGATTCACAAATAACCAGTGCAGGCCAAGACAAAACCATCCATGCTTGGTAGATATGACAATATGCAGTTGAATATAATGACTAAGAACATGAAGGTCTGTAGTGAGAAAGGGCAGAAATCACAAGGAAATGTTTTAAAAGCATCAGACTGCATTTTAAAGTCACCTCTCCTTGCCAATGTTTAACGACACAAGAAAACAGATGCATGATTCAAAGCAAGTAGAAGCTGCTAAAAGCTAGCAAAAATAGTAAGCATATGGGTGGCATATAAATGCGAGCATGGTGCCAAAGTAATAGCGAGCAAGTTTCTACAAAATCCATGTGAAGCTAACTGAAATAAAGCAACACAAAATCATCCCAGATGATGCACAGAAAAATCAGAGAGAAAACTGCCAATGCAGCAAAAAACCTTAAATGAGAGAACCACTAATCCAAGTCACTCAATGAGAGAACCCAATATGGCATTTAATGAATTGCTTGTGACAGTAGCTTTTCTGTTATGAGCGGTAAGGGCGATTATTTTATTGTCTGTAAATGCCAAAGAGCAACATCAAAATGCCCTGAGCTTTTAGAGTTCTTCTTGTGTGATTGCTTCCATAGTCTACTTGAGAAATGGTTTCCCACTTGGGAAAGAAAAAAACTGTAAGCAAAGAAAGGTTCATAGAGCAGTCCAAAAATTTCCAATCGATTACATTTTCTCCTCCGTGACCTTCAACTCAGACAAATTGATTTTGCAATTTTTAGGTTATTATTAAATGCCCACTGTTTAATGCTAGTAGATGGATTATCTAATAAACACGCATTGTTGAATGTTATTATGTAATTTGGAAATACCCAATCTATTGTCTATTTATGTTCTCTTTCTTCTTCCCTAGATATACCAAAACATTTAAAAAGGCAGTAATGGTTTCAGTGCTTTATTTTTTTTAAGCACAAAAACTAAAGTATGTTTACCGCGATTTCATTTTAGTTTATAAATATCAAATATTTGGAACAACCACATAGGGTAGGGGACATGTACCAAAGACACTACATGTAACTTAGCAAAACCACATAATATTTATAAATATTAAATACAAAAATTGTCAAGAAGACAAAAGCTTTTGATCACAATATAATTTTCTTGTAAATTAATAACTCCAGCAGCCCCAATTTGGTCACGCTTCACAATGGAAAATGTGGATATCATAAGGCAAAGCATGGTAGATGGCATTGCAGGTCTTTTCACAACTTGAATTTTGCATGTTGTCTGCCATATTTAACATAACAAAAATATAAAAAGACTTACAAAATGGAGATCTTAATTTTCCCTCCTCCTGTAGTTCTGTTAGATCCTTGTGTTGCGTGACAATTTTGTGACCAAATTTCAATGCATAGACAACACATATCGATGTATGTAAGGTATTTTAGTGCCATAACATTCTTTAACTGAAAGACAAAAGTTTCCACAAGGCTAGCGATTTAGCAGAAAATTACCAAAATGACCAAAACAAAAGGCCAACTCAATTTTATGAGCTCTCTGAAGTAATCTGTCCACGGCCTTGCTTATCGTGGTTATCAAATACTTTGGACATGAGGAAATAGTTGTAGAAAGTGACTGCTGCAGCAGTGGAGAGGGAAAAGAGCCGCAACGCCCATCCCATACCACGGAAGGCATAAGGCAGCATCAAAATAGTTGATCGGACTGTTGCAATCATCAAATGAAATGCTCAGAACTACAACTACACTTTGGATTTTAAGCTTTGTTGCTGTCTCGATTCTTTGGGATGCCTACGTTCCCTGTATTTAAAGCACAAAATGTGCAATGGAAATTTGGGCGGTGGAAGTGCAGTGTTATCCACCTCTACAAATCTAAAATAAGATTTGACCTAGATTTGCATTTATGAACAATAAGATTTTCATGAGGTAATAAATACAACCATTGAAATCTTGTCACTTGAAAATCTTTTGTAATCCACAAATCCCGTCAGCTGTAAATAGTTTACGTTGAACTGAGAATTGTTTTCAGGCAACTAAATAATGGTTGAAGGTTGTGTTCCTTGGTCATGCAAGATTTGAGGTGAGCTGAAAGGGAGCGGGAACAAAAAATAAAAGAATCTCGTAAGTTATTTGCTTTCAACGGTTTTCCTGGAGTATCCAACCACTTTAAAAAATACGACGTGAGACAATTTTCCTAGCATTTGCACCCATAGGAGGTTCAAGGAATATGCGGATAGGAAAACCAATGAGTTTCAAAAAAATTCTGGCATGAGACAATTCCGAGCACTATAATACTTTTTCAAATCTCAGTGTTCCAAATGTTTTCCACTTTGAGGGTTTGGTTTTGACAAAACATTTAATTTAGCTTCAAGGACTAAAAATCTTTCCAATTGTTCACAAATAAAAGTATAAATAAGGTATAATCATTTACCTTATAGATTAAATATATAAATAAAATATTAAAAAGTGTTTAGTAGTGACAGTGACTTATAAACAACATTTAATTATCTATTTACATCAACCAATAAAAAATATACATCTATTCTTATTTTGTGAATGGGTGACATTAGAAATGGAAAATAAAATCATAAATATTTTATTTATTCTTTATATTTGTGTAATAGAATATAGAATTTGATTTAAAATATTGATGTGATTTTTTTTACATAGTTAACATCTATAAGTATTCTTGATTATTAATATAGACCATGGAATATTATGTCTATAAATATTGTAATCATCCTTGTGCTATGATAATAAGCTATAAAAGAATATTTATAATTTTAATGGTTAAACTTGCCCATATCATTTCTAATTTATGTATTATTAAAACATTGATTCTTACTTTAAATTTCCTATCGGCATATCCTTGAACCTCCAAAGGGTGCAAGTGCTAGTTTATATTGTTTACACACAATTGCATGAAAATAAATAAATTAGACTAATTGCACTTCTACCCTAACTATAATTGCTTGCGTGCACAACAGGGAGCAGAGATGCAGTGGATGCGATTGCGCATTCAAGAACTAGAGGGTCAATTGGCACAGCTGACAGGCAAGCAGAACAAGAAACAAAGTATAAAGTGTGTGCCTACAGTTAGTGGGCCTACTGCCGAGTCAGAGCATAGGGGTCCTACATGACCAAAACCTATATGGAGGCCGTGATGTATTGTGACACTTTTTTGATGATATATATATATATATAGAGAGAGAGAGAGAGAGAGAGAGAGAGAGAGAGAGAGAGATTGCTTTGATGATGATCTCCTTTTTTCTATATGCACATGATGTGATGGATATATGTGATACACTTTGTTATGTTATGGTTCCATGTTTATGCTTTATGATTTATGATTCATGATGAGATGAAGCAGTCCTATTTATCATGCATTTTATGTGATGATGTTTATGATGTGACTTATGGATGCACATGTTGAGATGGTACTTTATTTCTATGTGATGCTTATACGTGTACTACATGGATGCAAATATGTATGTGTTAGATGTTTTACATGATAGATGTGGATTGTATACGAATGATGATTCTATATGTTATGATGCAATATGGATGATCTAACATCATGATGATATTTGCGATAGTTATTGTGTTATGCTTATGATGGAATTTATATGATGGACTAACATGTGTATGCATGCAGGCCTGGTTCAGGAGCACCTAAAGGAACACCTTGGAACAAGAAGACACCAATGACCATGAGAGGAGCCTATGGAGCAAGTCAAGTCAATTGGAACATCTTAAAACTAGTTATGGCATGTTATAATGATGTAATGGTCAAATGCCCTGAGGGTATTGGCAAGGACCCTAGGACCAAAAATGATGTAATTTGGGCCAATAGTGCCTCTAAAGTCAAATATGGGTGTTTAAGGTTAGGAATAAAGTATAATGATCCTAAGAAGATCAAACATGATGATTTGGTGGAGTAGAAGTCACTCAAAGCAAAGTTTTAAAATTCAATTTTTTTGAAATGTGCATTTGGGCGGGAAAGTCAGTTTTGAGTAGTTTTGGGTGTTTAACCAACTCCAACTGATGGGAATCAGTTGTGGAAGTTGGGGCAGAGGTTATTTAAGCCTGTCCAAGGCATCTGATGGTACAGTGAAGTCATTTGGAGGCTTGGGTTGTACGGCTGATTGCAAATAACAGAGAAGTTCATCTTTTTCTTGCATTTCCTTTTCATTTCTGTTGATCTTTTGATTGTTGGATGTTTGGTTAATGTCTTAAGTCTCCATTGAGCAATAGTAGATCCTATTTTATGCTCTGAGAAGGTTTTGAAAGTAGTTTTAATTCTGTTCATCTGACTGATACAAAGAACAACAAACTATCCTTGTGTGTTTTGAGAGATCAAAATGTATCATAGGATCTTTCCATGAATGTAAGACCCTGGTTCTCATGGAATAGGTCCTGGATAACTTGTATAACATGATTCTAACCCTAATAGTGCAGGAGAACTACAAATTTGGTTGGTGATCACCATTAGAATGCAAGTTTGCATGTGAAAAGAACATGGGAATGATGGCACAGGTGTAGTAGCAGGAGATCTACCTTAGCAAGGTAATGTTTTTATGATTGATGTTGTCTAATATGGTCAAGGGGATGGTGTTGGACCTTTGAATGAGATCTATAAGTGATTGGAAGTGGGAGATTTGTTAAACCCTTGGTTTTGGATCCCAGAAATGAGGGTTTTGTGTTTAAACATTTGAATGAGCAAACCACCTGTTGAAACCTTTAAAATCCTCTGTTTTGGAACCTTTCCTAAGACTGTTTGAGGGTTTGGAGTGTGGAGGTCAAGTTTGTCATAGGGTTCCTTTGAAAAAGTGGGCTAATTAGGCCTTGTAGGAAGGGTGCAGGGGTCAGAACAGTTAGTTTGGTCCAAAACAATAGTACATGAGTTTTGGATATGTTATAGAACTCTGAAAAGGGTATTTGGATCAGTTATTTGTTTGGGAAGTATTTTGGGAAAAAGTGTAGATTACCCGCTGAACAGGGCTACTAGATAAGGTGTAGGTTTGTGAAGGAATTGTGGAACAATGTTGTCCAAACTTGAAACCAGTGTTTGACATGGTGCATTTGAGTCACGAGATGACCAAAACCAATGCCATCAGGGTCATAACATTTGAAGGAGTTAATAGGAGGTATTGAGACTCTTGGCACATTTTGTGTAGGTGAACGAATAAGAGGGGTGATAATAGAATAGTCCTAAAGGTGTAGAGCTTTTGTCAAAGGTTCTTTGTGGCCATCTTTAGAGGGTCTAAAACAGTGAAGTTGAATTGAGTTTGTGTTGTGGACAGGGCTCTGCATCAAGTGGTATTAGAGCGGCAAGTAGGTCCTTGAGGAAGTAGTAGGATCTTGTGAAAGAGTTAAGGGTTGGTGAAAGTTGTGAAGATGCCCCCTAGAAATCAGATGGCCAGGGAGAATAATGAATTGAGAGAAGCCTTAGAGGCAAGAGAGAGAGTTGAGGGAGAGAAGAGAACATGATGCTATAAGAGAAAGAGAGTTAAGACAAGTGAGAAGAGAGAATGCATCAATCTTGGCAAGGTTAGAAGCATTGGAGAAGAATCCTAGAAGGGATGAACAAGATGATCAAGAAGGAGATGATGGAGGATATGAGAAGGCAGATGAGAACCCCACTGAGGATGAGTTGGATCCTGAAGAAAGGAGATTTTTGAGATTGCTTGAGGTAGTTCAAGGTAGTGGAACAAAGACAAACGTAGAGTTACCTATCTATCAGGGGAAGATGGATAGTGAAGAGGTATTAGGGTGGATAGATGCCCTTGAAAATTTCTTTGAGTATGAGGAAATAAGTGATGAGAAGAAGGTTAAATTTGCAAAGACAAAGTTGAGAGGGACAACACTTACATGGTGGAGTAGTGTACAAGCAGAAAGAGTGGCTAGAGGTGGAACAAAAATCACTTCTTGGGGTAGGATGAAGGATATGACGAAGGATCAGTTTCTTCCATTTGATTATGCTATTCAAACAAAGAAGATGAGGCAGAATTTGAAGCAAAAGGACATGGATGTTATGTCCTATACTGAGCAATTTCATAAGCTTAGTATTAGGGTTGGATTGGAAGATGAAGACGAGAATGTGGCAAGATACCTTAATGGGTTTAGGTACAACTTACAAGATGAAATTGGTTTGAGTATACCAAAATCACTTGGAGAATGTTTTCAATTGGCCATAAGGGCTGAAGAGAAGGTGAAGAGGAAGCAAGAAAGACAAGGTAGTGGTAAAGGATATAGAGGTAGGGGCAGACCTACTAATGAAGGATATAGCAGCAATGAGAAAGGCAAAGAGTTTTCTGCAGATCAGAGAAATGGATATAGAGGTGGAGGTAGGTTTGGATCAGGTAGAGGAGTATTCACAGGCAGATGTTATCATTGCAATGAAGTTGGACACCTATCTTTCAAATGTCCTAAGTGGGATGATGTTGATAAGAGCAAGGATAAAAGAGTTCACTTGGCACAAGAAGAGGAAAAGAAAGAAGACCAGGAACTAACAGTAGCCCATCTAGAAACAAATGGAGAATTTCTCATGGTGGAAAAAAGAAAATTGCAGCAAGCACCACAGGTATTCATTTTTAAAACTAATTGTTTAAGACATGAAAAAATGTGTAAGTTGATTATAGATTCAGGTTCACATGATAATTTAGTTTCTTGGGATATGGTACACAAATTGAGATTGAAGACATTTGATCATCCTAGTCCTTACAATGCCACTTGGGTAAGTCAAGAGCAACAAGTAAGGGTTAATCAGAGGGCATATGTTGATTTTTCAATTGGCCCATATCATGATTCTGTTTTGTGTGATGTTATTTCAATGACATGTGGGCATATAATTTTGGGTAGACCAGGGCAACATTTAAGGAGGACAATTCATGATGGCTATACTAATAGCTATTTGGTGCACAAAGATGGTAAAAGGTTTAAACTAATACGTTTACCTCATGGAGACAAGAAGGGGCATGCTATTGTCTGTTTTGGAGAGAAATTGCAGTTGAATGCGCAGGTTAACGATGGTTGGAAGCAACATGGACAGTTGTAGCAGAGGAAGGTAGATGACAGTCCTAAGGAACAAGAAGTTTGGGACTTAAATTGCATCAAGATAGGGGACATTGATTGCCCTATAGGGAGGCAGGAAAAGAAAGGCAAACAATAGACATTACAGAGAGGAACAAGTCAAAACCTTAAGATGGAAAGAGCAGAAGCATTATAGCAGCAGGGTCCTAGGCAAGGACACCAAAACATGTTTTGTGATACTAACATTTTTTGTAAGAGCCATGCAGGTCGGATAACCCTTGGAGAGTTCATGTTCCCTGTTACAAATCAGAGGAACCCTTCAAAAAGACTACAGGATGTTTGGAGCAGATCACATAACTCTTGGGACAAGAGTTTTCTTCTTGCTGGGGAGTATGGTGCAAGAGCACCTAAAGGAACACCTTGAAACAAGAAGACACCAATGACCATGAGAGGAGCTTATGGATAAACCCTTGGTTTTGGATCCCATAAATGAGGGTTTTGTATTTAAACATTTGAATGAGCAAACCACCTGTTGAAACCTTTAAAATCCTCTGTTTTGGAACCTTTCCTAAGACTGTTTGAGGGTTTGGAGTGTGGAGGTCAAGTTTGTCATAGGGTTCCTTTGAAAAAGTGGGCTAATTAGGCCTTGTAGGAAGGGTGCAGGGGTCAGAACAGTTAGTTTGGTCCAAAACAACAGTACATGAGTTTTGGATATGTTATAGAACTTTGAAAAGGGTATTTGGATCAGTTATTTGTTTGGGAAGTATTTTGGGAAAAAAGTGAAGAAAAGTGTAGATTACCCGCTGAACATGGCTACTAGATAAGGTGCAGGTTTGTGAAGGAACTGTGGAACAGTGTTGTCCAAACTTGAAACCAGTGTTTGACATGGTGAATTTGAGTTAGGAGATGACCAAAACCAATGCCATCAGGGTCATAACATTTGAAGGAGTTAATAGGAGGTATTGGGACTCCTGGCACATTTTGTGTAGGTGAACGGATAAGAGGGGTGATAATAGAATAGTCCTAAAGGTGTAGGGCTTTTGTCAAAGGTTCTTTGTGGCCATCTTTAGAGGGTCTAAAACAATGAAGTTGAATTAAGTTTGTGTTGTGGATAGGGCTTTGCATCAAGGCCTATGAGATCTAATGCACTTTTTGGTGTATCACAGTAGGATGAAAGATGATTAGAAGAAATGGAATGAGGAATGCGCGAAGGCTAGAAGAATGGATCTAGATTTTGCCTTGATAGATTTTTGAGCTTCTTGCTTGCAGCTATTGCTTATCGTCATAGAGCTTATTATGTCAAAGGACAACAAACACTACGACATATCAAAGGCCAAGATGTAAAGTGTGGTCCCTTGTTAAATAGGCACAAGATAGACAATGAGTGCTTGACTTAGACTAAGTAAGTGTGGTACATTGTCAGAACATGTGATGAGATGACCTTAAGGTATGCTAGTCCTTATGCAAAGAAGCATTTATTCTTTCCAATACATAGGATGTCTTTGATTCAAACCCAATGGAATCCCAATCACACGTAAGGAACCTAGTTGCCCCAGTCATTTTGCCAAGACAAACTGCAAACAGAAATCAAAGAAAAAGGTCCTGCTCTATCCTCGCTTCTCTTCATCACTTAGGAACTGCCTTGATAAGCATAAGAACAAGACTACAAAATAAATAAGATAGACGAGACCCAGAGTCAATAGCCATGTAGATCATTTGCTAAGTGTGTATGTGTTTGTCTATTTGATTATGATAGGTTGAATAATGCCTGGTTTCAGGATAGGAAGTATGTCGTATAAGATGTTAAGTTTGGTTTCGGCAATGCGACCACCTATATAAGGCAAGTGATAAGATTGTGACATCTCAATTAAGACATGTGGTTTGGTTTTGAGAATGCCACAAGTTGTGAGATGATTGGCATGTGATGATTGATGATGTCTGAAAGATGAAACATGTTGTCTAAGGTGTAAAGCCTAGTTTCGACTATGCCCCATTCTGTTTTAAGACATGTAGTAGTTGATAAAGATTGTTAATAGTGATGTTCGTTTATCACTATTAGAGTGATTCATGATAATTTCTTGGCTGATTTGATAAGCTATCTTGCTAATGTTTGGGGTTGTTTTTCTTGTGAAAGACTGACTATTTTGGTCTGACCAAAGTGTCCTCACCAAAGGATGACTTATTATGAAAGATGACTCAATGGGCCATAAGTAACTAACCTAATGTCTTGGGGGCTTATCAGAGATGACCTTGCCTATGTGAAAGCACAGAGACAACATAGTTTGACCAGGTGGACTCTTGTGTGACCTAAGACCTAAGGGTGATGCCTCGAAGGCTCATCAGAGATGGCCTTGCATACGTGAAAGCTCAGAGGTGATGTAGTTCGACAAGGTGGTTTTGACACAGTTTATTGCTTGGGGTTTTTCGTTGGTTATTTGATTTTTTGTGATTTTTGATGTTTTCAATGTTTTTGGACTTTTAGGAATAATTGATGTTTTTGGGTTTTTGGGAATATTTGATGTTTTTGGATTTTTGAGAATATATATATATATATATTTTTAATTTACAAATATTTAATTTTTTGTTTTATTTTGGGGAATATTAGTTTTTTTTGGATTTTGAGAATATTCGAAAGGTGTCCTCCAATACCGATTTTAGGATCAGGAATTGTTCCTAGTCAGGTATAGGACAAAGTTATGACCAAGATAGAATGGGGATGGGATGATAACAAAGTGTTTAGGAAAGTCAGGAAGATGCTAAATGTCAACTTATTTTCAGGCCATGAAAAGGACAATGTGGTTTATGATGGGATATTGCATGGATTATGGTGTGGATTATGTAGGATTTATTGTGGAAAGTGAAAAGACAAGATAGAGTGATGGTAGACAATGGAGCCAAGACCAATAACACATGGTGCCTATTTGCTAGGTTTTTACCATGGTATTTATCCAAAGTGCCACCGAAGTGGTTTTCAGTTTTGGATGAATTATTTCTCTTTACTATTTTTTTTGCTTTTTTGACTTTTTGTATTTTTTTGCACTTTTTTAATTTTTTTGATTTTCTGACTTGGGTATAATATCTTTGAAGGTGCATGTTGTTGGTTGGCTTTGGTAGCGGTTCACCTTCAGGGGTAGGAAGTTCATATGCTCTCGATCCATATGCAGTCGTGATGATATAGGGACCTAACCAGTTTGGTTCAAACTTTCTCGACTTCTATTCCATTTGATTCTTGGGGTTCTTTTTTAGGACCAAGTCTCCAATATTGAACCGTCGAACTCTAACCTTCTTGTTATAATTGCATCGGTAACGGTTTCGATACACTTACAAGTGTACCAGGGTGTTTTGCCTTATTTCATCTAGTAGCTCGAGCTCATGTAGTCTGGATACCCTGTAGTCTTTGTCATCAACACATTGCTTTAGTGATACTCTCAAGAAAGGTAAATCAACCTCGATGGGTAGGATGGCTTTGGAACCATAGACAAGGGAGTGTGACATGGCTCCAGTGGGAGTGCGTATGTTGGTGCGATAGGCCCACAAGGCGAGATTGAGTTGAATATGCCAGTCATGGCTAGCATCATTGACAATCTTCTTGAGGAGTTTTATAATGGTTTTATTTGACGCCTCGGCTTGACCGTTGCCTTGGGGATAATATGGAGTGGAAAAATGGTGTTGGATGTGGAATCTTTCACATAGTTCATAGACGTCCTGATTTTTGAAAGGGTGACCATTGTTCATGACAATAGATTGAGGCACACCATATCGACATATGATATAATTGAGGATGAATTTATCAATTTGTTTGTCGATGATGTATGTCACGGGGATTGCCTCAATCCACTTTATGAAATACTTGGTGGCATTGATGATGAACTTGTAGCCATTGGCATAGTTGGGATGAATTTTTCCCACGACGTCAAGTCCCCATTGAGAGAATGACCATGGAGATGTAAGTGGATGCAAGTCTTGAACAGGTGCATGCACAAGATCTTCGTGTATCTGATATTGTCTGCACTTTTTGGCGAAGTGGTATGCATCTTTTTCCATGGTGGGCCAATGATATATAGCTCTTATGATTTTTTTTGGCTAGAGTAGGACCACTAGAGTGAGCTCCATGTATACCTTCACGTACTTTGTGTAGGGTCGTTTGTGCTTCCTCAGCGTCGAGACATCGTAGGAGGGTATTGTCGAATCCGCTGCGGTAAAGGGTGTCACCGATGATGACATATTTGGCAGATTGGCGTACAAAGAATTTACGATGATTGGAGTGTTGGAGTACAATCAACACTAAGGGGGGGTGAATCAGTGTTGTATCAAAACAAGTTATTTATTTCTTATCAAACTTGAAAAGAGAAAGTGAATGAATCAAACTTGACAATATGCTTTAACAAATGGAGTCAAATACTAAATGTTCAAGCATGTAGGACAAATGAATCACACAAAAATTGAGACCATGACACAATAAATTTCACGAGTGGAAAATACTCATAGGGATGAAAAACCACTCAAAACTGCATCACTGGCTTAATGATGAAAATCATCAATTACATAGCCTCACTGGATGATGAAAAATGTCTCACTAACTACAAAATGCCTCATTGGCAACACAAGCCTCACTGACTAAAAAATATGAACACATGAAAGAAAAGATAATTTAAGGGGTTTCCCTGATTCATTGCATTACATCAAATGACATAACTTACTTCATCATACATAAAACATCATTTGTCAATGAAGTCACTTCAATATCCCCTCTGTAACCCATTTCAACATCCTCTATCTCCTGCTATCTTCACCACATCTATCTCTGCTGTTGATATCTGTAGGTCTTCAAAAATCTTCATGACATTATCTACAATGAATCTCTTCTGATATAAAAACCAAACAAATCTCCTATCCAATCTTCTACCCCTTTTTCATGTTCCATGCACAAATCTTCAAATACTGCATACAACCTCACTTTCACAAGGCATATTTATATACAAGGGCTTTCACTATATGCCTATCACAAGGCATCTCTTTCCATACTTTGCATGATCAAGACCTAAATCCTCTGACTCTTTAATCATGGAGACAAGACTCAAATATTCAATATTCAAATAACATAATCCTTTCACTCACAACACAAGAACTAATACTCATAATGAATTCATTGTTCACATTCTAGATCTATCAGCATCTATGATCACATAATATACTCTTCAGAGAACTCCATAAACAAATATTCTTTTCAAAGAACTCTGTCAGAGCATGATGTCTTCACAGATATTTATATATTCTGTATTAGAACCTTCATATTATATACACTAACATGTAGGTATTGCTCTGCGTATCACCATGAACTCCGTCTCACCATTCCATCCATCAGACAACATTAGTTCTCAAATTTTTTGGCCCTCTATTATACATTGATTGACAATTATATCTTTAAACTATAAACATTTCAACTTCCATACAAAAGATCATTACATATGAAAATGAACTCCTGATCATATCTATGATATAGACCTCTGCATCACATCACAAACCCTCACTGGTAAAAGTCCTTCACCATTTGTCTACAACTTCATTGTATAACACTGAAATCATATTGTGCGTTTGAATCTTTCTATATCACCCTAATTTCCATTAAAAAGATGATGTTTTATACACAGACTTGTAGATATCACTCTCTGTAACATGGATAACCAACACTCATATCTCAAAACATTATTCCTTACCTTCGAACTAATTTCCTAGCATTTTAAGCTTTTACACACTCGAATAATGCAGTCGAAGCACCATTTTAGTAACCACCTATCAATTTTTAGGAATGTATTCATTAAAGTTTGAAAGTAATTTGAATGTCCACAATCGGATTGTGGCTTGGTGCCCCTGAGCATATCAATCATAGTCATTGCTTTAACTTTTGGTGCTCAACAAAGGAGGTTTACCGATGAGCAAGAGTTGCCATAAGATAGGGCCGATTAAACAAGTGTTCTCAACACCCTTCAACATGTCACTTTAAGTGACTTTACCTTTAATAGAAGGGGGTAAGTGCAAGAAGATGGGGGGCCAAAAAGGGGTCTTAAGTGGCCACTTTTTTTTTTTTTTTTTTGAAATCAAGAAATACTAGCCTTGGATGAGAAATTGAGCATAGTTACACTCAAAATTTGGAGATGCAACCAAAACAATGTTCGTAGTACTCCAAGTCTACTTTCTAAACTACTATTTTTTTTTGAAAATGACATAGATTAAGGGGTTCAAAAGAGGGAGCCACAGAAATTGGTGTTGTTTCTGTCAAAAAAACATAACATAGCATGTTTTGTGGCTCCCTCAAAAGGTCAACTTTTTTTTGTAATTTTTAAAATCGCTTTGGTGAGAAATTAGCTAATAACATGTAGTTTATGCCCGATTTTTCTGATAATTTTTTGATGAATATTTGATTTTTTACTAATTTTCAAAGTGGACACATCCTAAAAAATAGAATTTTGGTTGTGCTACCCCTATAAATTTTGAAAACTAATTGAAAATTATTTTTTTCTTTTTTTAATATTTGTAGAATGGAGTCTAGTTTCTAAATATGTAATTTTTTTGAAATTTCAATGAATACTTAATTTACAATGAAAAAAGACCAAACAGTGGTTTTTGCCCAAAAACGGACACACAAACAAAAGAAATTAAAGATGAAAGGCTTAACATTGTTAAAATGTGAAAAAAATTACATCGTCAGATAGCTAAGAGAAAGCCTAACATTACCCAGGTGTTCAATTTGTTCGACCTTGAAACACGTGCAAATCTGAGGGTTAGCACGAACGAAATTATATGAAATCTTGAAGAATATGGAAAAACACGTCTGTCACTGTTCAAAAGGCACTCCAAGCCTTAGGGTTGGAAATCCAAAGCAAATCCCAAGCCCAAGGCTCGGGATTCCCAAAGCAAGACATAACGCGAGCGCATTATAACGCACTCGCGTTATGGTTTGCTTTCCATTTTACATTACCCAGGTGTTCGATTTGTTCGACCTTGAAACACGTGTAAATCTGAGGGTTAGCACGAACGAAATTATATGAAATCTTGAAGAATATGGAAAAACACGTCTGTCACTGTTCAAAAGGCACTCCAAGCCTTAGGGTTGGAAATCCAATGCAAATCCCAAGCCCAAGGCTCGGGATTCCCAAAGCAAGACATAACGCGAGCGCATTATAACGCACTCGCATTATGGTTTGCTTTCCATTTTTCCTTTTCCACAAGTTTGTTGTTTGTCATGTTTGACATAACGCGAGCGCATTATAACGCGCTTGCGTTATGTTCCCCTCAAATTTTTTTATGTTCAAGGCCATTAATCATGTATGTATGTATGTATGCCTATATGTATGTATGTATGTATCTATGTATGCCTATATGTATGTATGTATAGTGTCAAGGGCAGAGGAGGGTAGAGATGGGAGTGAGCCAGATAGGGGAGGAAAGGGGTGGATAAGGATTGAGTGATTAAGGTTGAGGGTTGAGCATTTAGGGAAAGGATTTAGAGTTTAGGGATAAGGGATTAGAGTTTAGGACCTTGAGGGATTAGGATTCAGGGTTGAGATTTTAGGGATAGCGTTTAGGGTTAAGGGTCGAGGGATTAGGTTTAAGGTAGAGTGTTGAGGGTAGAGGGATTAGGGATTAGGGTTTAGGGTTGAGGCTTTAGGGATAGCATTTAGGGTTAAGGGTCGAGGGATTAGGTTTAAGGTAGAGTGTCGAGGGTAGAGGGATTAGGGATAGGGTTTAGGGTTGAAGGTTTAATGATTTAGGGTTGAGGCTTTAGGGATGAGGGTTAAGGGATTAGGGTTTAAGATATAGTGTCGAGTGTCGAGCGTGTAGGGATAGGTTTTAGGGTTCAAGTTTTAAGGGTTAAGGGTCGAGGGATCAGAGTTAAGGTTTGAGGGATTAGGGTTTGTCGTTGAAGGTTGAGTACATTGAGGTTCGAGGGTTAAGGGTTTCGGGATAGGGTTGAGGGTCAAGGGATTAGGGTTAAGGGATAGGGTTGGAGGGTTTAGGGATAAAGGATTAGGGTTTAAGGTATAGTATCGAGCCCGTTGAGGGTCTAGGAATAGGGATAGCGTTTAGGGTTTAGGGATGAGGGATTAGAGTTGAGGGATGACGGATGACGGATTAGGGTTGAGGGATTAGGGTTTAGGGATAAGGTTTAGGGTTAGGGTTGAGGGATTAGGGTTTAAGGTATAGTGTTGAGGGTTTATGGATAGGGTTTAGGGTTGAGGGATTAGAGTGAAGGGTTGAGGGATTAGGATTTGGGGTTGAGGGTTGAGGGTGTAGGGTGTAGGGTTTAGGGATAGGGTTGAGGGTCAAGGGATTAGAGTTAAGGGTTTAATGTTGAGAGTTAAGGGTTGAGGGTTGAGGTTGAGGGATTAGGGTTAAATAAGAGTGTCGAGGGTAGAGGGATTAGGGTTTAAGGTATAGTATCGAGTATGTTGAGGGTTTAGGAATAGGGATAGCATTTAGGGTTTATGGATGAGGGATTAGAGTTGAGGAATGACGGATTAGGGTTGAGGGTTGAGGGATTAGGGTTTAGGGATAAGGTTTAGGGCTGAGGGATTAGGGTATAAGGTATAGTGTTGAGGGTTTAGGGATAGGGTTTAGGGTTGAGGGATTAGAGTGAAGGGTTGAGGGATTAGGATTTGACGTTGAGGGTTTAGGGTTTAGGGTTTAGGGATAGGGTTGAGGGTCGAGGGATCAGAGTTAAGGGTTTAATGTTGAGAGTTGAGGGTTGAGGGTTGAGGCTTGAGGTTGAGGGATAGGGTTAATGGTCAAGGGATTAGGGTTAAATAAGAGTGTCAAGGATAAGGGATTAGGGTTTAAGGTATAGTATCGAGTTTGTTGAGGGTTTAGGAATAGGGATAGCATTTAGGGTTTAGGGATGAGGGATTAGAGTTGACGGATGACGGATTAGGGTTGAGGGATTAGGGTTTAGGGTTGAGGGATTAGAGTGAAGGGTTGAGGGATTAGGATTTGACGTTGAGGGTTGAGGGTTTAGGGATGAGGGATTAGAGTTGAGGGATGACAGATTAGGGTTGAGGGTTGAGGGATTAGGGTTTAGGGATAAGGTTGAGGGTTGAGGGATTAGGGTATAAGGTATAGTGTTGAGGGTTTAGGGATAGGGTTTAGGGTTGAGGGATTAGAGTGAAGGGTTGAGGGATTAGGATTTGACGTTGAGGGTTGAGGGTTTAGGGTTTAGGGATAGGGTTGAGGGATCAGAGTTAAGGGTTTAATGTTGAGGGTTGAGGGTTAAGGGTTGAGGTTGAGGGATAGGGTTAATGGTCAAGGGATTATGGTTAAATAAGAGTGTCGAGGGTAGAGGGATTAGGGTTTAAGGTATAGTATCGAGTATGTTGAGGGTTTGGGAATAGGGATAGCATTTAGGGTTTAGGGATGAGAGATTAGAGTTGAGGGATGATGGATTATGGTTTAGGGTTGAGGGATTAGGGTATAAGGTATAGTGTTGAGGGTTTAGGGATAGGCTTTAGGGTTGAGGGATTAGAGTGAAGGGTTGAGGGATTAGGATTTGACGTTGAGGGTTGAGGGTTTAGGGTTTAGGGATAGGGTTGAGGGTCGAGGGATCAGAGTTAAGGGTTTAATGTTGAGAGTTGAGGGTTGAGGCTTGAGGCTTGAGGGTTAAGGTTGAGGGATAGGGTTAATGGTCAAGGGATTAGGGTTAAATAAGAGTGTCGAGGATAAGGGATTAGGGTTTAAGGTATAGTAGCGAGTCTGTTGAGGGTTTAGGAATAGGGATAGCATTTAGGGTTTAGGGATGAGGGATTAGAGTTGAGGGATGACGGATTATGGTTGAGGGTTGAGGGATTAGGGTTTAGGGTTGAGGGATTAGAGTGAAGGGTTGAGGGATTAGGATTTGATGTTGAGGGTTGAGGGTTTAGGGTTTAGGGATGAGGGATTAGAGTTGAGGGATGACGGATTAGGGTTGAGGGTTGAGAGATTAGGGTTTAGGGTTGAGGGATTAGGGTATAAGGTATAGTGTTGAGGGTTTAGGTATAGGGTTTAGGGATAGGGTTTAGGGTTGAGGGATTAGAGTGAAGGGTTGAGGGATTAGGATTTGACGTTGAAGGTAGAGGGTTTAGGGTTTAGGGTTTATGGATAGGGTTGAGGGATTAGAGTTAAGGGTTTAATGTTGAGAGTTGATGGTTGAGGGTTGAGGGTTGAGGTTGAGGGATAGGGTTAATGGTCAAGGGATTAGGGTTAAATAAGAGTGTCGAGGGTAGAGGGATTAGGGTTTAAGGTATAGTATCAAGTATGTTGAGGGTTTAGGAATAGGGATAGCATTTAGGGTTTAGGGATGAGGGATTAGAGTTGAGGGATGACAGATTAGGGTTGAGGGTTGAGGGATTAGGGTATAAGGTATAGTGTTGAGGGTTTAGGGATAGGGTTTAGGGTTGAGGGATTAGAGTGAAGGATTGAGGGATTAGGATTTGACGTTGAGGGTTGAGGGTTGAGGGTTTAGGGATAGGGTTGAGGGTCTAGGGATTAGAGTTAAGGGTTTAATGTTGAGAGTTGAGGGTTGAGGGTTGAGGGTTGAGGTTGAGGGATAGGGTTAATGGTCAAGGGATTAGGGTTAAATAAGAGTGTCAAGGATAAGGGATTAGGGTTTAAGGTATAGTATCGAGCCTGTTGAGGGTTTAGGAATAGGGATAGCATTTAGGGTTTAGGGATGAGGGACTAGAATTGAGGGATGACGGATTAGGGTTGAGGGTTGAGGGATTAGTGTTTAGGGTTGAGGGATTAGAGTGAAGGGTTGAGGGATTAGGATTTGACGTTGAGGGTTGAGGGTTTAGGGTTTAGGGATGAGGGATTAGAGTTGAGGGATGACGGATTAGGGTTGAGGGTTGAGGGATTAGGGTATAAGGTATAGTGTTGAGGGTTTAGGGATAGGGTTTAGGGTTGAGGGATTAGAGTGAAGGGTTGAGGGATTAGGATTTGATGTTGAGGGTTGAGGGTTGAGGGTTTAGGGTTTAGGGATAGGGTTGAGGATCGAGGGATTAGAGTTAAGGGTTTAATGTTGAGAGTTGATGGTTGAGGGTTGAGGGTTGAGGTTGAGGGATAGAGTTAATGGTCAAGGGATTAGGGTTAAATAAGAGTGTCGAGGGTAGAAGGATTAGGGTTTAAGGTATAGTATCGAGTATGTTGAGGGTTTAGGAATAGGGATAGCATTTAGGGTTTAGGGATGAGGGATTAGAGTTGAGGGATGACGGATTAGGGTTGAGGGATTAGGGTTTAGGGTTGAGGGATTAGGGTATAAGGTATAGTGTTGAAGGTTTAGGGATAGGGTTTAGGGTTGAGGGATTAGAGTGAAGGGTTAAGGGATTAGGATTTGACGTTGAGGGTTGAGGGTTTAAGGTTTAGGGTTTAGGGATAGGGTTGAGGGTCGAGGGATCAGAGTTAAGGGTTTAATGTTGAGAGTTGATGGTTGAGGGTTGAGGCTTGAGGGTTGAGGTTGAGGGATAGGGTTAATGGTCAGGGGATTAGGGTTAAATAAGAGTGTCGAGGATAAGGGATTAGGGTTTAAGGTATAGTATCGAGTCTATTGAGGGTTTAGGAATAGGGATAGCATTTAGGGTTTAGGGATGAGAAATTAGAGTTGAGGGGTGATGGATTAGGGTTGAGGGTTGAGGGATTAGGGTTTAGGGATAAGGCTTAGGGTTGAGGGTTGAGGGATTAGGGTTTAAGGTATAGTGTTGAGGGTTGAGGGTTTAGGGATAAGGTTTAGGGTTGACGGATTAGCATTTAATGTCGAGGTTAGGGTTAGAGTGTCGAGGGTAGAGGGATTAGGGATAGGGTTTAGGGTTAAGGTTTAAGGATTGAGGGTTGAGGCTTTAGGGATGAGGGTTTAACGCTTAAGATATAGTGTCAAGTGTTGAGGGTGTAGGGATAGGGTTTAAGTTTTAAGGGTTAACCCCTGCTATTTATGCTTGGATAAGGATTTGTCACAAACTAAAACTTCTGCTTCCAAAGAAGATCTGTCTTTCTTCCTCGATGGGCAAGCATCTGGCAAGCTCTTGCAGGAAACAGGAAAAGTTCTCCCTCAAAAACCTTGTGGTCATTCAAGTCTGAAGGGGAAGGTTTGGAAAGAGATGTGATCAATGCAAATGATGTGATCAATCTATAGAAGGACAAAATGCGAGTGTGTTATAACGCACTCGCGTTTTGTCTTGCTATTGAAACGGTAAAAAAGTGTTGACCCCCATGATCCAGGCCCACATGCTCTATTTTCTTACTGCGCGTGCTCTGACAAAAAAGAAGTGCTTTCATGCTGTTGGGAAGTTCACATGCACATGTGACACATTGTACCACCTTTGCATGATCTTTCCACCACCTTTTCTGCTTTGCCAACTTGTGAAGGAGGAAATAACATAGTTTTCACACCAAGTTTGATATATATCTATGCAAGAAGATAAAAACACTACATAATTGGGTACTCTCTCCATTCAAATCTTCATTTTTTAGGTATGTCAAGTCTTTACATGCATGTTCTTTACATTTTCCTTATTTCAGATTGAATTACTTTATCATGCTTTATCATACATGTTTAAAATAGACACATTCCCAATCAAGAAAGCAACCTATAATCTCACATGATGCCATGTATATTTTCTACACTTGGGCTCTTAAAATTTTATGTGTAATAAACAGACCTTAACATACCATGATGTCAAACTATATGTTAGGTCTCAAAAATGCAGGTTGCCAATCCTAAGAGGATGCCAAGCTCTATGTTTAGATTTGCAACGTTTTTGAACTAACTTGACGAAATCAACCTTCAAGGTTTGATGATTTCCTACGCTTCAAGTCCTGCTACACCTAGGCGGGTGAACCTTGGAAAATTAAAGCAGACTGAATGTGAATGTGGACTAATTAAATCTATTTACAATGGCAAAGGATGTAGGATAGATGAAAAGCTTGCTAACTGATTCTATATCTAATGCCTAATAAGTAATTGGTAGAAATTGTATAAGCAATATCAAGGTAAAAGGATTTAAATAATGAGTTAAATAGGACCAGTGCCTTGTTGGGTAACAGAGTCAATTGAAGGACTAGGACTAGTGGTTTCCTAATGGTAATAATTCTAATTGTTTGGCACAATTCTAGTTTATAACTTGTATAAACGTGCAAATAAATGACTGACAAACTCTTCTTGATAATCCAACCAATATAATCAGATATCTTATAATTCACCAGAAGGTATTTTAATCCTTACTTGAAGGAACCAAATGAAATGAATGAGCAAGATTAATAGATAATATTGTCTTGGAGATAGAATGGCAATCCTAATTATATGGCCCTACTTAGTAATCCAAACTTAATACTTCCAGGCTACTGTGACTGAATCAGAAGGGTTTAATTCCTCAAATGGACACCAACCTTTTTAATCACACAGATACAACAAATGTGTATTGACAGATTAAATATATACTTGATACATTAATCTGAATAACAAGGAAATGCAGAAATGGAGATGACCACACAACTGAATAATTTTAACAAACAACTGATAACAAAGTAGAACCACTGAATCAGAGAACTTCAAACTTCTTCAAATAAAATATGCAACATGGTCATTTTGAAACATTGTATATTATATATATGTATATATTCTACTGCTGATGATCTTTCAGCACCGATTGTTTGAACTTATATAGATATTTCTATGAAGAGACACAACTCTTCAATCAAGCATTAACAACTATTACATAATCATGATTAGGCTTTATTCAGCCATAAGTAAACTTTAGCCAAGTGATCCAAGTACTCCTGCTCACGATGAGAATCAGTAAGCTCAATAGCACTTCTAGTAATTATATCAAGTGTGACCATCCTTTCCAGGTGTTTGCAAGCTTCTCCAGATGCAGAGACTTTGTTTTTTAGAGCTCCTGTGGCCTTGTGTAATATAACTTGACAATCAACAATCCATTCTTCTTTGCTCTTTACCTCTCCATTGTCTTTAAATAACACGGGCACTCCTGCATTGGAAGCATCAGTACCCTCTTTAGCATTAGCTTTAAGTTTGTCATAGTATTTTTGGTGCTATTTGAGCAATGCTCCTACATCGGAGATATCTATACTATCAGTAGCACTTTTTCTTTGCATCTCAATCAATTTTTCCTTTATTCTCTGTTCAAGTCTTTCATGTTCTTTAACTGCTTTGTGATTCTCTGAGTAGTTATCCCAAAACAGGTTTAACCACCGTACCATGTTTGCATACCTGCTCTGCAGCACAGTAACAAATGTATCTATCTGAATTTGTGTTGCCTGATCAGGGGATAATGCTTGAGTGTCTTGTGAGCTCTCGCCTTGGGTTATTCTCTTTGTTGATTGGCCAAAAGTACTCTTAACAGCATCCTTCAAGTAGTCATTTTCTTTTGTCAATCTTTCACAGCTCAATCTATATGCATCTCTCTCTTTGATCAACATTTGAGCTTGTGCCTTGTTCAATTTTGCAACATTGATACCAATGTCTGCTGTAATCAGAGGGTCAGTTTCCCTTGCTTTCAAAGTCATGACATGGCCAAAAGTCTTTTCAGTATCTATGATGGCTGTCTTCTTATGGGGAGGATATAACGCCCATATCATTAAGGAATTTTCATCATTATTGTATTTTGTTCCCATATATACTTCATTAACTCCTTCTGGAGTAAGTTTATACTTATCATCTGCACTATTTAGAAAACTGTCAAAAACCAAAGCAGAATTTAAATCAAGACCAGGAAAAATCATAACCCCTACATCCTTAAGCAACTATCTACCCCTGCTAGGTGTCATGTCTTGCATCTCTTTATCTACTGTTACCTTTAGCATATCTAACAATTGTCTTTCATTATCGGCAGAAACATCATCTACTAACTCTCTGATCTCTTTCCCTTTGTATTTATACAAGAATGACTTAAATTTTTTTGACTGAATAAATTTATCATCAGAGATGAAAGAATCATAGGCTGTCTGGCGTGGATCCTCATCAGCAGACCCCTCCTCATCATGTATCATAACAGGAGGCTGATATTGTAACATTTTCCTCTTGGACATTTCTACTATTTTATCTTGTGGCTCCTCTTGCCATGCCAGTTCTTCATCTTCAGAGGATACAACCTCAATCTCTGCTATCTGCTTTTTCTTTTCACTTAAATCCCTGTTATACTTTTCTACCACCAATTCAACTTCAGCCTCTTCTAGATTTCTAATAACATCGTCATGTGGATAATGTATGTGCATGTATCCACTGAGATTTTGTTTTCTTCGTGCAGAGTCAATAAAACCTTCAGGGTCAAATCCTTTCCTTGCCTCAGCACTCCTCATGTTATAATGCATCAACTTATCCAAAATGAGATTATAACCTTCTTTTGAAACCACAGTAAAATCTCCGAAACATAAAGTGCTGGGCATAAATGATTGTTTATCATGTGAACTCAAATGCATTACATTTGAGCAATGCATTTGCCTGATTATCTCTAAATATGCAAGTCTGTCAGGGACAGTCTTGGGCAATATGAATGGAGTATCTTCAAAACCATAGATCCTGATCATGGTAGCATCCTCAAAACAATACCAGTCTCCCCAATTGTGAGTGATAGTAGGGGGGCCACCAAAATCTTTTGGCCTGAGGAACCTTTTTATTTCAGTTGAAATTGAATATTCAAAGGGGTGATTGAAATACCTGTACAACACTTTCACACAGTGTTCTTCAAATTGGGCATAGCTAGAATGGGCATACCTACTGTCCCATATTCTAGTCCACATTTGTATGGGTATCTTTTCCCCCTTCTTATTTGTAGAAACAACATTAAGCTCACTTGGCCATAACCCTGTTTCCTGGCTGAAATACAACACCATATGCATAAGCATTGAGTAATGGTCAAAAGAACATGTTGGGGCACTGTTTCTTATTGCAGATAAGCCAGAATCTATTCTATTAGCAATATAGGCAGCATAGTCAAACTACCTCGCATTATGACACTGAATATCAAAGGCTATAACCATTAGGGGAATAGTCATGAACTTAGGGACCTCTGAACCAAGAACTTGGCCCACAGAATAATAAGTATGCTGTATATATGGTTCAAATATAGCTACATGAAAGGGAGGACCATCATTTTCAGTTAGGGGCACCACTTCTCCTTCAACCCTGGGCCTATGAATGGGCAACCTCCATCCATTGTAGGTTGTGTCCATTCTCCAATATTCTTTCTCCAGGTCTTCGTAAATAATAGGGACAGTGCACAAATCATCTAGATTAAACACTTCACAAACAACATTCTTTGACAGATGTACAATTGGTTCCCCTTGTAGGTTGCATAGGGCTTTCAGGTTGGAATTGTAATGTTTGGCAAGCAATTGGAGGAGCTCAACATTCAGGAATACGTTAGGCACAACCAGTTTCCATAAATTCAAGTGCCATGGGTTTGACACAGGAGCATTCCTAAATCTTCTATTATAATGGAATCTAAAAAGCTCATATCCCTTGATTGGGGTCCAGATATCTCCCAGGCGCTTATGTTTATCTTCTAATTTCTCAACTTCTGCCCTGAGTTGAGCAGACCTTCTGGCCTTGGGAGTTGACCTAGGCAATTGGTCAATTAAGTCCTGATTGAGTTTTCTGTCTTTTACTTTTTCCTCAGGGGTTTGTTCAGTTTTTTGTTTTTTAGACTTACTGGTTTCCCCTTGCGATTTTCTTCCTTTTCCCTTTCCTGGAGTCTCCATATTTAAACTTTGGCAGAAAAAACATAGGCTATACAATGGTTTGTATGTATGTACCTGTCGTTCGGCAGCTGTAATTGAAATCCTCTGCTTTTGCTTCAAGAGTTCCTCTGTATTCTCCTCTCAAACAACCCTATAATTACAATGATCGTAAAAGATTTCGTAGCGGTTTGCATTTAATTGTCTGATCAATTCAATGCCATTCATCGCTATGAAATGTCACATCACCATAACTCCTCTCATCGGCGTGATTTTTTAAAATGTTTGGGCGACCTTAATGCTTCTTATGGCGTGAACAATCAATCGGCGTGACCATCGGCAGGACTTGTTTCATCGCCATGTGATTTAGATTTCCCTACGACATAATGAGTCTTACCGATAGTCATCTTTACTTTGGATTGGAATGACTCTGTTAATGTCTTGCTACTATAATTAAAACTTCTTATCAATAGGTATGAATTTATTCCCATCGGAATGAGATATACTATCGGGATAGCTTTTAAAAGATAACCCGATCCAAATCATCTCCCCAATGGCTATTTCATATTCCTTATCGGATAAAATCTATTAAAGTGTCATCGACACCTTTTGATCACTGTGACTTGTGAGTCGGCAAGACCTAATTCCTTTATCCCGATATGTTGAGTCATCCCGATAGATATTTGTATCGCTATGAGTCTCACCGAAAGTTCTGTTTATTGTTTCGCCAAGACATTGAGTATCAGAGACTTATTTGTTTCTCATCCCAATAATTCATTTCTTGCCGATGGCTATTGTTTCATTGCCCCCACAGGATGTTCGGTGAAACTCTTGCCGAAATACTTCATCGGTATGATATATACCATCGGGGTAGCTTTTGAAGGACCCTCCGATGATTATCAATCATACCGATCGGTATGACTACTTGGTTCTCTTGCCGATCTCTATTCTCACACCGATGGTTATTTTCAAATGATTCCTTATGTATCGGTGTAAGCAACACAACATCTTGCCGATAGATTGACCTTTAAGTAGTTTAGCACTGCTCATCTATAGACATCTTGTGAGATACATTAAATTTTTACTATGGTTTTTTGGGATGTTTTTCAGGATTTGTTCAAATATGGTGGAGTGAGAAGATAGTAAAAATTTTAAATTTTTACTGTCCTAACACTATACAAGAATAAATCCTTACAACATAATAAAAATACAATCCCACTATTATCTTGTATTCATTTCTTAGGAACTAATATTGGTCTCTTTATCATGCTACAGACAAATGCTCCATCATGCCGAGGAAACGATCAAGAATTAAACCAACATAGGAAGAGATAGAAGCTAAGAATGCAAAGAAAGTAGTGGCTATGAGGGAACTTCGTGAGAAGAGGAAATTGGACACGATAAATGAAGACATACCAATTGAAGAGGAACCACAACAATCATAAAGAGATATGGTATTGGCAGCACAAAGAGAACGAATGAAAAAACTTCGTGGTACGAGAGATTTGAATACCATAGTTGGAGACACGTCTTTTACTGCAAGTCAACATGTAGAGACACCATCTACCACATCTCAAGTTGAGAGTACATCATCACTCACATGTGATGAAGGAGGTACGCCATCGTTCCCACCTCAACCTCAAGGTATGTCATCTATTCCATCTTCGATCGAAGGTATGCCATCTAACCCATCTCATTTAAATATTGGTGAAATTCCTAATGTTGAGATGAATTTACCTAACTTAACACCACCTAGAATTTTGCATAGAAAGCCAAAGTATTTGATTGATATTGATGAGAATATTTTGCAACCAATGGAAGGTAAGATTCCAAAATGCACTTGTAGAAGATATGCTAATAAGATTTGGAGATTGTTCTTTAAAAATTAAATGAGACTGCAAGATGTCAACTATTCGTTGAAATGATGCGAAGTATAAAGTATAGGTCTATCATGAAGATTCTTGGGTTGAGAACATCAGAGGTTTCAAGTGAAAAATCTATTGTCAAGAATCTAATGAGTGCGTATGAGAGTGTGGGTAACACCTCACGCACAAAAGATAGTAATGCAACACGGCGTGTGATTACATCGACTATAGTAAGTAGTCAAACGAGGAAAGCTCATCTCATTAGAAAGATGAGTCAACAATTGAGAATTAATAGGAAAACTTTATCAAGAGCCGTTGGAAGACGCCAAAGAATTGAGGACACTAATGCCAATGAATTATGGGCGTTCTCGGGGAGACTACCATGAAAAGATAAACCAATTGTTGAAGCATTGAGATCACTAATTGAAGACTTTTGGAAGAATTACACAAGGGTATCTCTGAATCAAAGGGATGTGGTAACAAGGAGAATCGGTAGTCAGAACTGCGAGCCACATCCAAAGCATTTTTTGGATGAGACTCAAACACAGTTTTATGGTAAATTTCTAGAGAATTATCCTCAAATTAAAATTTGTCAAAGATATTTTGAAATGCTAAAACCTTTCTATGTTAAGATAAATCACACACGCACTACTTGTTGTTGTAGATTACATATTGAATTTTCTAACCATTTTGATACTTATAGGTCTATATGTTTAGATATGCATACTAACAATGATTTGTAGGGTTGTGCCATATGTGCCCCACCAACATCTTCAAGAGACTTCATATCAATAATTTTATGTGAAAGAGAGGAAGGTCAAATATTCTACAAGAAATTATGCTTGGATGGCACATGTCATCGTTGCGGTGGCTTGCAACATTTGCCAATATGTGAACATATGGAAAGAACACATGCAGTTGGAAACGAACTAGTAGAGTTTGGCAAGTATAAAATAGTGGCATACAATACAAAAGATGGTAAAGAAGCAAAGAGGTGTGAATTGGTTATTGAAAAGATTCCAGTGTATCAGTTTATGCCTATATTTCGTGACAACATAGTGTATGAGTATGCAAGACATGCCCATAGAGCTCGATGGTTGGACTTGCAATTTAAGTTATGCAAGGACACATTTCCGGTTGGTAGCATTGTTTCAGTCGTCGACTTTGCAGAGAACTACAGTCTACAGCCATAGCGTGAGGTACAATCACAATATTACAACTCCACACAAGTTTCTATATTTGTGCACATCGCATTCATTCATGCGAATGATAGTACGGAGGATAACAGAAAAATTATAAGGGAGTATAATTTCTATATTAGTGATGATCGCACACATTCTACGGAGTTCGTGCAAGGTTGCTTTCAGGTGTTCTACAATGATTTGGCTAGAAGGGGCATATCGTTCAGTCAACATATCATATGGTCGGATATCATATCTTAGGCGCAAATGTAAGGGTACACATAGATGACTTAGTGCATTTCTATGACTTCATTCACATGTTTAAATGTTTGAGAAACTCTCCTTTACTAAGCGCTTGTTCTTGTGTCAACGTTAAGCTTTATACCTCCTAGGTGCTTAATTAGGTGATGTCATTAGATACAACTTACCTTGTCATGTCCCCATTTCTGGCTTGATCATCAAGTGAAGAATGGATTAGCCTATTGCTCATTCCCGGAGGCTAATTCAGAATGATGAGGGAATGAATTGGTTTTTGAAAGCCTATTCACTCTAGGCGCACAATCATGAATGGGCGCCTAGAGCATTAAGGCGCTACATCATGGTTCTAGGACCTTGAAATGGCACCCAAGCATGTAGGAGGAATTTTCAAGGAGCTAGAATAATTTTGAAACTCTAAGGAACTAGTCCAAAGACTCTATGGCGCCATCTTGATACCATTGAGTTAACTTTTGAACTCAAACATATTGAAACAAGGTCTAGGAAGCTAGGCGCCATCTCTTGCCAGTTCAACCTCTCAGATGTGCCAACATTGGAAAGACTCTTAATGAGTGCCTAAGTTTGAATTGATCTTGTGATTGAAAGTTTGGTGATGTATTGGTGCAAGATGATCTTTAGTTGAAGCAATCTAAGTTCCAGGAAGGGTTTAGAAGTTATCAACCTCTTCACTAAGTTAGGCACACTTTACAAGCTTTCTTACCTAAGAGTTGCACCTCATTAAGACAAGGCGCATCTTAACCTCCAAAACTTTTCATTAAGAGTCTAAGCAAGAAGGCGCTTTACCTTTACCAAGGCACCTATGTCTTGGTTCCCAAGGTTGCTTGCAAGAAAAGTAGAGTTTCTTCCTTCTTAGCTCATCTCTTTCGGCTGCAGATGGACCTTGAGTCATCTTTTGAGGAAAAGAGGGTCTCCTTTGAGTAGAGCTAACACCTTTATAGAATTTCTTCTTAGGCTGGTATACAGGAGTAGTATCAAGGTCTAGAGCAAAGTCAATTGCTTCTTCCAAATTTGCTGGCCTTTGTACCTTTACCAATGGCTTGATCTGATTGTTCAATCCCTCAATGAACAACATAGTGATTCTTCGTTCAGTCATGTCGGGTACCATCACTGCTATCTTTTGAAACTCATTTACATACTGCACAACCCTTCCTTCTTGTTTGAGTTGAGCTAGTTCGCCATAGTACACTTCAGTGTCTTTTCTATCAAACCTCTGAATCAGCTTAGTTACAAACTCATCATAGGAATTTATCCTATCATGATGTTGAGAGACTAGTCCATGATGCCACCATTCAGAAGCCGATCCTTCAAGATGCATTGTAGCAAATTGAATCGCCTTCTTTTTTGTTAAAGGTTTAAGAGAAAGGTATGTATCCAGCTTGTTTACCCAAGCTCTAGCACTGAGCTTACCACTTCCATCAAAGGCAGGAATGGGAACGCGATTAAGGGCTTCTTTATACTCCTTTGTATCATCATCCCTTCTAGGATGAAAGCCTCTAGTTCTACCTCGCCTGTCCCTATCTTCCCTCTTCTATCAGCAATATTCATTGAAAGTCATCATATCCTGATCATGTTCTGGAAGTCTAGCATAGAGATATGGAAAGAGTGCTACTTCATCTTCAAAGTTATTTTGCTCTCCTTCATCAAAATCTTCATTAGCATCATTGTCCTGTTCAGGTGGTGGTGGAAGGAAAGTAGGTCTTAAAGGCCTATCAACTGTAGGAGTTCGTGTGTGAACTCTTCTACCTACTGCTTCATGTTCACCATCAGCAGGTGGACTTCTACTTCTTCTTTCCTCAGCCATGTAAACTGGAGCTTCTGTATGATGTTGTTGTTGTTGTCTAGCTCTTCTTGTATAATACCTGTGCGGACCTACTTCAGGTGGCTGCATAACCCAGAGGCTGGCAGGATCCAAGCTCTGATACCACTATAAGATACCCAACTAATTCCACTAAATTTTTTCCTTAAATAATTTTACTTGCTTTCAACTCATCAACTACTCAACACTTAAAGATATACATCAAAGATAACTACTTGAATGAATCAATCTTAAAGATGGGTACTTGTCTTATTACTTGATTCAATCATCTTGGAAATGTCTTATTACATGGATAATGCTTTCAATAGCATGATTGTACATACTTATTCAAAGGAATTACAAAAGAAGGCCTTGAAGCCTTGATGTCTACAGTGACTTCTACACTTGATCAACTCAATCAAACTTAATGATGTCAATTGAATGTCAACACCTCACATTACAACAAGGGAACATCACTTTGTCAGTTGAGGGAGTATCACCCAACACTTGAAACTCGCAGGCTTCAAGAATACAAGCTACAAAGCTTTCGGAGAGAAATTGTCAAAAGATTAAGATGATAAATGAATGATCCCAATGTTGCCACTTGGACCAATAGGAATTTAGAGATCTTAGGCGCCAAAATGATGTCACAGTTGCAAGGTTCCCTAGGCTAGGCACCAACTGGGAGCAGAGGAAACTAGAATAGGCGCCTTTTTGGATTGGGCGCTTCCTTGATATGGCAGAGGCATGGATAAGGGCCTGGTGGAGTTTGGAGACTCCAAATGTCCTCAAAACACTTAACATTACTTAGTGAAGACCTCTTAGTCTCTAGGCGCCATCTAGGGGTTGGAAAGAGGAGAATTTGACATCCAACTTACTTAGGCGCAAATCTAGTGTTCTCTTGACTTGGGCGCTAGATTTGGAAGTTCTGCAGTGGTTTTGGTGCCTGGAGAAGGATTAGACATCTTCCAACAAACAAATGAAACTTCTGAGTATGGATTGATTCCTTGAAGAGAGCGCCCATATCTAGAGTGTTTAAAACTTGTTTTTTAGTCCTCATCTTCATTGAGGTGCATTTATGGGTAGGAAAGCGTGCAAATTGGTGCCTTAGGAAGGATGTGGTCTTTCCTTGCTGAAAATCTTCATCTCAAGCCATATCTAAGTCAAAAACACCAACTTCTACCAAGCGCCTTTCATTTTGAGTAGATTGAAAGATCTTTTCATACTTAGGTGCACTTTTGGGACAAGTTCCTTAGGCGCATCATGGTGTCTGTGGAAAGGTGAATTGGTGCCCTCCCTTGAATGGCTCATCCCCATGCAAGTGTTCACTTTTGGAGGCATTGAGGTAAGTCCAGAACATCATTCCTATTAGCGCCTAAATGATTTGGAGGGTTTGAAGTCCATTTTATCCTTGAGGTGCATTTTTGAGATGAAATGATATGGGTTTGGCACCCAGTCTTGAATTGCCCAATTCTTCCTTGAGAGCACTCATACTTGAAGTCTTTGAAATGAAATTAAACACTTGTCTTATCAAGCACCCTAGCTCCTTGAGGAGCTTGAGGATCATTCACCCATTGGAGTCTTGTTTAGGCGCCTTGATATGCCTAGCCGCTCAGTCATTGTGGTTTGATCACAACTTGGCGCCTAAGATGACTTTACTCCCTTCAATACCTCACCTTAGTTTCCTTAAGTCAAAACCTCAACTCAACTTTCATAAATACCTCTTATCCAAGTGGATTGGAAGCATCTCCTAGGTTAGGTGCACCTTTAGGCTTGCATAAGGAGGGATTTGCGCCTAAACCTGAAATGATCATCTTCCCTGCAAATGCTTACATTTGAAGTCATCAAGGTGAGTTAGAACATTATTCCCAGTGAGTGCCTTGATTGAATGAAAGATTTAAAGGCCACTTCTCCATTTAGGCGCATATCAGAGTGGCTACCACTAGGCACACATTTGGAGGATTTGGCCTGGAAAATGCACCTAGCTAGACTTAGCCAATTTCCTTTGAATTCTGAAGTGTATGATGTTTCAAAGGTTGCTAACATCATCTCCAAAGATAGCACCACTCCTCACCTCAATCAAACTCATGTCCTGACAACTTGAACACATGAAATGGCTCTCAAACTTAGCCAAATTTTAAGTTTTTGACTTGGATCCTATAAAACAATAGAATTGAGTTAGTCAAAAACCACTTCATTCCCTCATATTTTAGAATTAGCCTCTGGGAATGATAAATAGGCTAATCCATTCTTTACTTGATGATCAAGCCGAAAATAGGGACATGACAGTTCTTTTGAAGGCAAAGGGCACCTAGGCTTATGGGGCTCAATTTGATGTATTTATTGAAAGCTCAAGGTGAATTGATGCTTATTGAAAATGCCACTTAGTCCTTCATTTGCATTCTAGGCGCCATTTCCTATTGACTTATATACTCCTCCTCATGCTAGGGTGCCATAATGAAGTGGTTTAGACAATAGGCGCGCTTCACTTACTAGTGGCTTGTTCTCCTTCCACCTTAGGCACACTTTTATGGTGGAATAGGTGTCAATGGGCGCCTTGTCTTAAATGAATGCTCTCTCTAAGTTGGGCGCCCTTTTGAGGCTTTATGAGTTGCAAATTGCGCCTTAACCCTTCATGCTTGTTGCTCAATGTTTTAATGTTTAAGAAAATCTCCTTTAGGTGCTCATCTTAATGACTTTTTCTCAAGGCGCAATCATCCTAATGACTTGGATATTCATCCCAGTGTTTCAGGATATTAGGCTACCAGACTTAGTCATTTTCAGGATCTCAAACATAAAGAATAACATGATGATTCATTTTTTTGTATTGCATATAGTTGACATTCTATGCTACTCATAAAGAATATTAATATTTTTTGTTCAACATGATGATTTTTTTTTTTTTTAAATACAATTTTTATCTTTTAGTTCCAAAATGAGGTTTAGGTGATACTTGAATAACAATAGCTAGCTTATTGGATCAACAAACATCCTATGTAATACAATTGGACTTTAAATATTTGAAGTAGCCATCTACAAATATCCATTCAAACGTGGATTTATAATGCAAGTATGGATGCCATCAATAAAAAAGATTTGTATTAACCAAATATTCATATAGGCATACATCAATATCTGTCGATATAAGTATAAAATATATACAAAATAGCCATATAGACTTACAAGAATGCCATATAGGCATACAATGTCAACTATGTACAATACAAAATATGTGTCCACAAATGCCATATAGGCATACAACAAAGGAACACAATAAAAAATCATTCCCCTTTAGCTGGTGAAGAGAATAAATCACAGGCAGCCTTTGATCTTCTAGGGGATGGAGACGCACATGTAGGTGGTCTACTACAAACTCGAGGGCTACTCCTCCTATTTAGTTCTTCCTGCATCTTTAGCTGTTACAATAAAAAGTATAGACATTAATATATAGAAATTACATGTTATAAAAAATGAAACATTTAACAAAATAATCACTTACCGCTAACATATAATCTGTCTCCTCGCTTGCCTCAGTAGTAGGAATAGGCCCTGGTGATGTCAAGTCCTATAGAAACCATCCAGATAGAAATTAAACTTCAAATCAATAATCTTTTGATTTTTCAAAAATAGACAACTATAACAATAAATGTAAATTAAAATTTACTAATCTACCTCATACCCCTATCAATGCCATGGAGCTATGAATTGCCGAGGCCACACCATGCTCCATTGCCCTCTGCACATGGGGAGGTGTCTCTGCAGCCTGCATCATCTGTAAATAAAACAACATTATTCAATTACGAAAACTATAATAGTGATGCAAATCATGGCTCCTAACATACACACACGTTCATCTAAACATGGAAGTACACACAATAAAGCACACAAGTCACATACAAAAATCTAGTAAGTACAATTCATTCATTAAACTATTTATTTTATTACTTCCATAAAACTTTGAAGGCCACCACCGCTGGCAGGTGTTGCCGTGAAATCTACAATATTACCCTATTCAACATCCAAAATTAGATATTAGAGTACCATTCATATAACGATGCTATTCACATGTAATATTTATAATTGTTTACTAGTTAGATACCTCGCTAGTAGATGATCTAGTGTAAAATGCAGGTGGCGAACCACTGAAAACTGCATCGATGCTATGACCCTAAAATTTTATTAAAATCATCAATTTAAATTAGTTAATCTTGCATTTCAAAAATGAAATTTAATAAATTAAATTCAATAAACTTGCTAATATTTTCCTGAGTATCAAGGCCAAAAGTCTCACTCAGGAGGGTATCTGTCATCACCATCTACTCAGCTGCAGATGTAGCCTATGCACTTGCGTCCTGACTATCCATGGGGTCATAACCACAGGCTGACCCAGAAGTCTGACAAGTATGGGGTGGGACCGTACTCCTCGCACTATCTCCCAACCCACTATGTGCTGTAGGACTGACATGCGCTATGATGCTCTGGGTCAAGGCACTAATGGACTGAAGTGTATCAATCTCAACACTCTCCTTCACAATGGAAGGGATAGAAACATGCTCGTGGGCTAGTCTGCTGATTACTCGTCTCACTGGCCGCTGTGGGTCAACACGTGCCCTTGGTCTATCTTGTGTTGACCCCCCACCTCTACCCTAGAAGTCCCACATATCAAAATAGTTTGGCACTTTATTGAGGACAAACTCGCAGTAGAGTTTCCTCAAAAAGTATTGCGGGACCTTATTATTATTGCATGGAGGATGGTCAAAAACCATCCACCACCTCTGCCCAAAATTGTCCCTTATCGCTTGGTTGTTGCACCAATGGATAGGGAACCTCTTGCATGTAATGGGTGGAGGTTGATTTGTTTGTGGGTTTGTGAAAATAGAACACAAGTCTAATTTTGTGATTTGTAATTTTTTCACATCTTTGTATGACAACTTGTTTGCATAATAATCTCTAAACTATCTCCTCTTATCCGTCCAACTAGTTATTTGCTTGCTAATTGAATCTACATTTGATAACATAGATTCAAGAGATTCAGCAAGCGTGGACCTATGCAAGGTTGAAGTGGAAGGATCTTTCAACCTTGCAGTTATATCTTCAATTTATTTTTTGTTGTTTTCAATTTGCCCCATTATATTTTCTTGTGTTCTAGGGGCATGTCGAGGAATGGATGGAGGAGGTTGTTGTTCTACAGGTATTTCCTCCTCAGGATTTTGTGGATTTTGAGGAGGAGGAGGAGGAGGTGCATTAACATTTCCTGACAATTAATGAAATATACATCAAAAATCAACTAAAACCTACCTATTTAGAAATAAATTCAAACAAAAAAATAAATATAACTCACTCCTTTGGCGTGCTCGACGTCGTGGCGGCATTTTGGCTATGAATCGATAAGCTTTTTGTGTTGAGTGGAGTTTTGCAAAACGCGAGCGCGCTTTCTAGGGTTTGCAGACTGCGGGTAGAGAGGAGAAGATAGAAAGAAATGAAATTGGAAACCTTTTTATTTTTATTTTTATAGGAAGTCATAACGCGAGCTCATTATAACGCGAGCACGTTATGACTTAATTTTTTTTGAAATTAATTTGGCCACTTTTTGGCCCCCCATCTTCTTGCACTTACCCAAGGTCAACTTCGAATTAAAACAAAAAGGTGCATTTGATAGTGATGGGTAGGTTAAGAGGCTTTAGGATAAATGGATTAGGGTTTGGAATCTTGAAATGAAAAGATCATGATATGCATTAACAAAGTCTTTGTGTCTTGAAGCAACACTGAAATGCATCAAGTATCAATAACTTTTGTATTGATGCTTGATGTTCAAAAGTAATATCAACTTGTATCAACAATATACACTAACCTTTTGTCATGACAACCTTCCAAGACATCATAGAAACTCGTTGCATCTCAAGTCTTATGATGCAACATCACATCTAGTCCAACAAATCCAACATATCTTGAACCCTGTTTAAGATGATTCTACCACTGATGCAGTGTATTAACATGTTTACCATGCTTTGTCATCTTTTGATCAATAACGTAAAATCAACATGAACTATGAAAGCTTTTATGACTTGAGGAGCATAATGAGATATACCAAGCATCACTGTATTGAACATACTCATGAAGCAAATGATCAACTTCCCATGACACGAGAACAGAATCAGAAACAAGACAACCAGAAGCATGACTGAGAACACTAACTAACAAGTATGAACTCTGACATCATGACAAAGTCTAAAAGGTTACTCTGACAAAGGCCACTTTGACATCATGAAGCAATTCTCCTGTCCTGATCTCATAGCTCTTAAGGCATAATGAACACCATCAAGACATAACCTTCACTTGTGAACCTGTGACACTGCATAATGAACACTATGCATAGCTTACTATGAAAGTATCTTGAAGTGAAAGCATCCTGAGATCAAAGATCAACATCCTGGTTCTTTGACACTAATGACAAACAATCTACGATCTCCCCCTTTTGGCATTGATGTCAACCCATCACACATCTGCACCTATACTCTTCTCCCCCTTTGACATCTAATGACAAAGGTCTAGCTCCCCATTGTTGTCATATTCCTTCATCTTGCAGCTATGTCTACCAAGGTACTTGTAATACAACATTGAATGATATGATGGATGTCATACTAAATAGCAACACTTCATATCCACAAGAATAGTCTTGTCAACAAAACACTGCACACATATACCTTGCTTACAATTTGCCAAGCAAACTATTGTCAGTTATTCATGCTCTGATACTATTCTCTCCATGACACCTCTGTCTCAAACACTATCTACTTGACAAGATAACATCAATGTCCAAGGCACCTAATACATAAATAATGCAGATTTCCACAGTCACTACAACTTATTCTTTGAAGACACTGAGCTATGTATTATCAAGAAAATAATGGGATAAGATCATGACTCCTAACCTCTTAACTTGTTATGGCCTCTGACCTCCTGAAGCAAGAACATTATCAAGACAACATCAAACAATCAAACATGATTAGATCAAGTCTTAAAACATAAATTCCATAGTACTTTCTCTATTGTCCTTGCTGACATAACATCTCTAAACTCATATCACCTCTGCCCAAGTCTGTTATTGAGTCTAAGTGGCTCATTCTCACCAAGACACCAGTGCCAATACAAATGTTCTTGAAGCCTTCTCATTGCCACTGTCTTCAACAAATGAAGACCAATAACTTTGAACATCAAGCCACCTTTGGAGTTAACAACAATATCATGGTGACCAGTGACAAACTTTTTACATGAAGAATATCCACCAATGACCTGTGAGATACTACTATTGTGAAAAAACATACCATTGTGATTAGAAGTAGTCTTGTATAAATCAAATCACCTGCATAAACCACTGAACACAAAGAGCAACATAACATCATTGTGACAAATCCAAGAAAGTTTTTTCTATTGTCTTTGTACTTTGCCCTACAACAAACACTGTGCCCCTTAAATTTTCCTGTAACCATACCATTGTTCCTCCAAGACTGTCAAAATCAAACATATCACTACTACAATAGTTACCTGCCAATATCACTACATATTTTGACTTGAGCATTTGGGATCGTGTAACATATTCTTTATGAAACTGTCTCTAACTCATCATTGTCTAGACATAGAAACCTCAATGGAGATGAAACTACACAACTTATTGCAGAGATATAGAAATAAAGTTATTAACTCCTTATTTCTTTTGCATCTGTCTTAGTCATATTCCACTGTCTCACACCAACTGATGACTTTGAAGTATGATAAGCTCTTAACAAAATCTAATAACCAATCCACTTTTGTCTTTACTTGATTATGAGCAATATGATGTAGATAAACATTAAACTATGAACACCAATGATGCAATTCTATCTTCTAATGATATGCATGTCTAATCAAACTCACACTTAATACAGTCATGGCACAACCAATAGAATTTATGAAGACAACAATCCGTCCATAACACTATTCATCCTGAGGTCACTTTTATGAATATTGATTAATTGCAAAGTTGCAGGAATATGTCTGTGTTGTAGGAACATGCCTTTTATACTGGTAAAACACATTGCATCTGCACAACCAATCTCATAAAGCATGAAGCCACTACATGAGAAGCAAACATCACTCTTTGAGAACTAAACATCAAGACCAAATAGACATCAACATCACTCCTTAAGAACATGAAGAACCAAATCCAATATGAAGATCTTTTGAAATGAATCATGAGGATCAAAGACCACACTAAACCAAAAGATTTTGGAACATAGCAAAGCATCGTTATTACTCAAACATGAAGAGTAACTCCTTACAACTCCTTAGCTGTATTGAAGAACATTAGAAGCATAACAAACCCATCTTGAAGCACAATAACCTAAAGATCAAACATATCAAAGGTATACACATGAAGATGACTACAACACCAAGATAAGAAGACATATGCAAGGCAAGCATGATATGCACCAATGAAAGACCTCATCTTATAATCTTATGTCCTGATGAAGTGCATCACGATCATGTTCTGGTAACAAACATGAGTTGAAACATGAGTTCCCATTGTTTGCTACATTGCAACCATGCTTACTAAGAACTTTTGAATATACAACAAGGCTTTGCTTCTTAAACACCTTGTTGTAAGCCACATTTACATCAACATCAAGCTTGACACCAACAAGACAACTAAGGCTAAGATTACTGTCCTGTCTTGAAAGCACCTTTGTCATATCATGAAAGTATGATAAGGTCTGCTACTACCATATACAAGATGTACCTCTAATAAAGATCAAATGTTACCAAGACACTTGCTAACTCTGTCCAATGTCTGATACAAAACTTCATTACACATTCACTTCAAAAACTTTCAAAGACTCCTATAGTCTTTGCCATTTCCAAGGGGATAAAATGAGAAACAATAAGTCACTCCCCTTGATATCATGCTATCTCTTATGCACATAGAGATGTCTCTTGTGCAATATGCACAAGATTAGAGTTTTATTCTCCTATCCCTTGCTTTCTTCTCCATACCTGAATAGATTTCCTCTTTTGCTTGAACATTGCATTACTTCTTATGTTCTCAGAGGATTTGTTCAACTTGCTGCTACAACTCTTTATTTTACGTTCAAACTCATGACAATTAAAGTAAATGATTTTGTTCCTTCCATTTAGCCATTCAAAGGAGTTCTTATTATATCTCTTTTTTCTTGCATGCATCCAACAATTGCTTTCTATGTGTCCAACTTTATTATAGTTATAACAAGCATTATTGTAATCCTAATTTGACCATCTATAAAAACTTTTCTCTTTATTCCATCCAAAATCATTTCTTTTACAATCTCTAGCCCTATGACCATAAACATGACATGCATAGCAATAACCATTGAATTGAGAGTAATTGTACCTCATTGAGTGCCTAGTAGATAGAGATCTTGTAGACTTGACTATCCTTCCTCTTTGATCTTCTGGAGTAGCAACATGATAACTGAAGTCTATCTTCTTTTTAGGTACATTTCTTTCTTTGGAACACTCTCCTTCTTCATAACCAAGACCATTTGTGTCCTTGTAATGCCTTTGTTTGCTCAACATGTCATTCAACTTGTTTGTTCTTTCTTCAAACTCCTAATATTTCTTGGACAGAACCTTGAGACCTTCATAATCTTTTCTCAGATTGACAATTTCTTCCTCTAATTTTAAACATTCAATTCTTTTCACCTCAAGGTCAGATTTTGTTACATCTATTACTCTTTTGGCTTCCTCAATTTCAATCTTTAGACTGATAATCAATTTGTCTAATTCATCAACTTGACTTCTTAAATCTATAATCAGATTTCTTGCCACTTCAAGGTCTGAAACAACTTTGTCCTTAGAGTCCTTTTCTTGTTGTGGCTCCAACTCAAATCTCTGGTTCTCCTTTTTGAATTTCTTGATCTCACTTAGGGCACATATGAGTTCTCCTTCAACATCAACCTCACAATCATTTTCATCAAACTCAACAATAAAGTCATTTTCTCTATCACATTGTGTCAATTTTTAGGGATGGCTCATGTAACAATTCATCACATGACATGACTGGGTTTTTTTATTCAACATTTTGCTTAGCATCTTTCTTTTCTCTATTTCTTCAATTCTTTCCCATGGTACTCCACTATCAAGATCTATCCAAGCTAGTTAGACTTCTATAGGGAATTTGTGCTCTGATACCACTTGTTGGAGTACAATCAACACTGAGAGGGGGGTGAATTAGTGTTGTATCAAAACAAGTTATTTACTTCTTATCAAACTTGAAAAGAGAAAGTGAAGGAATCAATCTTCACAATATGCTTTAACAAATGAAGGAGTCAAATACTAAATGTTTAATCATGTAGGAAAAATGAATCAGACAAAAATCGAGACCATGACACAGTAGATTTCACGAGTGAAAAACCCTCATAGGGATGAAAAACCACTCAAAACTGTTTCATTGGCTTAATCATGAAAATCATCAATTACATAGCCTTGCTGGATGATGAAAATGTCTCACTGACTACAAAATGCCTCAGTGGAAACATGAGCCTCACTGGCTAAAAAATATGAACATATGAAAGAAAAAATAATTCAGGGAGTTTCCTGATTCATTGCATTACATCAAACGACATAACTTCTTCATCATACATAGAACATCATTTGCCAATGAAGTCACTTCAATATCCCCTCTGTAACCCACTTGAAACATCCTATATCTCCTGCTATCTTCACCGCATTAGTCTCTGTTGTCTATATCTGCAGGTCTTCAAAAATCTTCATGACATTGTCTATAATGAATCTCTTTTGATATAAAAACCAAACAAATCTCTTATCCAATCTTCTGCCCCTTTTTCATGTTCCATGCACAAATCTTCAAATATTGCATACAACCTCACTTTCACAAGGCATATTTATATACAAAGGCTTTCACTATATGCCTATTCACAAGGTATCTCTTTCCATACTTTGCATGATCAGGAACTAAATCCTCAGACTCTTCAATCATGGAGACATGACTCAAATATTCAGTCTTCAAATAAGATAATCCTTTCACTCACAACACATGAACTAATACTCATAATGAATTCATTGTTTACAATCTAGATCTATCAGCATCTATGATCACATAATATACTCTTCATAGAACTCCAGAAACAAATATTCTTTTCAAAGAACTCTTTCAAAGCATGATGTCTTCACAGATATTTATATATTATGTATTATAACCTTCATATTATATACACTAACATGTAGGTATTGCTCTGTGTATTACCATGAACCTCGTCTAACCATTCCATCCATTAGACAACATCATTTCTCAATTTTTCTGGCCCTCTACTATACACTGATTAACAATTATATCTTCAAACTATAAACATTTCAACTTCCATACAAAAGATCATTACAGATGAAATTGTTAACTCCTAATCATATCTATGATATAGACCTCTGCATCACATCACAAACCCTCACTGGTAAAAGTTCTTCACCATTTCTCTGCAACTTCCTTGTATAACATTAAAATCATATTGTCCATTTGAATATTTCTATATCACCCTAATTTCCAGTAAAAAGATGATGTTTTATACATAGCCTTGTAGATATCACTCTGTGTAACATGGATAACCAAGACTCAGATCTCAAAACATAATTCCTTACCTTTAAACTAATTTCCTAGCCTTTTAAGCTTTTACACACTCGAATAAGGCAGTCGAAGCGCCATTTTAGGAACCACTTGTCAATTTTTAGAAAGGAACGTATTCATTGAAGTTTGAAAGCAATTTGAATGTCCACCATCAGATTGTGGCTTGGTGCCCCCGAGCATATCAATCATAGTCATTGCTTTAACTTTTTTGGGCTCAATAAAGAAGGTTTACCAGTGAGCAAGAGTTGCGCAATGAACTTCCTGATTGCTTGTAATTTGCCTTGTAGATTGTGTAGTTTTTTGAGACTTGTTGGTGGAGGCATATCCATGATGGCTTTCACTTTAGCGGGATCAACTTCTATGCCTCGACGAGAAACTATATAGCCTAGTAGTTTGCCTGATGTAACCCTGAACATGCATTTCTTAAGGTTTAGTCTGACCTTATATTCTTCCAGCCGTGTGAAGACGTTGTCCAATACATCCAAGTGGGTTCTCCTTGTAACTGATTTTGCCAGTAAGTTGTCGACATAGTCTTCCATAAATGTGTGCATATAATCGTGAAAGATTGTTGTCATTGCCCTCTAGTACGTAGCTCCAGCATTTTTTAGGCCAAAGGGCATGACATTCCAGCAATATGTGCCCCATGGACATGTAAAAGTAGTTTTATGTTGATCTTCTGGAGCTATTCTTATCTGATTATACCCTAAGAAACCATCCATGAGTGAGAGCATTTCAAATCAAGTGGTAAGGTCGACTATAATGTCTGTTTGCCAACAAAAAATCATCTTTCAGACATGCCTTGTTCAGGTCCCGTAAGTGTTCACAGATTATGATCTGGCCGTTAGGTTTTGTGACTGGTACGAGGTTAGATACCCACTCTGGATAGTCTATTGGTCGGATGAAACCCACATTGAGTACCTTTTTCAATTCTGCCTTTACCAAGAGTGTGATAACTAAATACCATATATGCCTCGAGGACACCCAAGTTCTCATCAATGAAGATAATTTTTTCAGGAGAAAGCTCCTTGAAGCCATCTTTATTAGAAATCACCTTTCTAACCTTAATCGCGATGAAGTATGGCATTTAATCCTAGCTTGGTAACCCTTGTTAAACTCCCTATCCTTACCCTCCTCCCACCTCTTGCCACCCCTTTGACCTCTTCCCCCTCTCTCACCTTATTTGTCTTCCCTTGTGGCTTGACAAAATTTTTAGGCCTCTCTTTATGTCTTCTGTGTTTGTGCGTGTGTGTTTATTTATGTATCTAGCTTGTAGGTTTGATAGTTTGTTTCTCTACTCATTCGATGTTCTTTCTTTTCTACGTTTGTTTTCATTTTTGGATTGTTTGGATGTTTGCTTGTCCCTTGGGTTATATGTTTTGGATTATTGACTAATCCATTCTACTTTTCTTTCCTTTTTACCATTGTGATTGACTATGATTGACTTGTTTAATGTTTTAGTTCATTGTTCTTTATTAATTAATTGTCTTTTCATCCACCTCACCATCCATAACCCCGTCTCCTTATGTCTTCTATGTTTGTGCGTGTGTGTTTATTTATGTATCAAGCTTGTAGGTTTTATAGTTTGTTTCTCTCCTCATTCATTGCTCTCTTTTCTTTTCTATGTTTGTTTGCATTTTTGGGTTGTTTGGATGTTTGTATATTGTTTGTCCCTTGGGTTATATGTTTCGGATTATTGACTAATCCATTCTTCTTTTCTTTCCTTTTTACCATTGTGATTGACTATGTAGGTCTTTGGTTTTCTTCTTATTTCCTTAATTCTACTCTCTTGCTTTTAATTCTCATCTCTTATTTTTTATATTATTTAATGTTATTTGTTTGTTCTTTTCACTTTTTATCATATTATTATTTTTTCTTATTATACATTTTGGATCCTTGTTATATCTATTGCAACTATCATAGTCTTTCCTTTTCTTAGTTATGGGACTATTATTATGCATACTTAATATTTTAAATATAATATCATATTTAATATTATAAATATTTAAGTTATTATTGCATCTTTTTATTCGTTTTATATTTAATCTTCTCTTTTCTTTGTGCATCTTACTTACTCATTGCATTTTAGTCATACATACTATAATTGTCATATTGTTCTTTAGTTTTTATACATATTTTATTTAACATTAGATATTTTTTACATTTTATACTTGTTATATATCACATTACTCATGCATAGCATGTTAAAATTAATATAATTATTACTCTCTTTTTTCTTCAATTTAATTATCTTTGGATTTCTTATTACGTATAATTTGATATATCTTTTTTCACATGTTTTAGTTCATTGTTCTTTATTAATTAAATGTCTTTTCATCCACCTCACCAACCATAACCCCCTCTTCCTTATCCTTTTTAAAGAGAAAATCTGCTATTCAAATCACAAGCATCCTCTTCCTGATGACGGTTCATTGAGTGTGATCTGAAACGTTGAAGCAAAGAAAAACACGGTTTAATACAAAAGCATTTCTATCTGTATTCTATGGACTGTGGAAAACTCATACCTACTGTAATTGGTAGTGGCTTTCTCTGTAGTAGAACTAGTAGTTACTATTGGAGACCCATTCATTTATTTTTACTTTTTAGATAATTTTTAAAAAACATTTAACAACTTTTCGTCTTGTGTTGAGTTCTTCAAAATTTGGTGCTTGTAGATCAAATTGATAAGGCTATGGTGTTTTAGAGGCCCTCTACCCTTGTTATGCTTATCAACCATAATTTTGAGTGCGGAATAAAGGTAGGTGGGCAGGTTGATTCTCGGTTCTAGTTTTGCAGTGCCATGATAAAGATGAGTTATCATGTGCAAGGCAGGTCCAACTACTATACCATACTAGCCTTCACAAGTAATGAACTTCATTCCCCATACCATTAATTATTTCCATGGCTTTGTTAGATTATCCTATTGATCCTTTTATTGTCTCCCCACTTCCCCACTATTAATTGAGGCATAGGTTCATTTTCTCACCTAAACTTTTTAATTAACTCATTATATGAACAAATTTTACATTGAAAAATGTCAATTCCTTATGTTAAAAATTTAGATAATGGACAGACAGTCTTGAGACTTACCTTGATAATTCTTCCCTACACCATGGAATGAGTTTCCTTAAAGTTATTAAAAAATTAATTAACAATTTCTACATCGAATCCTTTGAATTTGTAGAGAAAATTTAACTAGCTTGCTAGTCAGAAACCAAGCCAACTTGATTGATTTTGACAAAAGCATTTTAAGAAAATGAGTAATTCCGATGATGTAAATGATTGTATTGAGGGATTGCTTTGTCTTGAAGGTTTCCTTTGTTTTAATTGACCTCTGAAGCTGTATCTTTAGCCTGTGAATTTATTTCTATTTCTTGTACTCAACCCATGAATCTGAGTCTATTTCTTGAATTTCTATATTCTGATCAGGCTCTGCCTTTTAAAAATTCAGCCTCCTGAGACTTTTACATAATTTCTAAACAAAGTTTGCACTGGGTTTCCTCTGAGGAAACCAGTTTGGTTCTCTTCTACCAGTGATTGTACTGCATCCAGTATCAAGTGGTTTGCTCATGATAACAACTCTAAAGCTCTCTGGCTTTCTACGAAATTGAATGTTTTTATTTTTTTCTGGCTCCTTTTTGTCTTCCTCAAGGTTTTTCTTGATTGTACTGAGCTCTTCCTCCGAATTCCTCAATCCAAGGCTTGTAGCTTCATAGTCTGACTTCAAATGTGCAGCTTGGTGAAAAGTTGCATCTCTTTTCAAGATTGTTCCTACTGGAAATACCCTCATCCTCACCAGTTCTAGATCTAATAGCATCTGATAGAAAATGCCCTGAAGGGATTGAAGTTCTCTGAATAAAAGCCAATGAATCAATGTTATCATTCCTCTAAACTTGCATACTATCAGCTGGGCCAAATGTTGTGTGTTTGCACTTGCTGCAAGAACATGGTTTGGACTAACAGACATAGAGGCATCAACTCATCCTTAACAGCATGAATGCATGTTTTATGGGACAATTTTTTAACCTTGAGAAATTTGCAGACAGAAAGGCATTCCTTTTGTGAGAGGTGAGAATGTGCCTGCATGCATGCAGAAAACTGGCATCAACTAATGACTCCTTGGTATGTGGTTAATGTTGGAAAAATATTGAGGTCAGAAGCTAATTATAACATATCCAAAGTTTCCCATGATTGGAAATTTTTATTTTTAGATACTAAAGAGAAAATGCAGTCAAAGAAGCAAGCCTCAAGCAATCCTAAACTGAAATCCATATGAAAACCTAATCAAGGATATATCTTGTTATCGAGAAAATTTGTGGAATAAAAGGCTAAAATGAGCCAAATATTGCATAGTTTTCAAAAAGATTACCATGGTAGGAGTATTTATGCTTCAAGAGACTACTTGACAGATTGTAAATCTTACCATAAGGTATATATGGATTGCTTTGTAGAGTAAATCATGATTAGTCCATGCAGAGGGCGGCAAAACCCCAATAAGTTCAGAGAATTTACACGGTTTTAATTTGTTATCATAAGCAATCTACACAAGATATTCATCCCAGAGACTTGCCATAGTAAAAACTGTCTCAAAGCTGCAAAAATTGCTACTAATCCCTTGTATTATTGAATGCTCCATTGTAATACATTGCTGATACATGAAAATGGAGACTATTCACTTCATACTTTCTAACTTTGTGTCAAAATCAATACTGATGACTGAGTTTGTTGGCAAGAAAACATATCAACTGTTGTATATTCCAATTGAGAAGCAATTATAGCTTCCAAGTGATCTTTGTGTTCAATACTAAGGTTGCGGTCTGAACATACATGAAACAAAGAAAACGGGAAAATCAGGAGGTATAGAATGTCCTGCAATAGGAAGCAGTCTAGCGACACATTCTCATAAATCATTCAAGAAGTCATTTCTCTTTTATTTTCCAGCTACACCATATAAAACTTATTGTCTTTTCTCCATGAGAATATATTTCGTACCATATTGAACATCACTTGACTGATTATCATCTCTTCCATTCGCTAATCCTGCATTGAAACAACAATCCTCTTAAATAGTTCCAGCAACATGGTTAGAAGATCCTTTAACCTCCATACACTGTTAGTCATTTATCTTGACCTCGCATTGCTATTGCTCCAAAAATGGCAGTGTGCTGATTTTACATTTCTCTGTTTAAGATCAAGAACTTCCATGCAAGCGATGTAAGCTAGAGTGTCTATGCATCTACTTACAATGTGAATTTCCTCCTCAGCTAATGGAAGCAGATCTTCACATCTCTTAAGAACAACGAAGGTATCTTCCCAGCTTTGAAGAACAACCTGAGTTAGATACAATTCACTTCTCTCACAAAGGTTTCCTCTGACAGACCCTTCAGTCATTTCTAGAAACTTTAATGCACATCTCAACGCAGGAACATTGAAGGGCTCCATAAGTATATAGTTGACTCATAATAAAAGTTTCCAATAAGCTCAAATATTTCAACTTGTATTTTTGGAGTGATCTCTGATGCATTGTGTGAATTTCGTTTCAAATATCCACTTTTTGAAAAAAAAAAAAAGGATACTGTAGAGAAAGACAAACACCATACACGAAATGTAATTATGATGAAAAAAATCACAGAAAAATTTGTTGAATTAGAGTTCAAAATTGGAAAAAGAGATCAATTAATTATACCAGAGATTATGACCATATTGTAAGAAAAAACGATTTCTCCACCTTATGGAGCTTGAAGCTGCAATCCTCTACACGAACAATGACACTGACAAGCAAACCTGTGGCTTCACAGCTGCATTAAACAATATGAAGAAACTGATTACTTCTTAAATTTTAGTACAACTGCTGAAGATTTTTGTTTAGTAATACCAAATTGTCTTCCATAATAATGGTCCATTAAACCACATCCTATCTAGGCATTCTCCCAAAAACAATCTATGCTGCTTGAATATTCCCACATTTAACATAAACATCAACAAATGCACTCCCAACAACGGCATTTGACTCCAAACCAGGTTTAGAAACCAGAGCATGTAGTTGTTTGCCCTACTCCAAGAGTAGCAAACCTGCACATGCCTTTATGATATTGGAATTGATGTACTGATTGGGATTGACACCCACCTCCTTTATTTGTTAAAAAATATCCACTGCCTCATCCGCATACCCATTCCCTACACAATCTGATATCATAACATTCCATGGATGCACATTTCTCATGGGCATTTTGTCAAAATCTTTCCATGCATCCAATCTGCTCCCACCTTTCCAGTAGATAGCAATCAGAGAAGCCTGTGGATTAATATCCAATTCAAATCCACTTCTTATGATGTGGTCACTCAATTCCCTGACATGTTTAAGAGCGGAGAGGGCAGTGGATGCCTTGCAAACACTATCTGCAATAAAATGGCTCATTTTTATCATCTTTGTTTGCATTAGACAGAAGACTTTCGGTGCCTCCTTTGCTTCCCTGAATTGAACAGAAAATCTAATCCTAACATTCCATGGCACTAAATTTCGCTGAGACATTTTGTCAAATATATGGCGTGCATCCTCAAACTTTCGATATTTCTCATACATCTGAAATTGAATAAGTTTAATTGCGAGAAAGACATCAGAGCGCATTCCAAGATAATCAAATGCATTCTTTCTCTCCAAGAATAACAGAAGACAACAACATTTCTGCATTTTTATCATCCCACCTCCTGTTCTTTCTCATGTACTCAACTCACCTCACTCACACTCATAAAATGCATTCTCACCCATTTTCCCACTGATTTTATTGGATTCAACGATCTTGGTTTTTGTTTTCTCCTTAGAGTCCAACTGCCAATGGAGTCTTTAGCCCATTTCGTTTCCCTCTGCCCGCTACTTCAAAGATTGAACATACTCTAGGTTTATGGGCTGGAGAATGTTGTGATCACTGTCTCCAATATTGAACGACTAAAAATTGCTTGTTTACAATCCCTGACTATCAACTGCCCTAAGATTTCAGTGCTAATCGTATATAGGATCTGATATTTGAAAGCGAACGGAGTTGTGTTTGATGAGTTTTCTCTTTCCCTCGGCAAACTTGAAATGCAATGTGGACATACTGTCACTGTCACGAAATTGTGCTGCAATCATGCTGAACAACATCTAAGATTATCATAAAACAGATTTCTTCAAATAATGGGCCAATTCCAGTCATTGAAGAAGCTTGCCTTGCAGCCTTTAACAGACATAGCGATGAAAGTTCATATTGTGCATATGCTGGAGAGGCTTCCGATTCCGAATTTCGAATATATTATTTGATATAGTTAATGTTGAATTTGGTAGAGCCACAACTGAAATACAATATTGAAGATTTAAGATTTACATTGTAAATGCTAACACCAATAAACTGGAATTTCTATATATTCAACTGTCTAATATTACTCCAAATATTGGCTTTTATAAAGAACACTTGAATTTTTATTTTTATTTTTATTTTGATAGGTGAATGTGTTGAATTAATAGTATATAGAAATATAAATTTCTGCCTTCGAGCAAAATCGCAGTGACTAGTCAGGGAAATCCTTTTAGAACTAAGGTTATTCATGTTGCTTTCAAACAATCAGCGAACATCCACACATAGGAGCCGCTAGGAGGGATTGAGGGGCCACTACAAGAGGGATTGAGGAGCCGCTACAGGAGCTGCGGGAGGTGCTACAGGAGTCGCAGGAGGAGGAGGGGCCCGTGGGCCACAGGTTGGAGCATCTTTTTATTTCTTAACCAAATCCTTTTGCATATGCAGTCTTTTCCCTTTTGACCAAACAGGCAATATCAGGCAGTACCAACCCAAACAGGCAGTATCAGGCAGTATCAACCCAGTCAAATCTTTCTCCAACAGGGAATCTGTAAATCATTTCCTTCACAAACGGAAAACCCTCTCAAACAAACAGTGTTAGCAAGGGTGAAATCAACGGTGTTACGGTAACTTCAGGTTCTATTCTTGGGTTTTACCCTGCAGACTAGGCAAAGCAAACAATTTCAGTCAGGGCAAATCTTTCAAACTGGGTCAGGGCAAACCATGATTAAGCAACGTGAGGGTTTCAAGGGTCTTTTGGGGACAGCAACTCAGGGGCCTACCACCAAAAATCCGCAAGATCTAAACCTAACCGAAGCTAGCAGGAAAGAGAGTGAGGTTTCTAGACTCTCTTTGGAAACAAACCATTTAGGCCAAGTCAAAATTGCTTCAACAAACAAAAGTGGCAAATGGGTTTGGGTCAACGCAAAACAATATCGGGGTATACTGAAACGTAGACTTTCACGTTTTAAATGGGAACAAGCAAGGAAAAGGTCAATCCAAAGAGAAACGAGTGATGTGCACACAAATATATAGTCATGCAAGGGGTTCAAACAGCGCAAAGCAGAAGGTGAAACGAAAATTTACAGTCCTTCTTCCACTCCTCTGACCTGGTCTTCACATCTATATGTGCAAGAACTTCTCAAGGTCAAATCCAGGTTAGAGTGTTTGCAAGCTGTTGAGCTGGAAAGAAACGGCAAGTTTCATGGGCTCTTGGAAACAAACCAAATTTTGTTAGAGGACAATAAGAGGTTACATGAACAGGTGGCTTATCTTGCAGAAACAATTAAAGTAGAGAAACAGGAGGGGTAGATTACGAAGTTGGCTCGGAATAACATACTTGACTCAACTAAGACATCAGCAATAGAGGCTCAAGTAGCTCAGCAAATGAACACTCGAGGCACAGGGGTGAATGTAAAGAAAAAAGAAAGTCTAGAAAAAGTTGACAAACCTTGGGCACACGCTATTGGAGGTTCACATGTCTTAGAGGCAGAAGCAAATTTGAAGGTTGTCGGTATGCAAGAAAGAGAGTACAAAGAGAGACAAGATAGGATACAAAATGTTATTTTAAGAGGAGTAAGGGACTATGGCAGAAATGAAAGCACCCTCAATCTTACAAAGGACTTCTTGAGAGATAAGTTGCAATGGCAAGGTCAAATCTGTCAAGCAAGGAGGATTGGCAAGATAGGTGAAGAGCATGATAGGCCTATTAAAGTTGTCATGGCAAATAGGGAAGACAAGCTCCAAATCTTCAGCAAAAAGAGGCTTCTGAGAGGCTCTCATTTCTTTTTAGAAGATGATTTGACTGCAAATCAACTAGAAGAGAGAAGAGCAGAAATGGCCAAAATTAGGACAGCAAGAGATGAAGGAAAAAGGGCGTGGTTATACAAAGGTAAAGCAATTATTTCTAGTTTCGGGTCACGTGTTCAGTCTGGGCAGCAAGAGTCAACAAAGGGATAGTGGATGTTTTAAGGACAGATAGGAATGTAGGACAGCAAGAATGGGTAGAAAGGGGTAAGGAACCAACTTTGAGTCTTCTGCATCAAAACAAATAGCAATCAAGGCCTCCCCAGGCACACCTGAACTTAGTGTGTTGGAACTGTAGAGGCTACCCATGGAGAAGGGGGCCTGGGGTAGGGTCTATTGCTGAAGGTAGAGATATAATTTGTCTTACTAAAACACATGAAAAAGAGGGCTGCGAAACTCCCATCTTTGAAGGGTACGCTAAGTTCACAGTTTGGAACAAAGCAGTGGGTAATGACAAAGGATATGGGGGCATCATGGTGTTAGTGAAACAAGTGGAAGGCCATATAATTCAGTTGGAAAGAGAAGATGTCAATAAGCAATACATCTAGATAAAAATTTTAGAAAACGGAAATGACATAAACCTTGCAACATGTTATTTTGCTCCGCAAAACTCCAAATCTTACAAAAGACATGGTTGGGACAGCAAAGATCCATATGCAGCAATTAAAGAAGATATCTCCGTTTATGCCCAACAAGGTGAAGTTCTTATTTGGGGAGATTTCAATACTAGGACAGCAAGTGTTCAAGCTAATGTTCTATGTGACAAGGAGGGCCACAATCCTATTTGGCTTCTAGAAGAAGGGAAGCAACAGTGGGCGAGGTGTTCAGAAGACAATAGAGACATCAATCATTTTGGCGAAGAGTTGCTTAACCTTTGTGGTACATTTGATCTTATCATTTGTAATGGCTTGGGTAGATGGAAGAAGTCTGGTAATTTTACTTGCAGCACCTACAATGGGGTGAGTGTTGTAGATTATGCAATTTGTTCAAAAAGCATGATTGACAGGATTGAGGATATCACGATTGGTGATCAGTGTTGGGAGTTAAAATCAGATCATAGGCCAATTTTTTTAAGGTTTTCTTGGCTGGACAAAAGACAACAATTAAAAAAAATGCAGTCCCCTCAACAACCCCTTGCTAAGGGCAGAATTCTTTTAACTCAATAAAACCAAAACGCCTTCAAGGCAGCAATTGAACAATCCTACAGCAAGGGGAAAGCTAGTTCACAAGATCTCAATAGTCATGAGTTAACCACTTTAATGCACAATGCTTTGGAGAGTGTAAAAGAGCAAAAAATAGGAAGTCGGTAACAAATTGTTCTCTAGCAAATGGTTGGTTTGATGAGGATTGCAAAATTGCAAGGAAAGCTTTGAAGAAATCAGGCAAAGAGAAGTTGAATCTAAAGTGTTACAAGTAGATCTTAAAAGCAAAAAAAGATGAATTCATGAGCATTAGGCGTGAGGAGTTAATTCACCTAGGTAAGCATAATCCGAAGTTATTCTGGAAGGAACTTCAGCCTAAAAAGCAGCATACTGAGAACAACATCACGGCTAATCAATGGTTTGATTATGCAAAGCAGTTATACGAGCAAGAAGTTGAGATTATGCCTCCTCCCTTGATCAACACGTCAGCTAAGTTGTTCACTGTGCAAGAGGTGAAGTTTGGTATTGGTAAGTTGGGGACTGGGAAAGCTAAGGATTTAGTAGAACTCTAGGCCGAATTCCTCAAGTGGGGAGTGAAGTCTCTCACGCCTCACATTACCAGGATCTTCAACAACATCATCCAGCATGGCTTCCCGAGAGACTGGATCACTAGCCTAGCGATACCCCTTTTTAAGAGTAGTGATGCTAATAATCCCTCCAATTATAGGACCATCATGATCAATCCTCTGTTTGCAAAATTATTTGGCAGCATGGTTGAAAGCAGAATCAGCAAACGGGCTGAAGAGCAGGGTAAGAGAGCAAAAGGGCAGGCAGGTTTTAGGCCTAAACATTCCACATTGGATCACGGAGTTACATTAAGACACATTATTGAAAAAGTGGGAGGAAAAGGAAGAAGCTTATTGCTATTTTGTTGACTTTAGAAAGGCATTTGACACGGTCCCGAGAGATAAGTTGTGGGAAAGGATGAAGGAGCTTGATATTCCGGCGCATCTAAGAGCAACTGTCCATAGACTATATGAAGAGGTTCACATCAAAATTAGAACTTCAGCTGGAATCTCTGAAAGTTTCAGGAGCGACATTGGTGTTAAACAAGGGTGCCCTTTATCTCCCACTCTTTTTGGCTTATACATTGACAAGCTTGAAGAGTGGTTGAACTTGCAAGGTGGAGATGGTGTGAAACTAGGAGGTTATGTGGTTAGGCTCCTGTTATATGTTGATGACCTTATCTTGATTGTGAGGTCCCCCCATGGGTTGCAAGAGCACTTGCATGCTCTTGAGCACTTTTGTAGAGTCATTGGTATGCAAGTCAATACCAGCAAGACCAAGATCATGGTCTTCTCCAACAAAAAGAAAAAGGCCCATCACACTTTTTTCTTTGAAGGAAGCATTCTTTAATAGGTAAAAGAGTACAAATATCTAGGGATCGACTTTAACAACAGGCTTAGCTGGGATACTTGTAGAAGAAAAAGAATTTTGGGAGGGTGGAAAGCTTGTTTTGCACTACAAAACAGATGCAGAGCAACTGAACTTTGGGATTGGAAAACTATTATGACTCTCTTTGGGCTATTGGTAAGTCTAGTGGTTCTTTATGGGTGTGAGATCAGGGCAAGCAGCATGTCAGAGTCCAAATGGAAGCAGGTTGAGAGAATCCAAAAGCACATGATCACTAGCAAGTTTAGGATGAAGACTTCAACTTCATATGAGATTCTACTCACTGAAACAGGGGATGTTCCAATGGAAGCCACTGCTATGGTACGTCTCTTAAGGTACCTCAAAAGAAATGAGCAAATGGATACAAGCAGGTGGCCTAAGGTTGTCTTTAACGAGGCGATAAGGGAAAGAAAGAAATCATGGATGAAACAAAATAGTAAGTGGATGGAAAAATGGAATATATATTTCAATGCATGCCCTACGGATGGAAAAGAAATTAAAACTTTTGTCATAGATAAATTCCATAGATCTATGTGGGATGGTTCCCTAGGGAGAAAGAAGAGCTATTATCTTGAGGTGTTTAATCCCGCTCGTGATCTTTTACAAAAAAACGTACATTGGGGCAAATATCTCTTGGAGAGCTAAAATTTTGATCGGCCAGCTTAGGATTAACTCTCATCAGCTCCGTTGTGAGACGGGTAGGTGGAAGAGACCTAAAGAAACTTGGGAAGAGAGAGTTTGTACTTTCTACACCTCGGGGGCTGTGGAATCAGAAAAGCACTTTATTTTAGAATGTGATGCTTACACCAACATCAGAGCAAAGTATGCGGATATCCTGACAGCAGTTTCTTGGCATGATCTTTTTGTTGAGAGTGCTTTGGTGAAGATGGGAGAGCTCATAATATCCTTACACAAAAGCAGAATGGCAAGACAAAAGCAATTTTGATGGGGTTAGCTGTCTCTTAGGCTATAAAGTTAGCCTCGTGGACGTTAAAAGCTATTCTATTCTATTCTATTCTATGTTATTTCAGGGAAACAAAGTAGAATAGCTAACAAGAAGCTAATAGCAAACTGACAACTAAGTCACCATAGAATTAGCAGAGGACTATTACTTCACTAAATCTAGTTAATCCTTATCATTATGTCACTCATTCCAATAATTTTGAATTCTTATTTTGGACTCCGTTTCTTTTGTGGAGAGAATGCAATGCTTCTCTTGTTTTATCCCAAAAGAATCTTTATAATTAATAATTGGACCCATAGGTTCAACGGACATGTTGATAATTTTGAGAAGAAATTGTAGAATTTATTAGATGTGTTTTATTACTTATTAATTTTGAAGTTATTTAATTCACTAAATTGTATTATTTATTCTTTTGTAAGTGCACATTAGATGGACAAACATAATTGGGTTTGAGTTCGATTTTATGAAGTCCCAATTTAAGATAAATTTCTCAATTTCAAGTCAGGTACACCCAATAATTTATTATGAGTATGTATTTAATAGAAAAATATAGTTATGCCTTATGTGCTTAATATTAGATATAAGTTGTAGAACATAAATTATTGTACCCTCACATAATTATTTTTAAAATAATTATATGATTAATTATTTGTTTCTATGGCCGATTATATAAAAATCAATAAGAGATTCAATTAATTTACTACATATATACAATATAGACAAGTTACTTAAAAGTGAACTATAATTTTCAAAATTATATTTTTTATGTAAAGTAATGAAAACTTAAAGAAATATACATATTTACTGGTAAGGAATTGACATGATAATAATTTTATCCAACTATTATAAGTGAAAGAAGACAATAGTTAATGTGATGAAATTTCAGTAATAATTGATAAAATAATTTAATGGATTAAATAACTTATAAATAAATAAATAATAAAAAATATCTACAAATTCTATAATTTCTTATACATATTTATTAAACATAATTTCTATAATCTATTGTTCAATGGCACGCCGATAATTTTGAGAAGAAATTGTAGAATTTGTTAGATGTTTTTTTCTTATATATTAATTTTTAAATTATTTAATCCATTAACGTATGTTAACATGTAGATTATGTCATGCCTAAGGGTAAACTTTGAGTGCCGTTGACTAGAAGGTCGACTAGACTGGCTACTAAACCAACCCCCACTCATAAGGAGCATGTGATTTCTGCCGAGTCGGAGGATTGTGAGGAAAACCCAGATGGTGAAGTCAAAATTGGTAACAAAGAGGAGACTATGGTTGTGGAGGCCGAGGATGATGGCCTGAGTAACTTCCCTAAGCTGAACGTTTAGGGGTTGGAGTCTGAGAATTCTGAGAAGATGGTTCAGGACACTGGTAAGAGAACCAAGAGAAACAAGAAAACCAAAAAGGACAAGGAGATTGAAGACCTAAACAACAGGATGACAGAGCTGGAGAAGAAGTTTAGGATCCTGGCTAGGTTCACTTCTAAAGTGATGAATAGGTCAGTGACAACTCTGGCTATTCTGTAGGACATTAAGCTGACCAGGCATGATATGAAGGACAAGGAGCTGAAAGAGTATGATGATTTGTACTAGTTTCTTACTGAGGACTGGGAATAATTGTTCAATCAACCCTAGGGGTTTTTCTGTGTTTTTATATTTTATCTGTTGTCGGTCTGTTGCTTATATGTTGTGTCTGTGTCTTTAGTTGTTGGTGGTCTCTTTTTGGTTGTGATGGTCTCTTTTTGTTGATTCTTTCGCGTGCCCGTGGGGCTAAAGTGTAATGGGATCGGCACCCTTGTTTTGCTACTTATATTATCAAAAACATTATTTTACATTGGCTCCCTACTTGGAGATCACTTCTTTATCTCTATAGATCATTAAAAAATATAATTTTGAAAATTATAGTTCACCTTCAATGTGGTAAAATGTTACAAAACAAAAAATTAAAGTTTTAAACAAAAATAGTCAAGCAACATCTATTTCTTGGACTATATAATTTTTTAAAAAAAAAGAGTATTGCTTTGGCATATATATTTGTATTCTTTTCTAAAGTTTTTTTAAATCTATTTTCTCTAATGCTAGGATTAGACCAATAGACATAGTTTTTACAAATGGCACAAGACAACACAGTTATAAGATTAATATGCACACACAATCTTGTGATGTTAGGAAATCATAAAAGTAAACAATAACAACAAAGAAGATTAATTTTTAAAAATTAAAATTTGGGGCTTGCTAATGGCCTTAACGAGATGTTTCCTATACTTGATGCCTAAGGGAGACACCAATTATTTGAGGAAGTCATCCACAAATAATTGAAGGGGTTGAGTCTTGGTAGTCTGCTCTACCTAGGGACACATCTGATATAGATTTCAATGATGTGGGGGATGATAATCACTACACATACATTGTGGCTCTACAAAGTAGACATTGGTAGAGTTGGTACTAAATGAAGAAATACAAGGGAAAGCTCAAGCAAAGTTGGAGGTAGTGTTATGACAAGATAGATGTGTTTGAGACATTGCAAAAATTTTGTACCTATAGGTGGTGTTGAAAGAGAGTGTGAATGCATATCAGATAATTAATATCAAGTGGTGGAAACAAATTGAGGGTTGTTACCTTTGCTAAGAAATAAATATACCCCTTTTATGTACTCATAGTATTTACTATATCCTAATTTCCACACCACAGAATCCGCCAACTCTTCCATCAAGGGATTTAAAGAGCCTAACCTTTAAAATTTGTTATTTAATCTCCTTACCTTGGGAGGTACAACTAAGAATTATATTGAACAAAAACAATTATATAAGCAAAAAAAAAATCTAAGTGGTGGAGGTTGAGAAAACCTCCTTTATCTCAAATCTATTAGTAGGCCCTAAAGTAATTTATTAATAGTATCAAAATTCTCTTCTATTTGCTTTATTCAAGAGTATGTTGAATCGAGGAGATGTTGTATATAGGGGGTAGTAAGTAGTCGATCATCATATTTCAATTTTTTTTCTTGTTATAAGACTTTTAGAGGTTTCCTTTTCAAAGTGGCTCAATCTAATAATTAATCATTTTGTACTTATTTCATTTGTATTATGTGAAATACACTATTTTACTTTTGTTTACACACTTCTCTATTATTGTATCATTAGTATCTTGTGAATTTGATATGAATATTGATTCAAATTTGTTGTCACAAAAAATAATCATTAGGTGAAGCACTTGAATAATTATATAGATAGAGGGTCTAGATTGAAAGGACTACCATGAAATCAATCTTGACTGTTGATTTTTCTAATGATATCATAAATTACAAAAAAACATAAATTGTTCTCTTTTATCATATGTTGACATAGAGTTTATAATAATGTCGATATTAGGATAATGGGGACCAATGGTTTTCAAAGCATCCCACATGTCTCTTAGGAAATTCAAAGAAAATAAGAGGAATTATAATTGACCCACCCATTAACATGGACAACTAGATATCCTTCTGTTTAGGGGAAAATTATATTTGTTAATGTTTTAGATTTTAGATGTTCAAATTCGCCTCTCCACTAAACATTAAAGGATCTAGCGTTGAGTGGCGAGCACTATCATACCCTAGGTCACTTGCAGATGTAGGGAAACTTGGATTAGGGAATTTAATTATTAATTTTCCTTCTCTTATGCCCAATTAACCATTAAAACCCTAATTATGCAAATATAGAAATAAATTGATGAAAGACGAAAAAAGCTCTTGCAGACAGGAATAAAATACCAAATCACATAATATCTATTTTCAGGCTTTTGAAGCGGAATAGTCAGGGACACTAGAGCGGGCGCCCAAGTCCAAGGTGTCAGTTTCTTTGTGGGATCTGGACCTCCTTCCGACACTAATCAGCCCTGTAACTTCTGTTTCTCGAAACTCAGATGTAAAGGACACTAGAGCGAGCACCCTAGTCCTGGAAGTGCTTCTTTGTCCTACTTTTCTTCAGATCCCAAATCCTTGATGTTTGCCAATCCTTCCTACAACTCCACTTTTCCCAAATGCGACACCTATAACCTACAATCACAAGACTTGGTTTGGGGGTTGTGGTGTTTAGAGGCTTGCCTCAGTCAAGCCCTAGAGGACACTTAAGTCTTTGAACACCATTGTTAGATAAAGAGTGCGTGCCTTTGTGAGGCAGAGGCAAAAACCAAAGGAATCAATGATAAAAACACAATATTATGTCACCTTGTAGTGAAACTCTCATGGGAGGAAGATGCTCTTCATGTCATGAGGAAATTGATGCTCAAATTTGCAAATATCAACACACAAAACATACAAGTCTACTCTTGCAACACAATAGAAGCCTTGAATCACCTTGAGAACACTTGAACATCACAATTGCCATCTAGTTTAAGCATACTTATATATGCAACTACAAGCATTCCTGCCAAGATTTTAAAAATCAAACTTTACCATGTTGGTAAAAGAACCAAATAACGGTCATAAACTGACACCTAAAAATTAGGGCTACCCCAAAATAGGCCAGGAATAGGGCATGGGCACCCAAGTCCTCCCCCCTATTTTGGGTAGGGTACAGCTCAAGGGGTCCACCTAGGTCCAATTTGCCATGGAACCTAGGTCTCATTCCATCGGGATGCCAAAATATGAACTAAAATGTCCTAAATGCATACTAAAGACCTGGGAGCTAAACCTTATGAGGGAAAAGCCCCCAAGGGGATATTTTCTGACGTTACATTTAGCCCCCACTTTAATGTATGTATAAACACACGGCCAATACATGCATTAAAGTAAGGTCACAAACACAACAAACACACCAAGCATAGAGAAGACACGCCAATCGCATAGAAAATAGTAACAGGCACACAAAACATGGAGAAGATAGTTATAGTCATGCAGAACACGGAGAAGCCAATTACAGTCACGCAGAACATGATGAAGACAGTCAATGCATAAAAGACACATTAATGCATGGAAGATAGAAATGATATCTTTTCTTTTCTTTTTCTCATATATATGAAATGCAAATGCAAGTACTGGAAAGTAAACAAACCTCCCATAATACAGGATGCACTACCCTAGGGTGTAGGTCTCTGTATATATGGGGCAGCACACATGCAAGACACGTAAAACCTCCCAAAATGTAGGAAGCACTACCTGAGGGTGTTGGTCTCTGCATATGGGGCAACAAACACGCCACACAAAACAAGCACGCCAAAACACACACTTGAAGACACGGAGAAAACATGGCAGACAAGCGATGGAGTGTACCTATTTCTAGGTCCAACACCATCTCAGGCACATTACAGGCACACACCGATGATTGGGCTTCACCGCAACAATCACTGAAGACATGCTTAAGGGTTGAGTTAGTCACAGAACCACTCCCTGCCTCCACAGAGGACTTTTGAAAATAACAGGATGATGCAATCTATTCAAAGAAATACACCATCCCTGCCTCCGCAGAGGGCTTAAGAAAAGGATATGCTCGATATCCCACCTCCGCAGAGGGCTTACATGATTGATTGATTGATTGCAAACAAACTCAGGATGCACGATGCACTACCCTAGAGTGCAAGTCTCTGCATCTGAGGTCAAACACATTGCTAACATCTATAACAGATAACTTACCTTATATATGCCCCCACCTTAAGGTGGTTGATATCAGTTATCGATATCAAGCACATTAAGGTAGGAAGAAAACACACAAGGGAACACCAACTTTCACAAAGCCCATTCCCCTTAGAGGTGACATGTACTTCACAATCGCCAAATGTTCCCACAAACACATCCCTGCAAGAAACATGTTAGTGTCTATAACATCAAGATAAACAACAACATCAATGCATATGATTAACCACACAAAGAGCCAGGGTTATACAACGAATTCATAGTTCGAGGATAACTGTGGGGCTATTTCATGAAGCTCTCTGAATCGAGTACTACCAAGGCCAGATTCAAAGGCAAACAAAGGTACATATAGCAGCAGTATTGTTAAGGTTTGTAAATGCGATAGAAACATCATGGAATTCACTACGCAGAAAGAACGAGTGCTTCCACTAGCCAAGTGTCGGATAAAATATACAACCCCATCATCATATTAGGAACTAAGTCCATTTTTTTATTGCTCTCGAAAGGGACACTATGTTCGCATCAGTATAAATGTTTGTCGTCATCCGTCTGCTAGGTGGAAACACTAGAGGAAGGGAAACAATAAATAAGAGAGGAGAAAACAAGTGTCTTAGGGGCAGTCACGTAGGAGGGTGGCCCAAGTCACCAACCACAACGCTATGTGCGTAAGACACAACACACAACAATGAAATCAGAGAGAGAGGCAATATAGAAGAATGATGATACAAATAGAAGAAAGTCACAACAGAGGCAGTCTCCTAGTATCCCGAACCTTACGGGAGAATCCGAGGTCATCCCAGGAGGCCTAAACAATATGTAACACATGATGGGGGAAGCACATCATGAGAGAGATAAAGGGTTAGAGATACTTACATGTAGGGTCTTCATATTATATCTTGGAGCTCTCAAACCTCTTGGAGAGGTACTCGATCATGTTTAATGCAAAATTTGAGTGGTTCTTATGAAAGTCTTGTTTGTTATCATATGATGCTTGTTCATTAAATCCTTGTTTAAATGAGAATTTTTGTTGCTTATGAGGGGGAGAACCATTATTATTTCTAACTATTGATTGTCGTCTTGCTCTTTTCTAATTTTTAGCGAGTTTTCATTCTTGAATCTTTCTAGAATAGTAATGGGAGTCATCCTGTACCATCTTACTCATCTGTATCAGTCATTGTTCTTACTTTTCAAATGCATTTTGATTATCTCCCAATCCATATAAGGATAACGGAGGAGGAACCTTGGCATAAATTCTATTTCTTTGTGGATGAGGTGGATTATCCATTTGTTTCTTGTCGACTTCAATCATACCCACGATACTATCATAGTCCAAGTAATCATCCTCGTGTACTTCCACTAAATCTTGTTCCACCATATTATTTTTGGTATGCTTAGGAAAAGGATTAGTGAAGATTTGTAAATTCTGATTCGATGGAGCAAGCGACTTATTTCCATTATCATTCACACCCGATACCTGGATGACATTTGAATCAATAAGGTCATGTATCTCATGTTTAAGACGCATACATCGTTCAATGTCATGTCCTTGCATCCGATGATTGTTACTAATTTTTGTTCACACTTAAAATTAGTTGGACCTAAGAGTAATTGTTCAGAAGGAATACAAGAAAACTTTAAGTTATTGCATTCATTGAATAGTTGATGCCTTGATAGAGTAGAGAAGGATATCCAGTTGTCAGGATAACCCATCAGTCTAATCAAGACTGATGAGTTATCATGACAAAAGAATAGGTTGTCAATAAATCAAAGATTTAAGGAAATACAGTTGTTCTACACAATTTGATCTTTCAAGAGTTATAAGTTAAATTGATTATTCAGTTAATTAGTTTTGAATAAAAGAAAGAAAGATATTTTGTATTGCACTATTATTTCATGTCATGTTTTGAACATACATTCAAGTATCTGTTACTTTATCTCATGCATTGATTGAAAAGGAAATACATATGCATAAGAGAAATTAATTGATCATGTTTAAAAGAAGTGTTCAAATGTGTCCCACACAAGTCATGGGAGTAACTAGACTGAGCAAATGCAGGCATGCAAGCTATGCATCTATTTGATAAAAGAAAAGAAATGAACACATGATAAATTTAAACATCCATCATTGCCTGATGATGGAGATTGTTGTTGTTGTTGGCCTTCAAGTCTTCAGTCTTCAGTCTTCACTTCAAACTTCATCATCAGTTAACTTGCAAAAATTTGGGGATAGCCCTGTTAGTGCTCTGGATGTTTAAAGTTATCACATACTTTTATCAAACAAAGACATCTACTTATCATATCATACATTTAGATGAGAGATTAGATCAGATATATTACACAAATCAGGAAGAAATCATGAAGAAGATCAATCAATACTATTAAGTACTTTTTTATGCTAACTTGTTTGTTCACTGTGTAGGTATAGGATAAATTTTATTGCTGATTTGAAGACAAATAAACATGTGGATTAAATGTGGCTCCCACAAGGGTTTGAGCCCAACATGTTTCTTTTCATTTTTGAAAAGAGTATCAGAAAAGACATGATGCATCATTCCAAGCTATATCATGTATCATCTAATCAACTTACAGAAAAGATATGTCATCATGACATTATCATAGTTGATTGGAGCAAATCAGATTAACATGACTAAGTCAAGATTGACAAAAACAAAATGCAGAAGTCAGATTACAGTCATCCAGGCTACATGAGCCATCTAAGGTACAATATCATTGTGAATGCATGTATTTATTTCATCATAGCTAATAAGAGCAACTGAAAGAGTGCATTCATAGTACAAGGATATGATACAAGTTTTCAGATTAATGTGCCTGATAAAGAGAAGAGAAACAAAATAAAGCTTCCAAGATACAAAGAACTTGTATATCATTTGAACAAGTACATGATAAATCGTGTGAAGGTATCATCTCATTATAACAAAAGAGTAAGAAGTAAGTGACATGATACAGGTATTCAAAGTGATCAAGCCAGATAAAAGATACAAGTTATGCCTTTGAAAGAGATAAATTAAGACAACAAGGCATCATTAACTCTAAGCTGATATATGGCAGTGTGAAAATGCAGTTATGAATATATCATTGTCATGGACCAATAAACCAGGCAGTCATCAATGCTTCAAAACTTCAAACCATTGAGATACAAGGAGGTATAGATGAAACAATTCAAGTAGAGCAGATAGGTCTTAGTTTTCAAATATGAAACAGCCAAGCCAAGAATCTCATATGATTCAGGCATCAGGGAGAGCCTATATTCCCAGATGACCGCTATAGTCCAAATGTAGTCAGATGTTCAAACATTCAAACATTCAAGGATGAAGCACATGATGCATAGCAAATACCAGAGTATATAATGTAAGGTAAAGTATCATCATCAATAGCCATGACAATCACAAGGAGTAGGAGGAGAAGGTTCTGTGTCATGCAAAGTGATCTTTCACTTTTTAAAAAAAAATCAAACCCTAGTGCTATTTTTGCAACCACAGTCAAGAAGTTTCAGACAGAGAGGAAGATGTCATAGCCATGCCAGAAGAACAAACTTTTTCATGATAAAATGTATACTCATCTGCAAAATGAACAAGGTCTTTTCAAGAAAATTTCAAACCCTTGTTTATGTTTGCACTTACAAGTAAAAAAGAAGAGCAGCGAATACTACAGGAGGATGGCCATGACAAATAGAAGCCTTGAAAGTACATAAAGAACAAACCCTTGACAAAAAATTTCAACCCTTGTTTCTTTTCTTCACTTACAGTCAAAGAGAAAGAGACAACAGTGAATATTACAAGAGAGTGGTCGTGATAGTGAAGGAGTTTTTGTGCAAAGAAAGTTGAAACCCTAGTTTCAAACTTAGAAACCCTTAGTTTTTTTTCACATTTTTGGTGCCTACATACAGAGGAAGCACAACCGTGACAAGATAGAAGCCTTGAAAGTGAAGAAAGAACAAACCCTCATATGAAGATCTCAAACCCTCAAGTTTTCTGAAGCTACAACCAAGTAAAAGATAAAAAGAGATATATACAGGCATAGCCGACAGAGATATGTCATTTTTTTGCTAAAAAATGCAATACCCATGTCTACATACAACCCTTGTCATTCTTCAAGTGTAAAAAGAGACAAATGAAGCTCCAGAAGAGGAAGAATGGCAAGTTCTTACCTTATTTTGCTGACAAGAGGAGACATCTATCCACGGCCTTACAATAGCATCAAGCTCTCAAGAGCAGGTCATAGATAGCAAGGAAGAAAAGATGCAAAGACAAGAAGGAGTATGTTAAAGAATGCACATCATATGGAGATAACTATGAAAGAAGGAGGAGGCCACAACCAATGAAGGAAGATAAGCTACAGATATTAATAAAAGTATCTCATATGGAATCAAAAATAGTGTTACCTTCTTCTTGTAGGCAGAGTTCCGGAGTTTCAACCAAGAGAAGCCATGGAAAGGAGTAAAAACCAGAGATATGCTTCAAACTTTCAAACCCTAAACCGGCGGAATAAAGTTGCAGAGCAAATGAAGAGTATGCCAAATGCAGAATGAGCAACTTTTAGGGTTGTCTCTTTGTTTTTGTTCAAAGGTTCCTTCTCTGAAGTGTGTTTTTTGACTTTACAAAAGACAAATAATTACCTTATCCAAGAAGTGCCCATGGTCAAGACTTTGGTCTCGAATATTCCTAACCATCATAACATGGAGTGGCCGACCGACATTGCTTAGGACTTGATTTTTATTAAGTCAAGAAGGGTCGGTATAATGAGAAAGAAAGGCTTCATGCCTTATAAACTATTTAAAACTCCTTGGTGGTCGAATAGATAGCATGGTCAAAGATGCATTATGTGATACACATGCTAGTCAAAATTCCTTGTCTCTTTACAAACATCCAAAGGTAAAGATCCTTCTTGATTATGCATGGTGGCCAACAAGGTCAGAGGAGTATGATTTTAGACATGGCATGCATAAGGACAGAGCATGGAATATACAAGGTGGCAGACAAGGTAAGCAAATGTGATGGTGCATTTTTGATGCATGGAGGATTTGTAGGGTTTTTTCTTGATATTAAGTTGCATATGGAGATATAAGGTGGCTTAAAAATATAATGATATGTATATGCACTAAGACATCAAAGGGAGTCATAAGGCTTTAATGCATACTATTTTTGTGCATGGAGATATTATGATCCATAGAATGACTCATGGATTTTTTGCAGAGAGAGGATAATGTTTTCTCTTTGGTGCATGGAGTGGTAAATTTTTTTGCCTTAATGTGTAAATCATGCAAACTAGGGATTTTTTTTTCTCACATGGAGGTATAAGGGGATTTTCATTTTCTTCTAAATCCTATTTGTGCTCATATCATGCAAATTAGGCAAGTGTAATTGGAGTGATAAGGAGTGATATTTTTTCTTCTAATCATGCATGATTTTACACAGTTATTAATTGTAAATAAATAATAAAGTAATATTTTCCAAATTACTTTATTATTTTCCACAAATTGTAAAATCAAAATTAGAACAAATTGTAACCAATAATAAAGTAATTATTCTATTACTTTATTATTTACTCACAATCAATTTTTCTCATGCAAAATCATGCATATTGATTAGTTGAGTTAACTAGGCTACCTAGGAGGTTTTGCATGATTTTTAGGAGTATTTTTAGGGTTCTAGGTCAATTTTTTGGTCAAGTATATGGAGAGGCCCAAATTGAAGCTATTTTTGCTCAATTTGTGGCAGTTTTAAACCCTAATTTTGAGGAATTTTGGGCTTGCTCGGGAATGATTATTTTTTAGAGGCAGTTATCTGCAAGTCCATATTTTTGCATGCCTCTTGGAGAGAGAAAACCTATCTATTGTAAAGCAAAAGTTTGTTTTTGCTAGTTCTTGATTCTTATTCTGATTCAGATAGATTGGAGAATTCTTGTAGCTCATTTTTTACAGTTTTATTGAGAGATCGGCAGGTTACAGGTTATATTTTCGTCTTCCTTCAGAGTATTCCTTTTTTTCTTTGAGATTAGTTAAATTACCTTTCCTTTTAGTGCTGATTATTGAAGTGATTTTGATGAAATTTTGTTGTGTTTTATCATTAAACCTTTAAAATTATTGTCTCACTTCCTTTCTTGCAACATTAAGCATATATTCGTCACAGGTCTGTTGGTCATGATGTTAGTCATTCACAAACATAGAATAAAAGTTACACAACAACCTTTACTCATCTTGAAAGATACGATGAATTTAGAGAATTCATGATCCCAAGTCTCCGTTGATTAGGTCTTAATCTACTGATGTTACTCAGTGGTTGATGTGTGTTGCTGTTTCCATTTTGAGGCCTTACATACTTCAGTTATTTCTGCAAAGTTCCTCAATATTCCTCCAAATATCCTGCCCTCTATGTCTACTCTGCATAAATCTTCAACAATTCTACCTCTGCACTATGAATTCACTCAAATAATGTGCCTACAGGTTGATATTAGCATGATTTCTACCAATATTTATGATTCTATGCATGATACTTTCAACATTACATGCTTCTGCTCAGAATATGCTAAGGATTTTTAGTTATTTACGAGATGTCAGCATATTCCTCTGTTTCTGCTTATTATTTGTCATGATTTGCAGTTATGGTGATGAATTTATGAAATTAAAATGAAGAAAAGAGTTAAAGAATGAGATTCCTAAAACTACTTGACTGAGATCACTGATCCACATACAAGCTCCCATACATGCAATGAAAAGAAGGAAACTAGAGTCATACTTCACCAGGACATTCCACAAATCAGCATGATCTAGTGCAAATCTTCAAAGGAAAAGTTAACAACAACATGTAATGAAATGAAAGCGCTTCCAGTTGAACACAGTATTCACCATTACATATCCAGAAATCAACTTGAAGATTACGTAAAGTTTACAATCAGGATGTAATCTGAAACTTCATCTCCATTCAGTATGCTCAAGAACAGGTACATTTACAGTGATCTAAAGAAGGAACCTTGACATTTCAACAATTCAGTCCTCATTAGTCTCAGTAATTTGATCTCCTGCTAATTCTTTAGTAAATTGGCCTTATTTTGCCAGATATCCTCCTGCTGTGGAGTTTGTGTCTTCCCTCTTTTAGTTTTGACAAGCTCTAGCTCTTTTATAGAACAAGAGTCCAAAAAATAGCTACAATGATCCAATGATCAGGATCCTCCCAAAACATTCAACAGTCCAGATGAAAAGCACATGCTTTGCCAGACTGGCAATTATATAGCTGGCACAGAATATTCCAGCATCTTTGATTTGACTCGGTCTCCAACTGGCAAACAGCCTTTTGACAATATCCTCCTCAGGTTCGGGTTACATCCGTATGCGACTTCTGCAATGTTCAGCTTCAAACAACTCCGAGATTTCCTGCAACAAACAGACAAGCATTAAGCCCAGCATCATTTGATAAACAACATGAATTTAAACATTTTATTAAACTGGCCCTTTTTGTGCAGCTACAGGCAATTGGGCTCCAAATCAGTGAAAATCATGCCTAAAATGCATAAACAACGCTAAAACAAGCGAGTCAACCATTGTTGACCAGAAAAATGCATTCTGGTGATCTAAATTTCTATTGCTTTGCATTCCCGCCCATTTTTTGGTATATCGGGCAACATACACTTCGCTTTGTATATCAGCGGCATCGGGGAGACCAAGCCCTTCGGCGTGAAAACTTCATCGTAGACCGATGGCCACATGTTATACCGATCACATTACTTCCATCGGGCAGAAAATATTAACCAAGGCCGATAGTCAAAAGCTATACCGAAGACCAGCCATCGGGGAGACAACCTATGTCGGCGAGAAAACACAGAGTTTATCCAACAATAAGAGTTAAGCCGAACCCTATACCATCGGGCAGACCATACCTATCAGAATGAAAACTTAAGACACGACTGATGGTGAAAGTTAAACTGATGGGTGGTGGTCCCCACATAACTTTCCTTTTATATCTTTCGATGCACAAAATGTTTGTATATTTGGATATACATTTGGGGTGATACAAGCATTTAACCATTTTCAAACTTTCTTGAGTTCCGTGGCAATGTACATTACCGGCCTACATATCAAGTTATATATAATTAACTTGCTCTTGTATATCAGTGCGATTAAACCTTCGGCGTGACAAAATAAAGCAAGGCCGATATCTAAAATTATACTGATGATCACCTTCCGTCAGCGAGAAAACACCCATCGGGATGACAAAACTAAACACTGCCGATGGTAAAAGTTATATCGATGAGTTTCCATCGGGGTGACACCTTTAGTCGGCAAGAGAACACAAAGCTCCACCAATGGTAAAACTTACACCAATATGCGGTGGCCCCCACAAGACTTCTTTTAGTATTCGCCAACACACCTAGAATTTGTGTGTATCACCTTATCGGACCTCATCCAAACATTCGGTCCAACTTTCATCCACGTAGATTCTGAACATGCCTTAGTTAATATGAGGCATACTAATCAGTATAACTCCTTTTCACAGATCAGGACATGATGGTGATGTCACCATCAGAAACGAGCTTCAATATCATTCTATAAGACGACCTCATGATCATACCAAAGGAAAATCAGGGGGTTTAAAATATGATCCTGCTGTCAGGAATATCACCTTCCATATTATATATGATGTCGCCATCATGTTTAATTTCTGTATATCGGGGGAAAGAATGCATCATCATCATCATCATGTCGAAGGAAAATAGGAAGATTTGAAACAACATCATCATCATCATCATCATCATGTCGAAGGAAAATAGGAAGGAGGATTTGAAATATGATCCTCATCATCATCATCATCATCATGTCGAAGGAAAATAGGAAGGAGGATTTGAAATATGATCCTCTCAAAATCATGTTTGACTAAACCTTTGACCTGTCATAACTTTCTCATATGGACAAATTTTTAGGTGATATAAAAGGCAAACCTACCTAGAATTTCAAGCTCTTTCACATGGTAAGCTTTTTGAGGACAGATTCAGACTTTCAAATTTGGCTCAGATTTCAAGATCACAAATATACCTGACATTAGGCATATGCATACTGACTGATATGACTTTTTACCATTATTGCCCAGAGCACAAAAGCAAGGGAACAAGCCAGCAAAGTTGGGTCCCTGTTTTGCTAAGGCAAAATGGGGCATGTTGTGTAACCACACAACAAGGTCTTAGGTTGTGTTAACCAAAAATAGTCTTTTTATGTTGTAAAAAAAACATTTCCTTCATAAAAACTTGTTTTCAAACCTTCCTTAGAATCACTTTTTGTTATATTTATGCCAAGTCTGGATTGTGTAAAAGTCAGATTTCTAAGTAAACATTGTGGATCAGATTGCATATTTTTATCCAAATCAGGTGCATCACCATTTTTTACCTTTTGTATTCACTTAGTTTCTTTCTTCCCTTTTCCCAAATAATAAAAATCATACATCTCAATAGAACATTTGAAGTGAACCAGTCCATAATATGGAGGTCTAATTTCATTATAGGGCACCCACAACCTGAAATTAGTCCCATGTTACACGGAATTGCAGTGCTTTTCCAGCCTTGCATACGGGTGCAATTCCTAGTGATAACAATGATAATGACAAAAGGCATTAGCATCGAAATAAGGTTCTTGTTTACTAGGATCAATAGGCTTGATTGGGGGAAGCTTCAGAATGTTATTACTCATAGCTTGATTCATGATAGAATAATAGGACTCAGATATCAGAGTAAACTTTCTTGGTTGATACGATGGTTTCTTTGGATTATTTATAGCAGACACATTCGTATTTGGTCCATTGTTCTTGATGAAACCCCTATTATTGTTCCTTTTAAAGTTGTTTTGTAATGATCCACCCATGGATTGACCAACTTGAGCCGATGAGTTTTGGTTTTCATACTAACTAGACGAAAGTTGATAATCATGAAGAGCGGTGCATAAATGTTGAAAGGAGTTATATTTCATCAAGAGAATCTTATTGCGAATATTAGGTTGTAGATTTGTAATGAATATCTTTTGAACATCCTCATCTTTCATCTGATACTGAATCTATGCATAAAGTCCTTGATACTGACTAATGAATTCAATCAACTTTTGTTTGGGACCTTGTTTGCATTGAACCAAGTCAATAAGAGTGACTTGGGGTTCGATGTTTTCTTGAAAATGTTGTAAAAATTGATCAATCAATTACGAAAAGGAGTGTATTGAATTCATAGGCAATGAGCAAAACCACTCTAAAGCAGTATCTTTGAGAGATCGCGAAAAACATTTTGCTAACAAATCCTTTTCAAAATAAAAATCACTACACATAGCTGTGAATGCTGCCACATGAATATTAGGATCACTATTTCCACCATATTTTTCAAAGTGAGGAGTCTCAAACCTCTCAGGCTATGGAGTTCTCAAAATTGCATAGTATAACAGATTATGGGCACGATATGTTGGTAGACTAGGCTGCAAAGAATTTGTAAAATTTGTTACCTTTTGTTGCAAAGCAGTCATGCCCTGTAAAATTTGGTTTAGGATGGCATCATTGGGAGATGTGGTTTGTTGTGAGGAATTGGAACCAAGGTGAGGAGGTGATTGAGCTTGAGATACAATACGTGGAGGCTGAGAATATGTTAACGGTGGTTGGCCATAATGATAGGTGGAAGATGGTTGTGAGTACATAATAGGTAGCTAAAAATGAGTGGAATAGATAGGAGGTTGAGAACAATTATTCGTAGGAGAGGTCCCTTTAGGAATCAAATTCTAATAAATAAATCCCACAGCTTTGTAATTAGTGCCATTAGATACTCCAATACTAGTGGTAGTATTACTACAAGCATTCGCATTAGTTGTTAAGATCGTTGATGTAAAAGTGGATATTCCTGTATTTGGTATAGGTATGGAAACTTGAGTATGAGATGGTGATAAAGTGTCATTTATCATTTGTACACATTCGGTTACCAACATGCTATTGGTTTGTACAATATGTGCTAGACCATGAAGTGCATTAACACCATCTTGTCCTTCTTTTATCAATTCTCTTATATTATGAATTGTAGGAACGACTTCTTCAGCTATTCTCTCATTTTCCATAAATGTTTGAAATTCAACCAGGTCTTTATCCAACTTTTCTATTTGCCCATCAGATACATATCCTGCCGCCTCAATAGTGTTATCAACATCATGAAAATTTTGTTCTTCCATTGAGGTTGGAGGATGTATAATATCTTGCACAATTTGAGTTTCTCCCTTTGTAAAGAAGGTGTCCAAAGTACCAACTTCTTCAAGAGCACTAGATCCCATTAATATTTTGCTTCTTTTCAAAGGGATATTGTTTTTAGGATAGCGTGTCATAAATCTTATACAAAAGCATACAACACACAACACACAAACTAAGAGAACAAATCCTAGGAGAAGGATATGATGGACGACCAAAATGCTTGATTTTTTTGTACTCTTTTCAATGCAAAAGAAACAAAGGATGTTGTGAGAATTTCAGTCAAGGGAAGCAATTTATATGTCTGATATCAGTTCAAAATAGCAAAATTTTCCTTCTCAACACACTCTTGATGTGATCTTAAGTTAATGCCAAGTCGAAATATAGTGAAAATATGTCAAAGTAGGCATTTTTTTCACCAAAACTCAATGCAAAAGAGAAAACAAAGGGTGTTATGAGGAAAATGATGATGGAAAAAAAATAATATTAGTAATAATAGCCAATTGATGTCAAAATACCCAGGACAACATGCTTTTAGCACCACTTGAGGTTAAACCCTAGTAAAAATATAGCAAAAATAGGCTATTTTTCACGGTTTTTCAACTCCAAGACCTAAAAAAAAGGGGTGTGTTAAAGAATTTTAGGAGGTATAGAAAATAATATCAACAATATTAGTCACCTCAATCTATAAAATTTATCACAATACACTTGGAGTGCAAACTAGGTCAAACCCTAGGGCCAAAATAGCCAAAATGTGTAGTTTTTCAGTAAATTTTCACTACAAGAGCCCGATAAAAGGGTGTTGTGAAGATTTTTATGAGGGAAAGAAAATGATTACCCTAATAACAGAAAATAATTCCAAAATACCTTTCACAACACACCTATGGTGCAATTTTATGAAGTCGATAAGGCCAAATTTAGTGAAAATCGTTATTTTTTAAGCCCGAGGTTTAAGATCTTGGGATAAAATTCTATGTGAATGTTTTGAAGTCTAATTTATGATGAAATTGACTTAATCTCAGATCTGAAAATGATTTTCAAGCCTTAACATGCAAAATGCCCATGCAAATTTAATAAAAATGCATCAAAATTGCTAGTTTTTGTTGAAATTTTCTATTGGAAAAATGCAAATATTTTAAATCTAAATGCAAATTCACACTAAAATGCAAGACTACATACAAATGAAAATTTGAATGAAACTCTAAAATTAGTGGAAAAATCTGATAAAAGATTTTGCCTACTAACCCTAGATTTTGAAATTACTAGGTTATATAGAATTGTTAAAATTTCCACAAAACCCTAGCAATTAAATGATGAAAATGTAAAGCAAGATTTTGAATTTTTGTATTTTTCTATAATTTATATCAGATCTGATGTAAAAATCATGAATTAGGAAAATTTAGAAAGAATTGATGCAATTTAGTAAGCCAAACAATGCAGTTTTTTTGTATTATTCCAATTTTTCAATTTTTTTAAATTTTTCTCAATGCAATAAAATGAATGACCAAATGAATGAAATCAATCAATCCAAATCTGAAGACAAACACTCAGCAAGAAATACAATTTAAGTCCAAAAACACGGGTTCACCAAAATGTTTAGGGGAAAATTGGATTTGTTAATGTTTTAGATTTTAGATGTTCAAATCTGCCTCTCCACTATACATTGAAGGATCTAGGGTCGAGTGGCAAGCACTATCATACCCTAGGTCACTTGCAGATTTAGGGAAACTTGGCTTAGGGAATTTAATTATTAATTTGCCTTCTCTTATGCCCAATTAACCATTAAAACCCTAATTATGCAAATACGACAATAAATTGACGAAAGATGGAAAAAGCTCTTGCAAACAAGAATAAAATACCAAATCACATAATACCTATTTTTGAGGTTCCAAAGCGGAATAGTTGGGGACACTGGAGCGGGTGCCCAAGTCCAAGGTGCCAGTTTCATTGCGAGATCTGGACCTCCTTCCGACACTGATCAACCTTTTAACTTATGTTTCCTGAAACTCAGATGCAGAGGACACTAGAGCAAGTGCCCTAGTCCTAAAAGTGCTCCTTTGTCCTACTTTTCTTCAGATCCCAAATCCTTGATGCCTGCCAATCCTTCCAACAACTCCACTTTTCCTAATTGCGACACCTGTAACCTACAATCACAAGACTTGGTTTGGGGGTTGTGGTGTTTAGAGGCATGCTTTAGTCAAGCCTCGGAGGACACTTAAGTCTCTGAACACCGTTGTCAGATAAAGAGTGCATGCCCTTGTGAGGCAGAGCCAAAAACCAAAGGAATCAATGATAAAAACACAATATTATGTCACCTTGTAGTGAAACTCTCATGGGAGGAAGATGCTCTTTATGCCATGAGAAAATTGATGCTCAAATCTATAAATATCAACACACAAAACATACAAGTCTATTCTTGCAACACAATAGAAGCCTTGAATCACCTTGAGAATACTTGAACATCACAATTGCCATCTAGTTTACAAATGAATGCCTAAGCATGCTTATATATGCAACTACAAGCATTCCTGCTAAGATTTTAAAAATCAAACTTTATCATCTTGGCAAAAGAACCAAATAACAGTCATAAACCGACACCTAGAAATTAGGGCTACCCCAAAATAGGGCAGGACTAGGGCGCAAGCACCTAAGTCCTCCCCCTATTTTGGGTAGGGTACAGCTCAAGGGGTCCACCTAGGTCTAATTTGCCATGGAACCTAGGTCTCATTCCATCGGGATGCTAAAATAAGAACTAAAATGTCCTAAATGCATTCTAAAGACCCAGGAGCTAAACCTTATGAGGGAAAAGCCCCCAAGGGGACATTTTCTGACGTTACACCTTCATTGGAAGTGTTGGGTAAAGACATGAGGGCCACGAACACTATGATATGATGTAGGTAGCCCCACAGTTCACATTTTTTGTGATATAAAACAAGCAAATACCATCGCCTTGCCCACCTACAAGTTTATCAAATCTGATTGTGATTAGGTCATAGTGCATAGGGATCCAACACAATCACTTACTAACTTATTATAATCAAATATGAATCATCAAATATGAATCATCAAATATCTAAATCAATTATGATACTATCTGATTCATAGTGTCATATCTCATTTGATCTAATTTTTATAAGCATATACACAGTGTAGTGCTCCTCCATTCTCATCTTGGATGTGCAGATAGTCTGGCTAAGGAGCATGAAGATGAAGGTAAAATAATAGGAATATTTAGGGTATGTTAGACAATTGATGTTGTACATTATATGATGTTGGTTAGATCTTGTTAATAGTTTGTTAGTAATGCATTCGTGGAACCCTAGAGGATAAGCTTAACTTGATGTTATGAATAAATATGATTTACATTTCTTTGTTATTTCTTTCCTTAAAAAAATTGTCCTTTTTGTATAGCATAGTTGAGCTGTTCTCCGGGGTTTCCTAGTGGGACATTACATTTGGTATCAGAGCCTAGGTTACAACATTGGGACCTCTGGATTGTTGTTGTTTCTCTAGGTTAAGCATTTTTCTCCTTGTGGTGAGTTGGTAATAGTACCTCTCACCTATGTGCCTTAGTATGATGTTAGAACGTTGATAAATTTACAGACTTGTTCTTTGATTCTGGAAGAAATAAACTCTTTATGCCTTATTTTACTTATTTGTTTGCTATGTGTTCTCCCTCCTTTTCTAAAAATGTGATGATGTATCTAACAATATGTGTTTCTTGTATGTTAGTGCTTGTTGATTTGTTGAGGCCTTGAGTTCCTCTTGTGGTCTCTAGTGCTTTAGAAGAAAGAAGCATGATTATTGTTAGTGCATGTAATTAAAAGTGTGGTATTTGCCTCCTCTAGTGATGTGAATGTCCTATACCCATTTTGTGTGGGGTGTTGTGAAAGGCCAGTGGTGTTTTGTGTTCCCTAGTTTGGTGAAGTAATCATACTTGGGGGTTATGTTTAGCTATGGGTGTAGAAGCACCATACTGTCTTTATGTTAATTGCATTGTTTTTGTATATGTGGAAGTATTGGAATGATTTAATTATTCGGTGGCATCATGCATCGCGAGTCATGTGGTTATGTGGTGTTGTCATGTGTGGGGTATCTTTACATGGTTGATTGATAATCTGATATCTATCTCCTTGTTGGCCATGACCTCATGTGGAAGTTTTATTGTGGAAGTTATCATTGTGTATGCCTGTGTAAGAACCGTGTGCAGGAGATCAAATTGGAGCTTGTGTTGGACCCATGAGATCATGAATGTGATACTGTAAGTCAATTAGAGTTTTGAATTATTCTTGTGTGTGATATCATACATTCCCTTTGTAAATATCTTCTTACATAAGGAAGTAATTGCATATGTTCATAGCTTGGTAAAAAAGAAATTGTATTGCATTAATGATAGAAATTTTTTGTATATAAGTAGCGACTGTGTTACCTTAAATTTTTGTATAAAGTTTCTTAGATATGAAGATGTAGAAGACTTAGGTGTCCGTGTGTTTGGTGTACATTCTCTAATGCATTCTGGACTTTGAGTCCTGGGGTGTTGTGTAACGGATACTCCCTTTTGTGGCTAAAATTAGTCACACCATGATGTGGATTTGTTTGTAATATTGGTTGTTTTGGAATTTTTGATAGTTGCTTCATGTGTTGTTGGTGGGCTAACAGTGAATTTATTTTCTTTGAACTCTCTTATGATAGGAGTGGTCACCAAAACTCTTCTTTATACTTGATTTATTGTTGAAAATTGCTTAAATTTTATGACTTAAGTTTGAATTTGATTATTTCCCCACTTGGGTTTACATTTTTTAAAAATTTCTATGGTGGCTATTCCAAATGTTTATTTTTGTTGGCCCCGTTTCATGCTAATTGTTGTTTCTATCATCTTCATTTCAAGCCTCTGATAGTATGTATGAGGGAAGACTCCATAGAGAATTGTACTTGTAGGTTTGGTAATTAGTTGGAACCATAGTGGAAATAAGAGATGAGATGTATTTTTCCTTGTTAATATGTGAATGCAATTCCCTAAATAGTTTGAAATTCTTAAAATGTGTGATTGGTTATAAGTAGATCACATGATACATCTTAAGGTGAGGAATTGATGTCCTTCTTGTCTTTATTGAACGATTGTGTCTGTCTTATGAACAATTGCTTAATATGGATGTGTATGTTGGCAATAGAAAATTGCAATACTAATATGTTATGTTTCCACCCTAGTCTGTGACTTCCAGGAGTAAGTCAAGTTTTAGGGGGGAGGATGTAGTGCCCCTCCATTCTCATCTTGGAATGTGTAGATAGTCTAGCTAAGGAGCATGAAGATGAAGGTAAAATAATAGGAATATTTAGGGTATGTTAGATAGTTGATGTTGTACATTATATGATGTTGGTTAGATCTTGTTAATAGTTTGTTAATAATGTAGCCATAGAACCCTAGAAGATAAGCTTAACTTGATGTTATGAATAAATATGATTTACATTTATTTGTTATTTCTTTCCTTCAAAAAAAAAATTGTCCTTTTTGTATAGCATAGTTGAGCAGTTCTCTGGGGTTTCCTGGCGGGGCGTTACACACAGGCCTAGTTTTCCATTCCTTTTCATTTTTTTTGAATGTAGGGAGGAGTAATGAAGAGGGTTACAGCATGAAGGGAGGTGCAAAAGTTTTTTTATTTGTTTCTTAGTTGTATGTTTGTTTTAGGTTGGAAACCATGGGGCATGGCACGACAAAAGGACTGGTAAAGTTAAAATGTTCGATTCACATAAGGGTTATGGTTTCATAATCCTTGGTGATGGCAGAGAGGATCTATTATTTCACTAGACATAGATTCATTCTTTCACCAACAAAAGATTTCCATTTAAAATCCATCTAAATCACATAGAACACTTATATCAAGATGATGAAATTGTGACAAACATTATCATGTATAAAGAAATAACCATGATCATTATTTATCCTACGATAAATTATTTTCTAAAATAATTAGAAAATGAAATTGTGACAAACATATTATCATCTATAGAAATTTTTTCCCTACATTGTTAAGAAGAGTAAGCATGCTTGCTCAACAGTTTCTTGATTGTGACAAACATATTATCATGTTCATCCACTTGCAATATTGATCGTTGCTCTCTTCATTCTGTATGCTAACCATTGAATTACCTGCTCTGTGAGGAGGTCTTTAACGAAGGTAGTCACATTCATTTTTTGTTTTAGTTTGTCATTGACCGCTATTTAGTGATCCTCTCCCATATTTAAGGTTCTATATTAAGTCCTTTTTGCTAGAATTGTGATTTGGGTTGTAGATTATAAGTGGGGTTGGACTCTAGATTCCAAAGAAAATTATAATAGAATGTTATATTTGAGAAAATAAAAGAGGCATTAAATTTAGATGTTGGGAAGAGCCTTTGGGGTTTTTTTAGGAGGGGAAGATGACTATAGAATTTTATAGTGGAGGTAATGAGGTTCCTTAGAAAGTTAGATTGGTGGAGGTTGTAAGGGGAACTAGGTTTATGATGCCAAATCCGTGTGAATGTTTCTAAAACAAGAATAAGGGTTGGCAATCCCTGATGCAGAGCCAAACACCCTGACCTGCATTCCCTTTTGTATATCCACGTTTTACTTGCCTATCGGCAAGATGATGCACTACCGACTAACCAAAACACCTTTACTCCGATCGCATTCCTCACTCCGACAACCCTCTCTTCGCTGTGAGCTACCTCCTAACCCTAACTCGTCGGCCGTTGTCTTTGCCTATCGGTCGGACTCCTTCGATCGACAGCCTTGCATTTGGTCTGACCGATCCCCATGGGTCTTCGCAATGCACACTTTATTCCTTGCGTCCATCGGCGAACATTCATCTCCTCACACCGATGTGCTGATGAACTAATCTTTGTACATGCAAACCTTGACTTGCTACTGCCGGTCTCCTTCACCGTCTCTACCGATCAGCACTTGCACCTAACACAATGTATGAACGCAATGTATATGTTTGATATACATTCAGAATATGCATTCAAAACATGCATTCAAAACACGCATCCGATGGGGTTGACCACTGACTCCCTTGTATGCCGATCGGAAGCTTTTCTCTCTCCTTTGTATGCCGATACATTTGTACATTTACAATGTACATTCACAACATGCATTCAAACCCGATATGCTTTGCGACATACACACTTAACAAACCCTTGTGATATACATGCAGAATGTATATCCGACATGCATTTGCGATATACACACAAACTATATATCTGATGGAACAACGCGAATCTTGCATCGATTTGATCCGCTGTAAACCCCGCGATTTCACAGACCTATTTCTCCAACAATCATACAGATCTTTGCACCCTACCAACCTAGCACCTGACAATGCTAGGATCTGTCAATGCATCCTGTACATGATCTTGTAAGCATAAAATTGAACAAACAGAAAAACAAAATGAAAACACAAATTGATAGGTACAGAGAAAACTAGATGAATTCGAATGACACAGATGCACAAATAGGACTCATTTATTATGCTTTTAGAAATGTATATTGACGCTCTATTTTCACTGTTGCACAAACCTGCTCCTTGACCTTCTGTTGATCCACCTGATCTCTGTCAGTCAGAACTGAAATCTTCTTCAAACTGTGATCTCCACTCCTTGAGATATCCGCAACTTCCTTTGACTCTGTTGTAGGCACAATTTTTACCTCTGGATTATAACGTGCAGATGTATAAGAAGCTGCAGAATCTCAGACAGAGAGATCTTGATGTGAATGCATACACACAAGAGTTTCATAGACTCATTCTCAGATCAAAGAGACAGGAAGAAGAGTCAGAGAAGGTGGCCAGGTACTTAAATGGCCTAAGGATGAACATCCAAGATGAGATCAACATCTTAGCACCAGAAACAATGAACAAGTGTTTCCAATTAGCATTAAGAGCTGAAGAGAAGCTGAAGAGGAAAGGTGAGCAGCAGAATAGAGGAAGAGGTGACAGAAATTCTAGAGGCAGTTTTGGAGGAAGAAGTCATAACCAGAGACCAATTGGTGAGTTTAGCCAAAAAGAGGCTAGTAAAGGACAAGAGTAGTTTGATTTCAAGGGTGGATGGAAAGGTACAAAAGGCAGATTTGGAGGTGGTAGATGTTCTAATGTTTTCACTGGGAGATGTTATCATTGTAATGAAATTAGTCACCCATTTTTCAAATGTCCAAAAAGGTAAGGTTCATCATCAGGAGGTGATAGGAAGAGTGAAAAGAGAGTTCAATATGTGCAAGAAGAGGAGGTAGCTGAGAGTGTTAACCCTCCAATAGGAAGCGTAATCCCAGCTCAAGATGGAGAATCATTGATGCTAAGGAGAACATTCTTGAAGACATCCAAGGACATGTTACAAAGGAGAGCACTTTTCAAAACCAAGTGCAAAAGCAAAGGTAAGCTATGCAAAGTAGTAATTGATTCTGGTTCAACAAATAATATGGTATCTCAGGAAATGGTGGATAAACTGAAACTGGAAAGGATTCCACATCAAAGTCCTTACAAAGCATCTTGGGTAAGTGATAGTCAATCACTTTTGGTATATGAACATGCATATGTTGATTTTCAGATTGGAGAATATCAGGATAGAGTTTTGTGTGACATATTGCCCATGGAATGTTGTCACCTACTTTTGGGTAGGCCATGGCAATTTGATAGGAGAGCATTGTATGATTCTTATGCTAACACCTACACCATCAAGAAGGATGGGAGGATTTTTGTGATCACACCATTGTAGGAGGATGCTGAAGCAAAGAAGACAGCTAAGATTATTTTGGTGGGTAAGAAGGATTTTGTGAAGATGCCTATAGCAGAGTCAAAGGAAGTTGCGGATATCTCAAGGAGTGGAGATCACAGTTTGAAGAAGATTTCAGTTCTGACTGACAGAGATCAGATGGATCAGCAGAAGGTCAAGGAGCAGGTTTGTACATAGCCACAAGCTGATTGGAAAGACAAGGGTGCAATCATAGTAGGGACTATTGTTTGTCCTCTAAGAGTTGAAATGCAAACACATTATGCCATTGTAGTAAATAAGTTCCCAATGCAGATGTTCAGACAGAGATGATGGTAAGAAAGAATGACCAGCAAGGTGTGAGAAGAGCCAATAGTGCTAGGCATGAGTCTTTGATTCCATGGAAGTAGGTTGCAGTTCAGATATCATGGGGAAGGCATGAAGCCGTAGTGGATAAAGGTGGATCGAGACAAAGGATTAACTCATGGGGCATGAGTTCTTTTCGTGGTGGGGAGTATGGTGTAGGAGCACCTAATCCACAGTGGCCTCCATGAGGCATTAGTTGTTTAATGTTTATTTTTCTATTTTCAATAAGGTCCTAAGCTGACCATCCATGTAATAAGGTCTGTTTAACCAATGCATGTCATTGTAGTTGTATCTAGGTTTATGTTGTAAGTCTCACAGGACACTTGGCAAATTGGTATTCATGAGGGTTGTTAGGCACTTAGAGGTTGTTAGAACTCCCAGCCGCTTGGAATGATCTCCTAGCCGCTTGGAGTCAAGTTGGTACTACTCACCATGAGTAGATAAATGCCCAAGATCAGATCAATTGAGATCATATGGTAGACCGATTGAATTGTATTAAGTTGTGCAACTGTGAAAACAGAGTGTCAATATACATTTCTGAAAGCATAATAAATAAGTCCTGTTTGTGCATCTGTGTCATTCAAATTCATCTGGTTTTCTCTGTACATATCAATTTGTGTTTTCATTTTATTTTTCTGTTTGTTTGATTTCATGCTTGCAGGATCATGTATGAGATGCATTGACAGATCCTAGCATTGTCAGGTGCTAGGTTGGCAGCGTGCAAAGATCTGTATGATTATTGGAGAAATAGGTTTGTGAAATCGTAGGGTTTACAGCAGATCAAATCAGTGCAAGATTTGTGTTGTTCCATTAGATATACAGTTTGTGTGTATATCGCAAATGCACGTCAGATATACATTTTACGTGTATATCACAAGAGTCTCTTGAATATGTATGTCGCAAAGCATATCGGGTTTGAATGCATGTTGCACATGCTGTGAATGTACATTGTAAATGTATAAGTGTATTGGCATACAAAGCAGAGAGAAAAGCTTCCGATTAGCATACAAGGGAGTCAACGGTCAACCCCATTGGATGCGTGTTTTGAATGCATATTCTGAATGTATATCAAACATATACATTGCGTTCATACATTGTGTTAGGTGCAAGTACTGACCGACAGAGACAGTGAAGGAGACTGGCAGTAGCAAGTCAAGGTTTGCATGTACAAAGGTTAGTTCATCGGCACATCGGTGCGAGGAGATGAATGTTTGTTGATGGTGAGTATTACGCTGATGGACGCAAGGAATAAAGTGTGCATCGCAGAGACCCATGGGGATTGTTCAGACCAAATGCAAGGCTACCGATCAAAGGAGTCCGACCGATAGGCAAAAGACAACGGTCGACGAGTCAGGGTTAGGAGGTAACTCACAACGAAGAGAGGGTTGTTGGAGTGAGGAATGCAATCGAAATAAACATGTTTTGGTTAGCTGATAGTGCATCATCTTGCCGATAGGTAAGTAAAACGTGGATATACCAAAGGGAATGCAGGTCAGGGTGTTTGGCTCTGCATCAATCCCCATTTGTTATATATAAAAATAACAGGGTTGTTATATCGTGAATGTGATTATTTTGTTTCTATTACATTTAAAAATTGTATTAGTATTATTTGTCTTTCATAAGTTTTTATTATTATTTCTCTTCAATTTTGACTGTGGTTTACCTCCAACTATCACATAATGACTATTTGGAAACAAGTTTTAATTTGGAGACAAGACTGGGCCTATTTGAAAATGAGATGCTTTGATTTCAAATCAATGTTCTATTTCTCAAGATCAGACCTCCTTTGATAATTTTCTAGGGTTTTATTTTATTTGAGTTTTGCAAATCACTCATGCCATGTTTGAATCTTTTACCTTTGTTCTAGGATCTAAATTTTTTGCCCCAAAGTTACACTCTTTTTGTTTCTAATTTTAATTATTTCAAAACTAGAAATTTCCCTATATTAAAGATTATAGTAATTATTCTAACAATCTTTCCATCCAAATGTTTCCATAATTTGTGTGATATTTTCTTGTAATAACTAATCTATTTTTATTTTGCATTGCACTAAACCTTGTAATCACTAATCTATTTTTATATTGCACTGCACATGTGTCCATGTAATCAAGGCATTGAAATCTTGTAATATTAGTACTTATAGCTTTGATAACCAAATGGTTATTTTTGCAGCTCATGAAATTACCCTCTTAGGAAAAGTATAGAATGTACTTAGATAACTTTTCCTACCTTTCCTACCCACTTACAATACTCAATAAACAAATGCAAAGAAAAGGTCATCCAAATTTAGACAATACTTGGCATTGTCCAAAATGTTTTGTTGGTTTTTTTGAATGTGATTATACCTACATGCTAAAAATGGACCTAGAAGACCATACAGGTGAACTTCAAAATGTTACTGCATTTGGAAGAAGTTTTTCTTATCAATGATATTACCTTTATACTTGAATATAATTATCCTTTTAATTTGGAAGAATTGTTTTACCTTAAGAATAACATAATATAATTATAAAATAAGCAAACCATTCATTTTTTATGTTGTTTTTCACTTCTATTTGTTGATGTACAAATAAATTTTATACTTCGATCTTCTAAATATATTAAAAAGAAAAAAAGATATTTTTGTATCTCATATAAAACTATGGTGTGTTCCTATGATTGATTGTTCGAATCAACCGTAACATAATAGAACTATTTTTTTAACACCATTTTTCAAATATCTTGTTGTCAATTGCCACCATTCATGCCAAATTTACTGACATTTGTGCTCATTTCACACCTACTTATAAAATGATTTGTGTTTATCGTGAATTAAAGATAGTAAGAAATGTTGTATTCCACCAATTCCTTTTTAATCTAGCTATCAAATAGGAGGAATTTTGTGGTGCTCATAGACAACACTATTATTACAAGGTTTCAACGCCTTGATTCTATGGACACAAGTGTTGTCCTCATTGATGGAATCTCAAAAATGTCTTTAGTTGTATAAATGGAAAGATAGTCCATAGTAAATTAATTGAATCCCTTATTGATTTTTACATAATCCCCCATCGAAACAAATGCAATCCTTATAACAAAAGTAGAAGAAAAATAATAGAATTAAAATACATGTAAAAGCCAAATACTTCACAATTATAGCCTAATAAAAGAATATTGCACTAAAGTCCACAAAGACATAATCTCCATGAAAATAATTTTTTATAATCTATTATCATCACAACACTTAAAACTATCATCTTCCCAATCAAATAAATTCTAGAAGACTGATAAAACACAATTTTTCTACCAAAGTTTCATTTGTACAACTGTTCTATAGGAACCCCAATTATTTTTCATCACTAAAAATGTTCAACCACATAACAAGCTTCACAATAATTACTGAACTCTCTAAAATCATTCTCATTCACAAAATCATTCTCATTCTAAAATCTATTTGACATATCAAGATCAAGTTCGTAATAGTCAGGATTGATCCTGCAAGACATGGAGTTTATATGTAGATGTTTTATACACTAGTTCAAATCTTGAACTATCCATCAAACCATGGTGAATAATTTTGTGACAAAAGTAAAACCATCATTCCAAAACAACATCAACATCATTTGTCTATCATCAATCCTAGAGCTAAGCCCCCTATCCTCTTATTTAATTATCACATTAATTTTAGTTCTAGTTCAAACTCTCAATTGTTCATTAGATTGAGGCAAAAAAAATATGATAGAAAGAAATCATTCCAAAATATCAAGAACATCATTTATCTATCATCAATCCTAAAGCTAAACCCCCTTATCCTCTTATTTAATAGAGTAACAATAGACATTGGAAACAATGAATGCCAAGGACTCATCTTCACAACAATGTTGAGAGTAGTAAGAAGTTTGTCAAATCTATGAACATTCCCGACTTTTCATTTTAAAGATATAAACATATGGAAAAAAATATGTATGTAATCCTACACAAGCAAGAGGAGGACCGCCTCAAAAAAATGTCTATAGAAAATCCCTATAGATCAAACTACTAAATATATGTTTACAACATATTAGTGTTTGTACTCTATCGAATGGTATGATAATTTCTATAATTATCCATCATTACCATGTTTAGAATAAATACATCATAAATCAAATAAAACAAATTGATTAATATGGTTTTTTACGTAAATGGTTTATTTAAAATCTTTTCATCCAAACACATTTAAGGCATGCACATAGGATCAACCGATCATGAACTCACCCAAAAACAATATCTATAAAATAAAATGTTAAATACAATATTTATGAAAATTATTTAAATAAAACATATTCATTCAAATGGTTTTATCTCATTATAAAACTATTCACGTGCCCATTAAACCTATAGGTCCAATTGCTAGTTTATATTGTATATAATTTTATTTTTAGTCGATAGGCTTTTATATGTGAGCATTATAGTGCTCCAAATTGTCTCACGCGAAAATTTTCTAAACTCGTTGTTGTTCCTATCCGCATATTCCTTGAACCTCCTATGGGTAAAAGTGCTAGTATAATATTGTATTGGAAATATATTTGTTATATGACCTTACATCCTCCGTAGGCTACAATGGCTAATCCCTATTTTAAGTGTTTTTAGAAATCCCTTTTGCTACGATGGCTAATATAATTGAACAGGAAGCTCACGTGATCCGTGGATGATGTGATCTCTGTAAAGATTAAGTACTGATGTCAAAAGGAACAGAAAATCTGAAGTGATATGAGTTGAACCAGATACAATTGAAGATTACTATTTGTTGTGATAGATAGAGTGCCATATGTTTGTCGAAGAATCCTACTTTCCATGCAAGGACTAAGCATATTGATGTCCAATACCATTTTGTTCGTGACATGGTAGAGGATGGGAAGGTAAACTTGGAGAAAGTTGACACTTTAACGAATGTTGTAGATTCCTTGACAAAACCTTTGAGCACAGAGAAGTTCAGATGGTGTTCAAAGTCTATGGGCCTCTCGCCCCTAGCAATTAAATCATGGTGTTGATACTCCCTTTGCTCTTGCAAGGTGTTCGACAAGTGGAAGAATGCTAAGAAAAGTGTCTCAACCTTGCAACTTTGAAAGGTTACTATTCTTCCCAATTTTGCTCTTTTCAAATACCCTTTATCTTAAAGAATGATCTAGAACCTTAAAAGTTTCCACAAGGGCTAAAAATGGTGGGACTTACTATTTTTAGTTACTTTACATTTGACCTCGAATTGACTTGAAATTTTCCCAGAAGGTACGGGATAGCTAAGTAAACATCTTGGGTGAGTTTCGACTCAAGATCATACTTGGATTACGAGATATTAAAGTTTCTATTTTTTGAATTGTCGGAAAAAGTTTCAAACTTAATTTTGAGGCACTTAGAGGTCCCTAAATGCTTCAAAAATTGTTGTAACTGATGAATTCTATTACAACATGAGAGATCTCTTCACGAGCTTTCCAACGCATCAAACAATTTGTCAATCGAACACCCGAATCAAAAGTTATGGTCTTCGTAAGTTAGACCTCCTATTTTGGGGAAATGTAAAAACGTGTTGGACACTCAAAAGAGCTATAAAGGGGAGAGTTACATGTGTTGGTGTGTGGTTTGGCACATCACATGGCATCTTTGATTGGAGATAATTTGGGTGGCACTTTTGGGTGGTTTTGGCTCATGGTTTTGTAATTACCATTGACGGTTTACTATATTTTATCTCATATATATCAGGATCTTGAGATGGAGGTTATGTGTAAGAGTCTTATAGACATTGAGTTACCTCCTGGATCTTTTGGTTGGATATACTCCTATGAAAGCTTGCTCTAGAAGTGTATTGTAATCTTTTTGATTCTTGAATAATATATTGGGTAGCTTTGGAGTGTGGGGTTTTTTACCTAAAAGGGATTTCCCCACGTATATCTTGTGTTGGGAGTTTTGCATTTGAATGTTATTATTTTTTTGTTAATGTGCATCTTAATGTGTAACTGTAAAAGTTAAAATTTGCATAAATCTTTCCTCAGTAGATTAGTGTAGGAAGCATTTTCTGCATACCTTGCTTCATTTCATGCAATTGGAGGGTGTAAAGACAAATTCCACAACCTTAGCCAACATCCTCCCTTCATATATGCCAAAATAGGATCTTTGGAACATGGTATGGACATCCATCAAAGCATAAAGGATATGTGAATTTTTTCAGATCTTGTAGTTGCAACTACCCTGGTAGACATGTATGCAAAGTGTGGAAGCATAGACAAGGTACGTGGACTGTTTGACATGATGCCTCAATGAAATGCCATTTCATGGAATGCAATGATTGCAATATTTGCAAAAAATGGATTTTTTTGATAAGACTATAAACTTTCAAGAACATACAATTGGTGGGTGTAAAGCCAAATTCCACAACCTTAGCGAGTATCCTCCTTGCCTATGCCAAAATGGACATCCATCATAAGATAAAAGATATGGGAATTTTGTTAGATGTTGTAGTTTCAACTGCTCTCGAAGACATGTATGCTAAGTTTGGAAGCATAGACAAGGCACATGAACTGTTTGACATGATGCCTCAAAGAAATGTCGCCTCATGGAATGCAATGATTACAAGATATGAACAAAATGTATTTTTTGATAAGGCTTTAGAAACTTTCAAGAAAATGCAATTGGTGGGTGTAAAGCCAAATTCCAAAACCTTGGAAATGGTATCTTTGGAACAGGGTATAGAAATCTATCAAAGCATAAAGGATATGGGAAATTTGTCAAATGTTATAGTTGCAACTGTCCTGTGAGACATGTATTCAAAGTGTGGAAGCATATACAAGGAACGTGAACTGTTTGACATGATTCCTCAAAGAAATTTTGTCTCATGGATTGCAATGATTGCAAGATATGAATGAAATGGATTTTTCACAAGGCTTTAGGAACTTTCAAGCAAGTGCACAAAAGAAACTTTCAACCAAATGCAATTGGCATGTCTAAAATCAAATTGCACAACCTTATCCAACATCCTCCTTGCCTATGCCAAAATGGGATATGGGGAACATGGTGTGAACAACCATCAAAGCATAAGGATATTGGAATTTTGTCACATATTGTATTTGCAGCTACCCTTGTAGACATGTATAGAAAGTGTTGAAGCATAGATAAGGTGCATGAACTATTTGACATTCAATGCCTTAAAAAAATGCATCGTCTCATGGAATATAATGATTGCAAGATATGCATAAAATGGATTATTTGAAAATGATTTGTAAACTTTCAAGAAAATGCAATTGGCACGTGCAAAACCAAATTCTTGTAATAGTAATTGATCATAATATTAAATATTTGAAATAAAATGTCATATAAATAATATCATGGACATAACATCTAGTCTATATTTAAAGCCATATAGGCATGTCCAAATAAATCCATACAGGCATGTACAAAAATATACATCGGTAACATACAAAAGTATGTATACAAAGCCATCTAGGCATACAAAAAATGTTCCAAAATCTTGTTTCCTATGGACTTCTATCAAATAATCAGTGGCCCTTTCTTGGCCATGAAGATGGAGAGCCAATTAGTGAATCATCCTCTCTCCCGTAGAGTAGACCACCTCAATAGAGATTCTTGCAGTTCCACTTGTTAATATCATCAAACAATATGCACATTAATATAGAAAACATGAAATATATAACATCACATATGTAATTGATCACTTGCCACTACCTGATAATCACTCTCAATCATCTTTTCTCTCTCTTCATCCGTAGTTGGATAGGTTGGAGTTGTGACCTCCTATGAGAAGCATCAAGAAGAAAAATTGACTAAACATAAATATCATTTATGTACATTAAATGACATGAGATAAAACAAGAAACAAAATGACATTTACATGTTATTGGCTCATACCTCGGTCAAAGGATTTGAAGACAAGATGGCTGCAGCAATTCCTACCTGCGCTAATTCACGAAGATGAGAAGGAGTCTCCATATTCAACATCTAAAAATAGAGTTCAAGGTTATTCAACCAAAATAGATACATAACATTATTTAAATGCATAATGATTACAAATGGTTAAATTTACCTCCGTATAAGTGGTTCCATGTGCAGGGGACCAAGGAAATTGCGGAGGTGCTGGTGAAGCTCCCTATTAAAATCATCAAATTGTCACTAAATAATATTATCATTGATATATGTACTATATTTACAATCATGTGTTAAATTACATACTTGTTGACTAGACCTCCTCTCATAAATTGCCAATGGACGCCTAACAAAGGCAAGATGAAGACTCTGACCTTGGAATTTCATTGTGCAGACAATTACATACATTAATTTTGACTTATGATATAGATAGTCATATAAAATTAATTACAAATTTTAAATAAGAATATATTAAATCAAGATGAAACTTGAAAAAATTACCTGGGAGTCAATACCAAATGTATGTTGTAAGACATCATATGTGAGAACAAGATCATCCAATATGGATGCGTCCATCATTAGATGTTGTCCCTACGTCGTAACATCCTACCGAGAGTCCTACCGTGAATCCTACATCCCATAATCGCATAGGTTCTCACATGAACTACACAGATGTGGGGACAAATGACATCTGTTGCTCTCACCCTCATCAGCATGGGTGAGATCATTGCCATGTTGTGCTAGAGACTACATGAGAGTACTCAATGAATGTAGTATCTCCACCTCAACACTCTCCTTCAAAGTTGAAGGGAGTGAGACATGTGCTGGCCTCATCAGGGGTCTAGGTACATGGTTTTGGTCTCACTGTGCCCCCTCTCTATCTTGGGTAGAGCCACAACCTCTGCCCTAGAACTCTCAAATATCAAAATAATTAGTAATCTTCTTGAGGACGAACTTGCAAAGGAGTTTCCTCAAGAGATATTGTGGCACCTCATTGTTGTTTCATGGGTGCTCATCAAACACCATGTACCATCTATCCCAAAAGTTTTGGTATATATCTTGAGTCATACACCAATGAATAGGGAAGCATTTTCAAGTCTCTTCTAATCATTGTCCAGTTTTAGGATTGATTAAGTATGAACATAATGTAGATTTTGTAATTTTTTCATTCTTCACTTGTTCATAAGACAATTTGTCGGCAAAGCATTGTTGACACCTCTCCCTATAGTCATGAAATTCAATGATTTGTTTTGTCACCGATTCGGTGTGATAAATAATAATATCTAATGGCTTCGCAAGCACTCTCCTACGATCGGTGCTTGCACTTGGATTGTTTAACATTTCAATTAGGGTTTGAAGCTATTTTTATTTTCTTCTATTTGACCTAAATAGTTTTCTTGTGTATCTGTTACATGGTGAGGACATGAAGGTGGGGGGTTTTGTGGGTTTTTGGGGTTGTTTTGACCCTCCTTAGTTGGATTTGTATTTTGTCCTGCCTCATTAACTGTAAATTCAATATAAAAAATTAATCAAACATTGCAAAAGTAAAAAATTCTTTTCAAACTCACAAAACTTAATCAAACCCTACCTTCTTCGGCTACTAGACCCTCTACATTTCCTTCACGACGTCTTCGGGAGCAGGTTTGGCAAGGTGGCATCATGAAAACATTGATCTTTCTTTACACTTGCTTGATTTGCCCTTCCTTAAACGCACCTGCGCTATGCCAGTGGTTTTTTCTCTCCAAACTGTGTTTTTAGCTGCCGATATGAGGAAATGTCTATTTTTTTCCTTTTATGCAGAGAAAAATGCGAGCGCGTTATAACGCACTAGCATTTTGTTTTGCATGGAACCAAAAAGTCATGTGGCAACTTTTAGGTCCCACAACTCCATGCATACAGACATAGATATAATAAACCCTAATGGAAATATTAGAAATGGTATCTTGATACTGTTGATCATGATGTTAGTCATAAGCAAACATAGAATAAAAATTGCACAACAACCTTTACTCATCTTGAAAGATATGATGAATTCAGAGAATTCATGATCCCAAGTCTCCGTGGATTAGTTCATAACCTACTGACGTTACTCAGTGGTTGATGTGCGTTGCTGTTTTCCATTTTAGGGCCTTACTTTCATCAACAGGATTTGATAAGATGCTACAAAGAAATGTTATTTCACAGTATATTTATCCAGATGATATTTTGTACTTAAATCCTTCCATGATATGTGTCAATTTGACATGCTTTAACTCAAATATGCTACTAATTTTCAATTATCTTCGAGATATCTGCATATTTATTACTATTTGCTTCTGATTGTCAATTATTTGCAATTGTGATGGTGAATTATCCTGAAATTAAAAGAAACTTAAAAGAATACTTCAAATAATGATGAACCTTCAGTTATTGAGCCACATACACATTAGATACAGTCATGAAGAGAAGAAATCAAACCATATGTTCACTAGGACATTCCACAGCTAGATACAGTCGATGCTAACTTCAAAGGAAAAGTATGAAGACAACACATGTGAGCTGATATGCACTCCAAGGGACGCAGCAAATCAAAGCATATATCAAGAATTCATACATTGATTACTTAAGATTTATGATGGATTGTAATCAAAACAGTCTTCTCATTCATTAAGTATGCAAGAACATATATGTATACAACAACTTTGAAATAAGCCCTGAATACTTCAGCAAACAGATTTTAATTAAGTTTTGAATGTTCAAAATAAGGCTTCCCTGCACCTTTTATAGAACAAGGTGAGGGAGCTGTTACAAAATGATCTACGATCAAGATTTATCTATTAAGATCTACGGCTGATATTCATCTTTGACTTTGTCAGCATTTGACGTGGCACAAGTTGCCAGCTGGCAACCATCTGAATTGCTTATTTTCCTAAGTATTAGATGCTTATGTCTTTTCTTGGTATTGCATCTTCATTTACTCTTTATCCTTTAAGTTCCTCATCTTCATCATCCGGAGCATCAAGATCATCGCTTCCCGAATCTTCATCATCCTGACGACTCTTTCTTTGTATATGGACCTGCATGGATGTCCGGATGTTTTCATAAGATTGTACTATCTTTTCTACTTCCCCACCATGTTGAGTTCTTGCTTTGATGATGGCATGCTTGTGCATCTGGTATTTGTCTCAGAGAGTCTCTAGTTTAGTCATCCTATCACTAGCTGTTTCATTGTAGTTTTCCACTGTGACCTTGATCCTCATGACTTTATCCATTACTTCTTCTATCAGGTGCTTCAAAGGGTCATCAGCTACCAGCTGGAAATTACTATGTAGAGCCTTAATTGCAAACTCTTCATCTTGATTTTCAATCTTCCCTTCTACTTTCCCTTCTAAGGTCTCTAGGACCTCTGCTTCATAAGACATCATATCATGTAGCTTCATACTGATGTTTCTCAGTTTACTATTGCATCTCTTTAACACATCACATTCAAACTTGATGTCTTTATTCCAGATATCAATCAAAATGGCTGTGTTATTATTTAGTACTTGATTATTTATAAGAATTTGAGGGTCAATGCTTCTTATTTCACCTAAAGCACTCAACACTTTCTCCAGTTGAAATGACCTCTTCCCGGTCTCCATTTATAATTTATCCACCCTCCTCCTGGAGTTACCTAAAGAATTCCACCTTTTCAAAGAGGCCTTTACCACTTCCTCAGCTCCATCGAGTGCAAATGACATCCATTTTAATATTATTACTGATTCATGTCTCATAAGGTTCAACTTGTTGACCTCCTCTTGAGAAATTGCAGTCAATGGGACTGCTCAATCACTTGATGTATCATCAGGGTTAATTAATCCTTTTATATAGGCATGTAGCTGAGCAATGTGCTCTTTATGCTACTTATTTTTCTCCTTCTCTCTCTTTATCTTCTGGGTCAAAGAATCAATAATGTCTTTTCCCTCTTGACCTTCTTGGTCTTCATTAGCAAATCCTAGATCTACTGTGGTAATCTAGAATTCTTCCAGAGTAATCTTGCCTCTTTCCTTCTCGACTGTGGGGAGTGCTATTTGGGCAATTCTTCTGCCTATATCAGGATCTCTTCTAATGGCAGAAGTTAATCTTGCCTTCCTCTTAGGCTTTATTAGGGTTTCTGAAAACAAAGTAGATATATCAAATTCTTGAATTTCAAAACCGGATTCTGTACTTATCTCTTTTTCTAGCCAGGGAGGAACTTGGTTACTGGATCCTGGATGTCCACCATCATCATCATGTACACCTTGATCTCCAGTATCTGTTATCATCCTTTGTGGTGAAGGTGACTTTCTTATTTCCTCCTCATGATGCTCTTCATGAGGGTGATCCTGTGGTGCTTCCTCTTGTTGAGGAATTTCTTTTTCTGGAGGAGCCTCTTCTTGAGATGGAGGATCTTGCGATGCTTCCACCTGATGATCATGTACTGCCTCCCTCTGTACCTCATCTAGTTTGGTGATTTCCTCATCCTGAGGCATATTCGTATTAGTGGATGTTATTGTGTATATCTTAGGTACATTAACCTGATCTAGAGCTGCAATCTACTCCGTACCTGTAGTAATTGCTTCTTGAACTTTAGGGCAGGATCAATTGATGTATCCTTTTCTTCTCCTCCCTTTTCTTGTACTTCCACTATTTTGGGTTTAGCAGATGTATCTTGTTGTTGTTGACCCAAATCTACAGTGTGGCTTTCCACTTTCACAAGCTTGACTCTTTCAATATCCTCTATTTTCTCAGGTGTTCTCACTAGATTTTTAGGATGTGCTACATCCTCCTTGTGTGTTAAATCTATCACTTCAGGGCTAGCTACCTGATCCACTAGTTTATCAAGCCCTATTTGTTGTGCAATCTTTTCTGGGCTATTTTCTTTTTCATGCTCTACTTGCTTCAGTTCTTCTAACACCGCCGCCTGTACTGATGGTGTTCCTTGTGGTGTTATGCAAGTGTTAGCAACAAGAGTCTCCATTCGTTGCAAGGCAACATTGTCTACCACTTCATCGTCTGATAGGTCTACAGTCTCATCTAATGAGAAATGACCTCCTTGACTTGTGCCAATGGTCTCCTTCATTTGTTCTTCAGCCTATTCAGTCTTAGACTGAACAATGGTAGGAAGTGGCATATTATGTTGCAGCTCCTTTCTGAGCACTTCACTACCTGCTCCCCTCAACATTATAGGATCATGCTTTATTTCACCTCTCATTGAGGTTCTTGGTTTCTTAGGTGTGGATGCCATTACCTGAGGTGCTTTTCTTTTTCTAATGAGGGGCGTAGGGTCCTCTTCTTCAGGCTCTTCATCAAGAGGAACATCCTCTTCCATTTGTTTTTGTGATGCCTGACCCTCCTCATATGTTTCAGTAGTTTCCATAGCTGGCCTCTGGATCTTTTTAGCTTTTTATTTGTCCATGAGAGGCGGTGCTGATGAGGCCAGTGCCTGTCCTGATGCGGATACATCCTCAGCTGTTATAACTACTCTTTCAACTATTACCCCTTTAGGTTCATTACTAACTTTCTTACCTCTGGGGGGTCTCTTGCTTTGCTCTTGAGGCAGCACTCTTTCTCCTTTAGACTTCCTCTTTTCAATCAGAAAATCATCATATTCATTGTCAAGAATTTCCTGCCTCTTCTTCTTATTGTCCACTGTAAGGGCTACACCCTTCTTCTTCAGTACATTTGTTTGTTCATCTAACCAAGATTGGGTTAGCTGTAGCATTCTGCCTATAAATTGGTCTAGTGAAATATCCTCAGGCTGAGTAAGATCAAGCGTTGAGATAGTGTCATTATATATCTTTTTCTCTTCATACTCACCAGCTATTATTTTGCCATCATCCCTCTTTAATTGTGCAGGCACTGTGATGCAATCAAAGGTCCTGATCTGGTTGAGAGTCAGCCTTTGGTATTTTTTCCTTCTAGCTTCAGCTTCATCCTCGCAATCTGCCCATAAATCCTCAAGGTTTCTCTGATGGATGGGCTTCCCCATGATCTTCTGCATCTTGCCATATGGATCATATGACCTTGCCAGTGGGAATGGCTGTAAATTCATCATATTTAAGCCAGCTATGGATTTCTTAATGTTCTTAGAATCTGGGCACATATACCAGCCCATTGTAACTAGGAACAATACTGGTGGAAGCTTGTTACTTGCTTTGTATGCATACAATATTGTTGATATTTGCCTCATAAACTTCATTAACACTACTGCGTCAGTGGGATACCTGGGGAGCATGAGGGGCTGACCTTCAAAACCCTCTATCCTAATATAGGAGAAAGTAGCAAATTGGATAAACCAGGCTCCATGCCTGTATATGACCTCCTGAGCTTCCATGCTCAATCTTTTAATCCTATCTTCCTCCATTGTCCTGACCAGATGCATAGAGAATGCATCATTCACTAGTTTATAATCAGGGAGGAAATTTACTCTTTGCAGCTGAGGATAATGATCCCATATGTGGGCATCATTAGTAGTCCCACCAATCTTTCCTATTGTTGTAAGTGCATCAAATGTGCCCTTGTATGCACATGAATATACCATATATGAAGTCATGTAAAACACACACTCCAGGCCTCCTAGGCTCATGAGCTACTCATCCAGAGCATCACTTATCATTTTTGCCCACAGTGGTTTGTTGTCTGTATAAACACACATTAGGATGACCCCATACATCCAATCCTTAAAACTTCTAGCATTAGGCTGACCTGTCACTCTGCTGAGTAGGGCTATCATATATTGGTATTCATCATCGAAATGAAACTTATACATATGCACTGGCAATTTGGCAGCAGTAGGGTAAGGACTATTTTTCGCCCTCCATTGGTACATCCTCTTCCGGGGGGTCTTCTTGTTATTCTCATATTCAATTTGTAGTTTCTTCAGATCTACACTGCATACCTTCTTTCCTAATGGCAAACTGAAAGTGGCTGCAATCCCCTTGATAGATAGATCGGCATAAACCCTACCATGTTTCTCTACTTTTCTGGTCTGTGGGTTGTAATTCCTTGCACATTCAACAATTAGTTCTGGAGCTTCCATAGAGTAAGGGAATCCTGCAGCACTCCACATCCCTGACATGAAAACTGCATCCAACAAGGTGCTGTGATTCTTTTCATCACTCATCTTAGTTGACCATGCCGCCAAATCAGTGTTTCCTTGGTGTGTATCTGTGATGGCACCATATTTAAACTGTACACCATCAGGTTGAGTGAACATGGGCTTACGAAATTCAGCCTCGGACTTGCTCAGTCTCTTGTCCGCCATGGTCCCCTACAATAAACAGTACCAATCTTACCATACCATACTTCTCATGCATGCACATAACACTATATTCTCACGACATGATATACATTATACTCATTTATCATTACTTCATTATAACATGCATAATTCACAGCTTCAAACTAGTAGAAATCATACTACCTGGACATACAGAAATGACAGGAGGGGGTTTTCAATTACTTACTTGATTACACTTATTCTCCTGATTATGCTGATGATTATGTGAAAGGGACTCAACTACCAGTGATGTTCATGTGTCCTATTACGCTGTGAGCTGTATGCGTTCGCAGGTAGTTGTATGAGGGTTTGAAAGCTCGGCGCTTTGTAAAAACTCATTTTATCGCAAAGGTAAATGCAAAAATGACTATGAATTCACCTTTTAATCTTGTTTCTCGGGTAAATTAGGGCAAATTGGATCGCAACCCTTGATCTTCTATCATAAACCTACGGGCATTGCTAGGTGTTTAGATCGTGTTCGAGATCGGCCAGAGTCCATGGACTGTATTAATGGCATTTAATGCTAAGCTGCAAAAGGAGTGGGGTGATCTTCAGAAGATCGGGTGATATTCTAAATATTGGGTGATATTGAGAATATGACCGTCTCGGTATAATATGACCTTCCCCACTGGCGAGAAGACTTATGTCAATAGATCGGGTCAGGTTGAGAATATCGGGTGATATTCAAAATATTAGGGGGTGTTCAGAATGTTTGGTGATATTTATAATATCACCCCCTGAGCTAAAGTGACTTTTCGTCAGAATATTGGGGTGACATGATCAGGATAATAACTTGGTTCATCATTGTCGCACTATGATGTCACCGTCATGTTCTGTAGAAAGGATCGCTATTAGAAATATACCTCTGCGAGGTAAAAAAAAATGATGACATCATCGTCATGGCAATTTTCTTATCTCATCAGGATTATATGACATCATCATCATATTGGCTTAAGGTGATATTTCGTGACAAGATGATATTCAAAAGATAGGGTGATATTCAGAATATCAGGTGATATTCAAAATATGACCCCCGCAAAATATATGGCATTATTCGAAGGGTAAATACCTCTATCACCTAAAATTGATGTCCAGATCTCTAGATAAATGATTTATCGGGTGATAAAATTGGATTGGGGCGATCTTTTATAAGATGACTGATGTTTAAGAAATATGATCCTCCCCTCGGAATATCAGGTTTGACCAGAACTTTGACTTGCAATAACTTTCATTCCCTGAGGAATATTAGGGTGATCTAAAAGGCAAACCTGCATGAAATTTTGTAATCTATCCAACCATGAGGTTAAAAACATGAAACATTAACTTTGAAACTTTGACCTCATCATGATGACTTACCCAGTCCCCTCTATGCAGGATCATCTGTATTGATTTACTTTTACCATACCGCCAGCAAGCAGAAAACACAAGCCAGGCCAAGCAAAAAAGTTGGGTCCCTGTTTTGTCAAGTCAAAATGGGGCGTGTTGTGTAACCACACAACAGATACCTTGTTTCCCAACTACAAATTTCATGAAGGATATTTGTGGATCTCTCTACATCGATCTATGGTTAAAAAATTCAATGATAGATGGGCTTTATAGTCCACAACTAGCTCTTGGAAATAAAGATTCCACACTATTTGGATAATCATTCTTGATCCTAAGTTTTCTCTCTTTGCTTATGTGATCTCTACTAGGCACTTCCTATTGGGTCTCATTTGATCTAAGGTAACTTGTCAATCCTTGATGTCCTTGTTGTAGACACCATGAAATTCTCAAGCATATTTTTTGGTTTTGCACCCAAACCCAATTTACTTAGAATTGGATTCATGAGTCCTTTTATGAGGCATAAAGCTTGACCTGATCTGCACTGGGCCGGGTGGAGAGTGGACATTGGGAGGAATATCTACTATGGGAAGGCCACCAAGAATTCTACAGTGTATTGACATGCTCCTCTTCTATTGCCTGGCTATGTTGAGATCATCCTTCCATGCTCGATAGTGTAGATGGACCACAACTCATTCCTTCAAGAGCCTGGCTTGATGAGCCACTATTGGATGTAGCATTGGTTATGCTCGAGTGTTCCATAGGCAATCCAAGTAGTAGCCTGAGAACATGGAAGTAAGAAAGTTAGGAAGAGGAAACTACATGAAAGAAGAGTGTGAAAGAATAGTGCAACAAAATTTATAGGCCACCAAACATTAAGTTAAAGGAAGACACTTGAATATGAAAATAGAAGAGCCCCACCGTAACAGTCATTAGCCTTTTGAATGTAGTTGTATACAAAGTAAGCAAGAGAATACATCCAAACTACCATCATTCACTTAGAATAAGAGGTATGACAACTTCAAGTGGCTAAGCACAAAGCACACATGAATAGTAGAATTTGTAATATGAAACCATGTATAAAAGCACCATAAAAAAGTAACAAGCGAAAGACATGTGCATCTCTTAATACAAGCAACCAACTCTAGAATATACATTAAAAATTTACAAAATCGTATACAAGGCCAACCAAAATCTTGACATCAAAATATTGTCATTTGAGTATAGTATGAGGCATTACAACATCAAAAGTTATAAGACAATGCACAAAAGCAAGAGTAGTTAGGAGCAAGGCTCGAAGCTTATTCTATCCAATGGCTAAGACATGTACCAACAAGGAAAGGACAAAAAAAAAACACAAGATCTATATAAGCAGTGATAGCTTTGAGATTTCATCTAGAAACTAATGACTTTCATCCACAAAGACAATATGCTCAACTATAGTCACAACAACACTGACCCTGTCGTCATTGTTATATGTTTCACATTTTGCAAACAACCTAAATAAAAATTTCTTTGATACAACATTTTTAAGAACCTCCCAAACCACTTCATGTTCAGGAAGTAACAAGTAGTCCATGGAAATGACAACCATCAAAACATTCTCATCTTGATCAAATGCAATCTTATGCTTCATGCTACCTATATGGTCTTGCTATTCAATTTTAAACATATAGTTGAAGTCACAATTAATAAGGTCTTTGCTACATTTTAAGCAATGCCAGAGGCTATCTAATTCCTATACAACTATTTTTTTGTATTTCTTTCTGTCGACAATTACAATATAGGAAAGGTAACAAAAGTTGTCTAATTGTAACTTTGTCACAGTGGCATGAACAACCACAATGTTTGTCCTATCAAAATTTGCAAGTGATCAAGCATCCAAGAGGAACACATAACTATCATGAATGCAAGCATTAACACCTCTCTTGACAAACATATTGAAGAATTCAATGTTGCAGCCTCTTTTTGAGACTAGGATTCAAATGGAACTCTGTGGATTGTACACTTTCAATCATCTTTCCATTCCGTGATGCTATTATAAGAACACTTTAGACTCATTTCCCATAAAATGTAATCTTAATTATCTATTCCAAAGGGTTGTTCTTAAATATCATCCACTTGAACAATCAAAAGTCAATTTTGGACAATAAAAATAAGACAAATATTTACCACTTTTTGTTGTGGATGAGGTGTAAAATTGTTATTGATTGCTTGACCATTGAAGTGAATGATGTTTAAGTAGAGTGATTCCAAAGGGTGGACCATTAAATTATAATTATAAATGATTAATAAGTTTGGGCCAACACAAAACCTGAGGTCGATTGTCAAATTTATCCCTAGTGATTTAATTTTTTTACACATAAAGATACATTTATGACATTCTGTATTATGTTAGTGTGCTGGTATACTTGTGTCTTTTTTATACAACACCAGGAACATAAAAATACAACTTTAATTGGGGAAAGATGACAAACAAGAGCTGCAAGACAGCTATAGTCCCTACCAAATGCTGGAAGGGTATGAGCCACTTTAAGGTGGCAAAGAAATAAAAGATAGAAGTAATATCTGCATGAATAAATTTTACAATTATGTCAATATCTTACAGAGTTTAATCTATTTGAGTTTAAACTCTATTTTGCAATTTGCTTGCTGCAAGATTCAAATCAGAGCCTATAGTCTAAAATTCCAGTCCGAAGTGCAATTGGTTGGAGTTTAGAGTTGCACTTGCATTTTGAAATGCAATATGCAGTCCAACAAAGCACAGAAGCAAAAACAAAACAACAAATTTTAATATAAGCAACTATGTATAGTTAATATAAGCAACTATGTATAGTTAATTTAATTGTCATGCAATGTTATGTGTGCAATAAATCCATAAATCCAAAACTACATTTGAAAAATTTGTAAGGAAATTAGATTAAAATTTTGAATACAAAAATGGGCAATGCAACAATTCATTGCTTAACAATGCCTACTAGAAATAAAATTCAAAATGGGAAGCAAAAGAAATATATTCTTGTTCAAATAGATTTTTCACATTTGCAGGTAATTTACCCTAATCATCAATATAGGAAATTGCTGATCAATATTACAATACACAAAAAATAGAAAACCCCTAAGCAATATCCAATACAAAAGGTGTAAAATGAGCCCAAAATCCATCTTTAAGGGCCCCTAAAAAAATCTGAGGGGGCAAGGGATAGAGACTATAAGAGATGTAAAACATGTCAAAAAATACAACAAACACCCAAACAATTTTTATTTATTCCTCTTTATTGGGAATGCACAGAAGTTTATTCCAATTCCTGCATAGAATTTGCAGGATGCAATACTTGAGTTTGATATAATATATGATTGCAGTTTGATATAATGTCTCTTGTTATAATATATGATGTTTGTCTTAGCTAGCTTAAGGGTCAGACTACACAGGAATCCTCAAACTCCAGAGATACAGATTGGAATGTTAGAGAATTCATTTCTCTATTTAAGTATTATTGCATTTGTCATATTGTTTGCATTGGTCCAACCCCACTGTAAGCGCACTCCTTGAAATAAAGACTGAATATTATTACAATATGCATCACTCATGGAAATTCCTCAAAGCTCCATTAGTTTTCTTTGTTAATACAAAGCATTTCGATAGTCAACGGTCAGGAAATTACCATTCTCGTCATATGGTGATGCCATTGTTCAAACCTCATCACAAGGCAAACTACTTAGATTAAATAGCCTTGCAATATTTTTGGGTGAATGGAGTAAACTATGCAATTGGCAGGTGCAAAGTCAAATCCCATAACCTTTGCCAACATCCTCCTTGCCTGTACCAAAATAGGCACTTTGGAACAGAATATGGACATCCATCAAAGCATAGTATCTTGTTTCACTAGCGGAGTTTCATGGTGCAGACAAAACAATCACAGATTGAGCTAAGACACGTACAATTATGGATCTCCACTTTGTCAGCTGATACTTTTTTTTCAAACGATTTTTCTTTTGGACTAACATAGCTCTATATCCCTCAAAGGGAATTAAAGTTAAATGGGTTTTTCTTGATGTAGACTTGTATTTGGATTTTAATATGTTTGTAGTTTGGATTAGAAATCCCTAGTTTTCATATTTCTTTCTATTGGAAGATTGTCCATGGACTCCAGATTAGTGTCACATCATCCAATGAAGCTCATGCTTGTAGAGGAAAAAGGGTAAGTAGTTTATATAATAATAATAATAACAAAATCTTATAATTGCTTATTTATATAGCTGCATTTTAGCAATCATTTTTTAATTAATTAAATAAATAAGCAAGCTAAGTCTTGAGAGATTTTTTTTTTTCAAGAGAAAGCTAATAACTTATTAGCCCAGAATTTCACTCATAGTTTACAATTTCACTCGTAGTTTTTTTAAATAAGTAAGTGAGGGAAGCGGGTTTTTTTTTTCTATTAATTTAAAAGATTTAAAAAAATACATTTTAGGGGTTTGTCATAGCTGATTAGAACAGAAAATTTCCAGAAAATGATCTCAAAAAGATTTCTTATAACAGATCAGAGCACAAATATTTGTGAAAATGAGCTTTAAGAGACACATGACATGGCAGATTAGAGAACCCATTTTTCAGAAAATTGGTAAAAAAATTTGTTTAACCGTTAGAATAAAAAGAAACAAAATCAGAAAATATGCTTAATACAGATTAAAGCTCAAATATCTCAAGAAATGATCTTAAAAAATTTTCATTATGAACTGAAGCACACACTTTTCTGAATATGAGAAAAAGAACATAGACAAGGCATGTGAACTGCTATGCGTTTGACATGAAGAATGAAAAAACACGTCTGCCCACGTGCCATCTTAGAAAAGAATGGAGACAAGCTTAATGTTAGAATTTTTCTATTTTCAAAATTAAAAAACATAAAACTCCCTAGGAAAAAAAATACAGTAGCCAATCAGAAAAATAGAAAATCAGCTAACAAAATTGGAAAATACACCAGACATTAGAAAGAGCATGAATTTTTTTTGGAGAGCGCAAGTTTTAAGGCAAGATTAATTGAAAATAAGCAGCTGAAAACTATAGTCTCCTGCGTTATAGGCAGGGACTAACAATGTTCATAGAAGCATGCTTTCAGATCATTTGTAAATAAAGATGCTCATCGATTTTATAAATGAGAATTGAAGTACTAAAATTAGACTGAAGACTGGAGATCAATGAACTTTTTACCTTGCACTTTATTCAATTTTATTTAATAGCGCAGCCATGAAAAAATGAATTCCTCTCAGTACTGAATAGAGATGGAATAAATAATGGCGTACACAGAGAGAGCATAAAAAGAGACACTTATTCTTCACTGCTGAAGAAAGCCAAATCTTTCTCCACAGCTTTTGTTGCGCTTCAGTTTCTCTTCAAATACCCCATCTGAATGAAAGCAATACCAATCAACCTATTACTAACAAGTATAACTAGCAATACTGATCTTCTCAAGTTCACAGAACTTGCAGTGACATATGTCATAAACCTTCTGAACCGTGTTATTGTAAAACCAGCTACATTGTGAAACAATAAATAAAATGGAGGTGGTAATGTCCCAAAGATTATTGTTTTATGCGAGCAGACAGTTATTGTATTGTATGTTTCATGACCTACAAAACGTCAGAACAAGGAAATCATTAGTTCATAGTTATTACATCAGAAAAAGGAAATCATTAGTTCATAGTTATCATATGTAATGCCTTGAGAAAACTAATTTGTAAGAAATAACATTCATGAAAAAGATTTAAAAAACTCACCTGGTGGAAGGCAACACTCTTGCTGACAGCAGTCTATAATGGTGGAGGTGGAGACTGGTAATAGTATGGGGGAGGAGGAGAAGGAGAAGGAGATGGAGGAGGGGAGCTGTAGATGTAAGGTGGGGATGGAACTGGAGGTGGTGGGGACTTGTAGTAGTATGGTGGTGGTGGGGAAGGAGATGGAGGCGGTGGAGACTTGTAGTAGTAGGGAGGTGGAGGTGAAGGGGATGGTGGGGGGGAGAGATTTGTAGTAGTAGGGAGGTGGGGGTGAAGGAGATGGTGGGGGAGGAGACTTGTAGTAGTAGGGAGGTGGAGGTGAAGGGGAAGGAGGAGGAGGAGATTTGTAGTAGTAGGGAGGTGGAGGGGAAGGGAAAGGAGGAGGCGGCGACCTGTAGTAATAAGGTGGAGGAGGAGAAGGTGAAGGTGGAGGAGGGGACTTGTAATAGTATGGGGGTGGAGGTGAAGGAGATGATGGAGGAGGAGACTTGTAGTAGTATGGTGGAGGGGGAGATGGTGATGGTGGAGGGGGTGACTTGTAGTAATAAGGAGGTGAAGGTGAAGGGGATGGAGGAGGAGGTGACTTGTAGTAGTATTGGGGAGGAGGAGAGGGTGATGGTGGTGGTGGGGACTTGTTATAGTATGGTGGTGGAGGAGAAGGTGATGGGGGAGGAGGGGACTTATAGTAGTATCGTGGAGGTGGGGACTTGTAGTAGTGTGGTGGTGGAGGTGATCGTGAGGGAGGGGGTGGAGACTTGTAGTAATAAGGAGGAGGAGGAAATGGTGAGGGAGGGGGCGGGTGGTGCAGGAGCACCTAACACAAGGTGGCCTTTGTGAGGCATTTAAGTTTATGTTTGTTTAGAAAATCATGTTTGCGTTGTAATAAGGTCTATTTGACCAATGCATTTTCATTTCAGTTTGTATCTAGGTTCATTTTGTAAGTCCCAAGTGACTTAGGGGACATTTGTCAAATTGTAACCGCATAATGCCAAAAATAGGCAGTAGGGCAGTTGGAGGCTATTTAAAACGGTTGTCTCCCAGCCACTTGGAGTCAATTTGGTACTACTCTGGGTGAGTTTATAAACCCAGGGAATTGAACAAAGTCAGAGATATGATATTGTAATTGAATGCAATTGTGCGAATGTAATTGAGCATTATGAAGGAGAAATTGAACTATTCTGTGTCGTCAATCTGTTTTCCGTTCTCTGTAATTACAAATTGCATAGTTGTAGATCTCTTTTCCTTTCTGTGTTTTCCCGTTGTTGCATTATGTCGATGTGAAGCATTCCATTGATAAGATTTCTATCGAAATCAGTGGAATGGCTTCATTGTACAGTTATCTGCTTTCGTTTTCTGTTTTGTTTTCCTGTTCAGTGGCGCAGAGGACCAAATTTGGTTGTGCACAGTAGATCGCCTAGCATCTCCATGTGCTAGGGTTTGGATTGGAGGAGTTGGAGTTGTTTCGGTGAGACAAAGGCCATCGATGAAGCATTTCTCGCTCAAATTGACGAGGATAGTCTGGCTGAAGGGAGGATCAAGCTGCTGAACAGAAGTTGCGGCTTGAGGTTTAGATCCGAGTGATCGGATTATCGGCGGTTCTGGAGAAAGTCCGACCGATAGGGAAGGATATGCTAAAGGTAGACGCCATCGAGCAGAGGAGCGACATCGACAAAAGAGTTGGAAGCATACAGCGAAGACAAGAGTCTCACCGAATGTAGATTGCGAATGCATATCACAAAAGCATGTTGGGAATGTATGTGGAGAATGTATCTTTCGTCAGATACAAATGGTGACCGGTCGTAACGGTGAATCAGGGTATAGGAACTGGTAATAGCAAGTCACGCCAAGCATATACTAAGTTAGAGTTTGAGGCTCCCCATCATATTGGCATCAGAGCTAGCGAAAGCTCTAGGTGGAGATGTTGTGTATTTGATTTCTGTCATTGAGAAGGCAGATGAAGAGTTGCTCGTGCCATCTAGTTGCCACGAAGAACAAGATTCTTGTAGTGTGTGGGCAGGTGATGATGAGGACTGTTAAGACCATTCACCAATAGAGGTTTGGCTGGAAGAGGGTGCAAAGTGAGGCCACTGCCAGAAAGAGTGGTAGTGCATCTCCAGGATCTGTTGTTGGATGAGAGGAATGGGTCTGTGAAGTAGCGTGTAGGATGGTCAGCTGATTGAGCATTGTGTTGTAGTCAAATTGAGGATTTGCAGGAGTGTTGGCATTTGGGTGCTGTCTATGAATGTTTATGTCAGATAGAGAAAGCAAAGAAGAGGCTAGCAATATGCCTCCAAAGGGGATGACCACCGAAGTGGTCAAGAAATTTCAAGAGATGGAAGAGATGATCAAAACTGGGGTCAAAGAAGCACTCCAAGAAGAATTGAAGGCAATGAAGATAGACAAAAGGATAAAGGAAGATTTAGATGGAGAAGAAGAGAAAGAGGAAGAAGCAGAAGAGGAACAAGAAGAGGCAAAGATACCAGCTGAACAAAAGCAATTCCTAGAAGCCATCAAGGCAATTGGTAAGGACTCTTCGGAGGCTCGGATAGATGTCCCCATGTTCAGTGGGAAGATGAATGTTGAGGAAGTCATGGAGTGGATTGAGGCTCTGAACAACTAATTTGAATATAAGGAAGTTCCTAAAAGTAAGAGGGTTAAGTTTGCAAAAATTAAACTCAAAGGTGCTGCCCTTACATGGTGGAATTACACCCAAGGAGAAAGGGTAAAAAATGGGAAGAGTATGATATCTTCGTGGAGCAGAATGCTGGAGAAGATCAAGTCTCAGTTCCTTCCATCTAACTACAAGGTGTAGATTTACAGAAAAATGTAGAACCTTAAGAAAAAAGATATGGATGTGGCTACTTACACAAAGGAATTTCACAAATACACTCTTCGTTGTGGGTACATGGAGGATGAAAAAGCCAAGGTAGCAAGGTATTTAAATGGTCTAAGGATCAATATTCAAGATGAGATAAGTTTATTTACCCTTGAAACTATGGAAAAATGCTTTCAAGTAGCATTAAGAGCTGAAGAGGAAAGATGAGCAGTAGAGTAGAGGAAGAGGTGACATAAATTTTAGAGGCAGTTTTGGAGGAAGAAGTCCTAACCAGAGGCCTAGTGGTGAGTCTAACCAAGAAGAGCAAGTTGGGGACTCAAGTAGCAGAGGAGGCTACCGAGGAAGAAGGCCAAATGAAAGAGGTGGGACAAATGGATCGGGTAGAGAATCCAAGTTCTCCAACATGAGATACTATAACTGTAATTAGATAGGGCACTTGGCTTATAAGTGTCTAGAGAAGGCCTCAACTTCTCATGGTAATGAGAGAAGAACCACATTGACTCAAGAGGATTCAGGGAGTGTGACATCTCCTGAAGTGAATTTGGCATTAGAAGTGGGTGAAAGTCTGATGATCAAGAGGATGTTGCTCAAAGCACCACTGAAGACTGAACCATCACAGAGGATAGCTCTTTTCAGGATCAATTGCAAAAGCAAAGACCTGAAAAATATGCAAGGTAGTCATATATTCTGGTTCAACAGATAATATGGTGTTTAGGGAAATGGTGGATAAATTGAACATAGAAAGGATTCCCCATCAAACTCCTTAGAGGGCATCTTGGGTAAGTGACAATCAATCACTTTTGGTAGATGAACAAGCATATGTTGATTTTCAGATTGGAGAATATAAGGAGAGAATTTTATGTGACATTTTGCCCATGGAGTGTTGTCACCTACTTTTAGGTAGGCCATGGCAATTTGATAGGCAAGCATTATATGATGGATATGCTAACACATACACCATCAAGAAGGATGGAAAGACTTTTGTGATGACACCATTGCAGGAGGATGCTGAAGCAAAGAAGGCAACCAAGGTCATTTTGGTGGGTAAGAAAGAGTTTGTGAAGATGCATGACGAAGAAACAAGGACAGTTGAGGATACCTCAAGGAGTGGGGTTGTCAAAGATCAAAGTTTGAAGGTGATTTTAGTTTTGAATGATGGAGATTTGATGATAATGTCTGAGATGGATTAGCAGAAGATCAAAGAGCAGGTCTGCAAGCAGCCACAAGTTGATTGGCAAGAAGAAGCTGCTATAATAGTAGGAACCATTGTTTGTCCTCTAGAGCCAACAAGAGTTGCAAGGCAAACATATTCTACCATAGCAACAATACAAGAAGCATCAAACTAGATTTTGAATGCAGGTGTTCAGGCAGAGATGACAGTAAGGAAGAATGGCGAGCAAAGTCTGGGTTTGGTTGCAAACACTCACTCATGGCAAGGTGTGAGTAAGGCCTACAATTCTAGGCATGAATTTTTGATTCCATGGAAGCAAGTTGCAGTCCAGAGATCGTGGGGAAGGCACAAGGCAGCAATGGATATAGGTGGTGCAAGGCAAAGAATCAACTCATGGGACATGAGTTCTTGTCTAGGTCAGGTGTATGGTGCAGGAGCACCTAACACAAGGTGGCCTCCGTGAGGCATTTAAGTTTATGTTTGTTTAGAAAATCATGTTTGCATTGTAATAAGGTCTATTTGACTAATGCATTTTCATTTTAGTTTGTATTTAGGTTCATTTTGTAAGTCCCAAGTGACTTAGGGGACATTTGTCAAATTGTAACCGCATAATGCCAAAAAGAGGCAGTAGGGTAGTTGGAGGCTATTTAAAACGGTTGTCTCCCAGTCGTTTGGATTGGTCTCCCAGCCGCTTGGAGTTAGTTTGGTACTACTCTGGGCGAGTTTATAAACCTAGGGAATTGAACAAAGTCAGAGATATGATATTGTAATTGAATGCAATTGTGCGAATGTAATCGAGCATTGTGAAGGAGAAATCGAACTATTCTGTGTCGTCAATCTATTTTCTGTTCTCTGTAATTACAAATTGCATAGCTGTAGATCTCTTTTCCTTTATGTGTTTTCCCATTGTTGCATCATGTCGATGTGAAGCATTCCACTAATAAGATTTCTATCGAAATTAGTGGAATGGCTTCATTGTACAGTTATCTGCTTTCGTTTTCTGTTTTGTTTTCCTGTTTAGCGGTGCAGAGGACCAAATTTGGTTGTGTATAGTAGGTCGCCTAGCATCTCCATGTGCTAGGGTTTGGATTGGAGGAGTTGGAGTTGTTTCGGTGAGACAGAGGCCATCGACGAAGCATTTCTCACTTAGACTAACGAGGATAGTCTGGCCGAAGGGAGGATTGAGCTGCTGAATGGAAGTCGCAGCTTGAGGTTCAGATCTGAGTGATCGGATTATCGGCGGTTCTGGAGAAAGTCTGACTGATAGGGAAGGATACGCCGAAGGTAGATGCCATCAGGCAGAGGAATGACATCGGCAAAAGAGTTGGAAGCATATAGCGAAGACAAGAGTCTCACCGAATGTAGATTGCGAATGCATATCACAAAAGCAGGTTGGGAATGTATGTGGAGAATGTATCTTTCATCAGCTACAAATGGTGACTGGTTGTAACGGTGAATCAGGGTATAGGAACCGGTAATAGCAAGTCACACCAAGCATATACTAAGTTGGAGTATCAGCACATCGGCTAAGGAATATAAGTGTTTGCCGATGGTATTAAGTCCTGCCGATAGTGAGTTCAAAGATTCAACGAGTTCGACGGGTTCAAAAGTTGCTAAGTGTTCGTTTCCACTGTGTGCTCCCCATCAAGTTGTTGATTAGTTGATATTGAAAGAAAATGATGTACGCATAAAATTTAGAGGTTAGAGGGTGTATTTGGAAATTGGATCGATGTAAATGTTGATTGATGTAATTATATGACATAATCTTGCAAACCATAATATGAGATCTTTGTTAAGAGACCTTAGATGATTGAGATCTAAGAATTAAAGAGTATAGGACTAGATCACGCTTGAGATCAAGTTCAACTAGCACAATTCTATCTAATACAAAATTGATTTTTGGTACATGCAAAAATGTTTAACTGATTGATATGTGTCAGGAAAAGATTATAGCATTGTTGGCAACTTGCTATGAGAGCATTGATGTATCAAATTTCCGTAACCTTAACTTAAGCCTCTAGGTTGATTTAACAATAATGAAGAAAGAGGTAAGTGGTGGTAATGAATGCCAATTTTTTTATCATTGATTATCTTGAGGTCTGATGTAAGAAGATATTTGATGACAACTAAGTCTAATGCAAATTGTGATTGATGGACATGTTGATTACCAACTTGAGATAATTTTACCATGGTCTTGTTAATCATTTTTTCTTAAATTTCTCAATAGCTTCTTTCCTTGGTTTTTCCTTCCTTTATTTATATTATTTTACTAATAATTCTTCTTCTTTCATAGAAGGTTCTCCCACTTCCTCTTTAGATTCTATATCCATTTTCTTACATCTTCTAACATTTTGTCCTTCTTTCTTTCATATTTTCATTAATTAGCCAATAGGCTTTATATGTGAGCATTATAGTGCTTGGAATTGTCTCACGCCGTAAAAAAAAGCTTTGTTTTGTATATATATTTTATTTATATTATATACATATAAAAGTATATAGGTATTGTTTCTTTGTCCACTCTTAAAACATTTTATCTTTTTAATTTAT